>VXAB01003847.1:175260-325382 GCA_013399175.1 Odontophorus gujanensis | reverse complement strand
AATACCCAGACAAAATCTTTGCCTTTAAAAAAAAAAAAAAAAAAAAAAAAAAAGTACTGTAACAAAGTGTATGTGGGCAATTTCAGTTATTTGCATTCCCTTAAATACTTCGTATCTCATCATGGGACTGAATCCTGAGGGGTGACTTTTTAGAAATATAAAGTTGTTGTCTGGAAGACCATCTGGGGCTCTAGAGAGGGAAGAATAGAAAAATATAGTGACCTTTTAGAATACTTTGCCAGCTGAAACAATTCCCAGTGAAGCAGAAGCATTTAAGTAGGATGACTTTTTGTTATTCTCCTGATGGCTCTTTCTTAGAAGGTATCATTTAACTGATCTATTTGATTTTTGCTACTCTATGAAGAGTAGCAAAAATATCAAAACAAGAATGTAATGTGCGTCTCTACAGAGGTTATAGTAGAAAAAAGATGATATAAAAATAAATAGATTGCATGTTCTTTTCTTACATACCTTTCTCTGCCTGTCACGTCTGCAGTTATTGATTCAGACTGTAGAATTCCTCAGTTGCTCTGTGACCATCCACAAGAAAGCAGACGTCTGGGGCGGCAAGGATGGCTTTCTGTCTTATCAGTACTGGGTTACATTACCTGACTCTTCAAATGCCATTATTTAAATACCCAGCAGAGAAAGAAGAGTCACTGTGTTGAGTAGACATACCGTGATGGAAAATTGCCATTTCTTACATTTCTGAGTTTTTAATTTTATCTTCCTTTTTTTCCTAACAATTCTTTTATGCTTGTTTAAAATGATGATATAATTGGGCAGTTACTATTAGTGCAAAATGTTGATGCTATTGGTGCCATTCTTTTTTTTTTTTCTCTTTGTTCTGGTTTTGCAAATGCATAATATACTGTTTGAAATTCATCTTGAAAAAATGTATGGTAAAGCATCACATGATTTTGGTTTTGTTTACCTGTATTTATCAATAAGGCCATTTGTCAGTTTTAGTTTTTGGAAGGCTTTTCTGGAGTCTTTGGTATGGTGTTTTGTTTTGTTTTCAATTTTTAAGCGAACTAAAAAAGCATTCAGGTATAGACTCAAGCTAATTTAGTTACGTATCCAGTAAGTCTACAATCTAACTTAAGTTTTTATCATGCAAAGATAATCATTTCTAAACTCAGGGAGGATTAATGTTCTTAAAAGCAGGGACAATTTATATCTGCTGAATGATCCTTCTGTTGGAGGTGTATGATGCGCTGCTATTCTTGAACATGGTTTTATATTTTTTAGCAATTTATATGCACGTATATATACATTTATATACATACACATGTGTTTGTGTGGATGGTCTGTTAATTTTTAAGCTACTATTTTTCTTTGTGTATGCTCATGTCAGTTTCAGTGAAGCAATCAGTGATTAAAAGCTGTTTTAATAGATTCATTTGTGCTGGTGTAACAGGAAGCACAGTTATCATTAGCGAGCTTTCAGTAGCATCCAGCTGTACTCCTTATTGTGTTGTTCTTTAATACAATTTTTAAAGCATAATTATCCTTAGAAATGATTTGTACTGAAGTACTGCCTAGATACAGTTTTAGACCCGGTACTGATATGCATTATGAACAATTTCTAGAACACACAATTCTCTGAATTTTGTTATTGCAGTAGTAGTCAAATACCTGTGAAGATTAATGACAAAGCCACTCTTCTATTGAATTAGAAGCTCAATTTGTTCCAAGTCATGCCTGTAAAACTTCCTGTGCGTAGTCTGTACTGTCATTCTGTCTAGTTTGAAGTTGCAATTATGCATCCTGTCCATATGAGGCTGCTTTAACCAGAACAGACATTAGTAAGAAAATGACATTTTTTATGCACTTCATTTTTATATTGCTTTCTCATCATTTTGTGAGAGACTGAATTTGGAAGTAACTGCTATTAACCTCACGTGAANAAAGGAAGAAAATCAAGTGTTTCTCTTCTACTTTGCTGAAGTGCATTCCACTTTATCGAATCACTGAGTCATTTCTGTTGGGAGGGCCCATTAAAAGTCATCTAGTCCAACTCCCCTGCACTGAACAGGGACACCTACAGCTACATCATGTTGCTCAGAGCCCTGTCCAGCCTGGCCTTGAGTGTCTCTGGGGTTGGGGCATCCACCAGATCTCTGGGCAACCTGTTCTCAAAATCCAGATCAGATGAAAAAAAAAAAGTATATATATATAATATATATGATTATATATTATATATATGTATAATTGTTTTCTGGTTATATTTTCTGGGAAGAAGGACTTTACTCAGAATTCAGCTTCTGTGAAGCGGCATGTTCTCTCACTGGGTTGTTTTTATTGTGTTTATTTGAGTTTGGAAGACCTATAGAAAAGACCTATAGAAAGGCCAGTCCTCCACATTCTTCTATGCTTCTAGTACTCCTTTAGTGCAGCTGTTTAAAACCAGTATCATAGCATCACACTTTCGGTTAAAAATTCCTTATTTTATGCCATGATAAGATGAGAGAACACCGAGTGTTAAAAGTGATACATTTCATAACTTCTGCATGAGCAATGATACAGGCTGCCCAGGGAAGCTGTGGCTGCCTCATCTCTGGAGGCATTCAAGGCCAGGTTGGATGGGGCACTGTGCAGCCCAACCTAGTGGTTTGCAACACTGCCCTCAGCAGAAGGGGTGGAACTGGAGGGGCTTTTCCTCTTCCAGCTAAAGACATTCTGGTATTCTGTGATGTGATTGTTATTTATTTCTGAAATGGCATTGCACAGTGACCAAGCTTTTGTTTTTAACAGAGCTGATTTTCATTTAGAAAAAAGGCTCCAGTGATTTTGACTGATGTTTCCAGTCTGCTGATAAGTTGAAGTGGAACATAAACTGCAAGTAACCTCATTTTTAAAATAATCTGCATCATGAGCAAAACCAACCCTCTCTCCTGCAGTACTTTGCTTAGAGCTCAGTGCTGAAGTGTCAGATAGCTGGTTGAGGGCTCAAGGGAGTGTGAAATGTGCGAAACATATGCTGTGCTGTAGCACTTAGAACAGACCATTGAGTTAAAACCATAAACCCTCAGTAATATGAACTACTGTCTGCCATTTGCTTATAATTGTGAAGCAAGAGGGTTGGCTGTCTAGCTGTGCATTTGTACACCATTGCTTTTATGGTCCATTTTGCATCAGGAGGTGTTTAAAGATTTTGCAGCTCTTCCAATTGTAGAAATAGTTTTCTGCAGGATGCCTTTCACTGACCAATTTTTTTAAAGCTTCCATTGAAGTAATGTAATGGTATTATCAACTGGAAAAGTTGATCTAATAACACCTTTATTCAATGTTATACTTTTTTATTCCCCTAAGGAATTTATTGTGCCTTGTGCAAATCAACTCAAACCAGTCTATGACAGGCATGAATTTGAAGAAAGAAATACAGAAAGTCTTGCAAAATATTTCCCTCTAGGGAAATCTCTTCTAGCAATAGCCTCTTTCTAATGAATGGCATATTCCTGGAAATGTCATAATTACTTGTAGTTATCTCATTCTTCAGATTTGTAATGCACTTAACTGCACCTCAATTTATAGCAAATTGAAATGCTTGCTTAAGGGTTGGTATGAAAGCTGCCTATATCTCCTGTAACATTTGTTTACTGCTGTTGGACTTGTGATTACGTATTTTTATCCTTATTCAACCCCCTTCTGAAGTTTCAATACTTAGTGAAGCAACACAGAAATTAAAGTTAAGAGGTGGCACATTTTTCAATGTGATGTTCCTCTGATATCAGTTTCTGAATTCATTAATAAATTTCAGGTGATTTATTCCACAACCAAGCTGATTCTCTTCATAGCATTCAGAGTTTGTGTGCGAGTAGAAAGCTGTCAGCATACCTACCTGATCAGAAATTTACTGTCATCCTGTGGTACTGAAACAGCTCAGCAACACACTCTACAGAAGCAAAGCTACTGTATTTTAATTCCTTTTAATTGTGTAATGTTGTGGACAGTCTTTCATATCAAGGAGATCTTTAATTGCACAATTCCAGTGAGCTGGTTTTGATTTTCATGATATTTCATGATAAAAACCCTCAAACCCTAAACGCTTGGAATTAAATCATTCAGTAGAGCTTTATTTGTTATTGCTTGGGAATTGTTTTCAAACTGAGAAATAACATTTACCAGAGGACTGGAGGTTATAAACCATATGCTCATGTCTGCTAATGTAGTGCAAAAGAAAACAGAATAGCTATTACTCTGTGTATTAAGAGTAAAAAGTTGCTACTTGAGGAGAAAAACAGCTGCTTTCCTCACAGTTTGACTGGCTCTTCAACATGCAGGTTCTCCTCTAAGCAACCCATTAATTTCTCAGAAATATGACAAAGTTCACAATGTAGTTATACAAAAAGTGTACTTCAGAAAGGAAAGAGCATGATAGTGGATTGTTATGTTCTGATAATGCCAGTAACAGTAAGGATTAGGGTTTGGTCACTTGAAAGAACAGCGTACACAGACTGCCCTTTACAAGAGTTTTCATTTACTGATAACAATTTTAAACTGAAATCAGTCATCTCCAGGAGTATTATTTCAGAGGAGTATTATTTCAGACTGCTCTTCCTTAGAGGGAAAGAAAAACAGTGTCACTCCTCAGCATAGAATGTAAAGAGTACTTCTTGGCCACTTGTTCTCAGGGAACTTTATTCAATACAGAGTAGAAGTTTACTATTTCACAGAATGCATTGTGTTCACATCCAACTTTAGTAAAATTAAATCTAATGTTCCAGTAAGAATGTCTTCCTTGAGTTTTGAGTGGGTATTAGTGTTTCCTTGGAGTCTTTGTTCAAAGGATTATGATTATGATGATTATTTTTAGGCAAGGTAATTGATTTTGCTGCTGTGTTTTCAGGAGATTGATAAATTACACTTCTAACGTACAGATATAAACACTGAAAACTCAGAACAGAACAACATTTTAGAGAGAACAAAAATGTAAAATCCAGAAATGTAAATAGGAAAGCATTATTAAGTCAAATGCCAGTGGTGTTTTTTCAGTGCTAATGTAGATATCCTGAAAAAGTCCTGAGTGTGATAGGGTTGATTGTTGTATATTTTATTTCATGGCCAAAAAACAAAAACAAAAAAAAGACTTGAAAAGAAAAATAATTAAATGAAAGAAACCTAGGGCATTTGAAAAGCAGATTCCTTTAATCAAAAATTGTCAGGTTTCTGCAGTAAGAAACTACAATAATAGTCGGAGTGAAAAGCTCTGCTTATGTTTATGTTTGAAAAGCATAATATTAAGATTGAACTATATAAGTGATGATCAGAAATATTCAATAAGGTGAGTTCTTAGTAATTGTCTACTTTTAAAATAAGGTATTGTACACAACTGATCCCACACCAGACAGAGAGATTACTATTAACTTATTTTTTTCCTTTCTGCTATGGTAGATATTTTTGTGCTGGTTCTACATAGATGTTCTGGAGTCCTGGGTAAAGTAATTCCGACAAAGACCTATTTGGGAGGTGTATGTTCTGTAATATAAAAATTACCTTAAGAGTTAGAGCATTTTTCATCTACAGACTATGAAGTTTCCTTAAATGGACTGACGCTTTGCAGTGGAGCAAAAAATGTCTTCTTTATTTTATTAAATAAAACAGGAAAAGTCTTTTGAGAATCCGAGTGAACTAAGACTTTCATCTGCGTGCTCTGAACTCTAATGCTTTCGTGTTATGCTGCTCTTGCAATATGGAGTTGGCTGAGCAAGGAGAGAGAAGGCCAAGGATGACATTTCTTTCATGAGATCTTCACTACGGGTATAATAGTGACAGAAGTACATCCTGAATAAGGTACCTCTCCTCTTCTATGCCAATATGGTGAACGTGCAGAGAAGACGTTGAAGGTAACAGTTATAGATTGGTTTGGTGATTTTGCTAACTTTTCAGGATAAAAAAAAAAAAGCCATACAAAATTCTTGTGTTTTAACTAATGCTCAGTGTCACAATGCTGCAGTTGAGAGCTGTCTATGGAGGATTAAACACTTAAAGACTTTATATTTAGGGAGCATTGTACTAGCTCCTTCACAGTCCTTTTCACACTTACTGTACCAGCAGCAGTAGGACAACAGAGCTAAGGAGCAGGAACTAGCTTTGGCTCCTCTCTGCCTGTCCCACTGAAGTGTTAGGAGGGTAAGTTGCATCTTTTCAATACAGACTCACTAGCTCTCTCCCAGACAATTCATAGCTATAGTGAGCACTTACAGGGAAACATTCTCAGCACACTGATTGGATGTGGTCACTATGCTAAGGATTATTTAATTGAATTGAATTTAATGCTAAGGATAGGCCAGAGAGAAGTCCATAACCAATAGCTTGTATTTTCCTTATTCCCCTTCCCTTGTATTTTGTTTGAAGGCCCAAATACATATTTTTTTCAGCACTGGCTGAAACTTTCCAAATTGCAGTTCTTTGCAGTGAATATTATGCAGACACATTACACAAGTGCTGCAGTTTGCTTGATTATGCAATATATGTGAACTCCTAGTGGGATTTGTAATTTATTTCTTTAGAGAAATTGAGGGACGTGGGGAAAAAATGAAGGTAAAAAACAGCTGTGAGAAGGTATCATCGGGCCAGTTGAAAGAAAAAGGCGCTACTGTATACTACTTTGTATCACCTGTATTTCAGAAGCTCTCCAAATGCCTTGTAAGTCCCATGGGGCGGTGTATACATTGTGTATGCAAGCGAGCTACATTGCCAGCAAGTGATCTACATTGTTACTACAGTCCTTCACTGCTACCATTCCTGTGAGGTAGATAAAATATGCTTAATTAAGGTTAATGATTATGTGTCAGTGCAGATCAGGTATCCCAGATGTAATATACCAGATGGCATACCTGTGATGATAGATGTCTTAAAATTATCCTGTTCAGAAAGACAGGTGAAAGATCAGGTACAGTTAGAGTGACAGAATTCCTCTGGAGAAAATACTAACAATTCTCTTGCTGTTTGTGTGAATATATCATGGCTTAGGTCTTACTGGAGAACTGATTTTCCCCCTATTTCTTACAGAAGGGAAATCTGATAAATTTAAGAGTGTAAAACTTGAAGCATAAAAATACCTTTAGTGGCTTCACTAAACTAGAAGCACACCCAGGTTCAACAGTCAGATAATATAAGACCTTTGATGGTCTGAGCAGCAGGAAGACCTGCCCAACATTTAAGTATCATGCACTAGACCAGGTGAAGTGATAGCGCGGTGCACAGATGAAGTCAACATTGTATCACAAATCCCAGTAGATCATTAGGTTCTTCACAAACTGATGATTAATGTAAGTGGTAAAATGTAAAGTTTAATTGTCCTTGAATGTTCTGATCAGTGTTGCCCGAAGTGTTTCTTCACATTGCCAAAGTACGCTGCCACAGCTGTGGATCTCTTTATAAAAGGTAAACAAATGTTATATTTTATACAAACACACACAAAAAGGATGAAAAGAAACTGATTTCTTGAAAGTACATATTTTTTAAAGTTTGGGAAAAATACAGTTCTCATTGTGACAAAATCGCTATCAGCATTCAAAAGCATATTGCTACCTTAGCTTTGTATCTTCACATAGATGTAAATGAGAGAGACATGCCTCAAGGTTCATGTCCTGGTGTAAATAATGAAGTCATAAGAATGCAAGTAAAACTCCTCTCCTTCTCCTCTTCCCCATTCCCAATAACCAAACTGTCAGTATGTTCCAGTATCTTTAGAATGAGTTCAGAAGTCCATTCTATTTTCATTGAACAAAAGACAATTCTGGTAGGAATGGGATAAAGGGGACTAGTGTTTCTTAGACAACATCTCTGCAGCAGTACTCCCAAATGAATATCGTGGATCCTGACAAGATCTGATCTGATCCTTCTATATCTTTTCCCCTCAGACATCTGCAGCCAGATATTATATTATCAATTATAGCCTTTTTTCATGAAAGCTTCTGTGACTGGAGGTTGTAGCTTAGAAGAGACCGTCACTAATTATGTGATTAATTTTTCTTTTTCCAACTCAGGATTCATGTTTCCACTTTTGTTTTCTGAAGGGAACTTGAATTTTTTTTTTTTTTCAGAGCTATATTCTATGGAGAAAAGGTGTTCATTTTGCAATGACTGCCTTGGCTTCAGTATGGCTTTTGACACTGTTTCCCATAAGGTCCTCACAGAGGAGTTAATGAAGGATGGGCACTATGAGCAGGCAATCCAAGTGAGGTTGATTGTAAAGTGTCTGAATGTCTGAGTAGAGGATTTGACTTTTCTAATTCTTGCAGGCACTGTAACTTTCAACCTATATTAATTACACTTGTGCATGTTTTTCTGATGTTGCTTGAATTCTCTCAATGCTGAAGCTCTCTCAACTAATTTAAGAAATGTTGTTTCAGAATATCAGTGCCTTTTTATTCTTCTTTAGGGTATTTAGGAATGATTTAGCTATGCTGGAGAGTGATTTTGGTCAATACTATTTGACCTCCAATGATCTTTTCCCACCATACGTGTCACCTCAGTGAAATATTTTGCAGTGTGCATGAAGCAATATTACCATCATGAATTCACCTTTCATTTTTATTATTCAGGAGTCCACAGTACCACTTTAGAGACATTCTTAATGCAACTGATATTCTATTGAACTAGATTCCATTGAGAAGAGCTCAGTGCAACATCTGTCTTATTTTGCCAACACAGAAGTGCATATACCATTCTGCAGTTTCAGAAACCTCTGGAGTATAACATAAACTCAGACTTAATGACTTGGAACCTGCTGTTTCAACTGCTGTTTTGACAACCTGCTGGCCTGCTATAGCTTACACAAGAGTTCTTCATCCTTCATGGAGAGTGGATAAATTGGCAGCAGATTTTATGTGCCAATTTTTCATACTTTCCCATGTGGAAGTTTGACGAGAAAAATTTGTGAGATATGCAGAACTAAGAGTCTCAACTACCTGATAAGAAGGCAGTCATCTAATTTAATTATTTTGCTATGATAGATACAAAGTGCTACTTAATGTGAACCAGGATATTAAAAAGCAACAGGGTTAGCTGAAATGGGATAATTTATAACATGTTTCTATCAACTAGGGGTGTAGACACAGCCTCCCAACACCACTGAATTGAATAGAAATCAGGCATCTTTGTAACACTGATGATGTGAACATTAATTGTACTTTTTAAACTACAGCTTGCCTTGAGAACTTTGTTTACAGCACTGTAGGATGATTCTGTGATGGTTCTGCTCACTGCACTGGTGGCAAATTTCAGGGTAGAACTAGTTGGAACTGATTTAGTAACTGAAGTCATAAAGCATGTTCTGTGCATCAGTGAGTTACGAGAAGCAGGAAATGAGAAGTTGCCATGAATGTCAGTCAGTACATCACGGTATGCTCATTTAACTTAAATCTAATTGCAGATATGCCTATGTGAACTATAAGTTACTGTGCTTCAGAAATCAGCTTTCTTCTTGGAGTGCCCTTTTGGATTTGTGTTCAGAGAAAAGAAATAGAGGAAAAAAACTGGAACTTAAAGACTAAATGAGAAATTGCACTCTGCTTTTCTCAGGAACAGTAAAATTAATGTTTCTCTTGCTAATTCTCCTATGGGATGTATTTGTAGGTTGGTATAAACAAATTATTCAGCCCTGAATTAAGGGATTTCTTGCTTACCATTTTAATACATTTAAAGCTAGAGGGAAATGTAATGCATATAGGAACTCGAAGCCGCAGGTTCCTTCAGAAATAGTGGCAGCATTTCACGTTTCTTAAATGTATTGGGATTTGCTTTGCCCCATCCATTCTGGAACATTTAAATCAGTGAAATGTTCTGCTTGGAAGTAGTTACGGTCTTTTAATAGAAAAGATTCTGGTTTTGAGGCAATGGTCATTAATTGTTAGTGTAATAGTTAAAAGTGAGTACACTAAAGAACCACGGTCAAACAACTGTATTTGAATTTACAGATTCAGATATTTTAGTCTATCCATTAAAAATATTGATTGATTACATTTTTAATTGCAGGTCACTTTGTTTGTATTCTCCTGGTAATTCATTAGTCAGGTACCTTGTTAGATTCTTTTTAGCTTTAGCTTCTTCCTTTAATGAATTTCAATTCAAGTGGATTACTGTAGAAATAAAGAGATGTGTTCCCTCTCAGTGTGCTTTTCTGCAGAATCTAAATACTGTCTTCTGTTCTGGGAAGTGTGTGACTGCCAAAACCATTCATGGATTTGTCTTCTCACCTGACCAAAATAAGACCATCCAGAAAATGGAGCAGATATGCAAGTGCATTTTAAAGACTGTGTTTGGAAACTTAAAATTAGTGTTTCCATGCCTGATGCTCTTGGAAAACATCAAGAAGCCAGAAGCTACAAGCAAAAAATTTCAGTGTTTTCTTTTTAAATCACAGAACTCAAAGCCAGATTAATTCTGCTCTTCCTAAATGTTTAAAATACCTGTATCTAGTTGATAGAAATATTGGTTATTTTAAAATATTTTTAAATTCTAACTTCAATATACAGCCACTGTGTCAAAAATGAAATTCTATTGAAATGGGAAGGTTGTGTCAAACTTGTGATGGAATCAATTATAAAACTGAAATTATCAGAGTGCTGGGAAATATGATATTGATTTGCTATCCAATTTCTGCAGACATGAGGGCTTGAGAGAAGCTGGATTGTGAGACAGAGTGCATTTTTGTTTGTTTATTATGTATGACTGCTTTGTCATTGCAGTGAACAATGATTTTCCTGAAGATCATCAGTAAATGGAATGATCTCATGAGAACATGGAAGTCAGAGGTTTGTGAAGATGTTTTTTCTCAAATACAAAATGAAAAACGGAACGATTCATAGACTACCCATTTTCACACATATACAACATTTTAAGCATTTTGTTTTTAAAATAATCACAATACTTTGACTTTCTTAGTATTTCTTGAATCCCATGTCCTTGTTGTTAAGAAAAATCTTTGATAATTCATAATGAACAAAACTATATTATCTTTTATGTGTTGTTTCATACCATTTATTATGACACATAGTTTAAACTTAAGCTGTGAATTGAGTTCTGTTGTCTCTTGGAATCTGTTGAGGATCGTGTAAGGAGTTGTAAAGCTTCCTGATTGTTCTGAACTGGCTGAGCTCACAAAGTCCTTTTGGAGAGGATAACTGATCTACAGCATATGTGTTTTGCTACAACAAAGTGTACTGCCACGTTTTTCTTAAGATTATGGAAGATCCAGAACTACTGTCCCTACATGACCTTTGAAAAAATTACAGCTCTTTTGTGTTCTGAGATGCAGGTAACAAGTGTGGTAAGCCTCCAGAAACAGTGTCTTGCCAGTCCTATTGAATCCCTGACCACTACTGCAGCTTCCCAGCACAGAGGTTTACAGTACAGTATCCATCAAAAAATCATGTAAGAGAGGAAAGATTTTCTGACTGTACACTCTGAATTATTCTTGCAGTCTCATTTTCTGGAGTTGTGGACAATAAACCAGCTTCCAAACTACAGAAATAGCAAGCTCCATTGGAGGCTTATTTTTCTCTTCTGCTCCTTCTAGGACTCCAAACAATAAAATTACCTTCAAAACGGGACAATTACAGAATCATCTTGGCAATTTCCTTGAGCTTAATATTAGCCCAAGCATGATGATGAATCTAAAATTTGCTCGGGTGTTTTTCCAAAGGTTTTATTTTTTATACTTACTTAGAAGTTCTCCGTATTTTACCAAGTTCTGTGCATTTTTCATTTGACAGAAAAACAGTTGGCAAATTCAGAATGATTCTTGTAGTGAGAAAGCACTATGAATATTGTTCTTTATGCTATTTCTGGCCAATCTCAACTTGTTTTTTTCTGAAGATTATCTTATTTGGTTACCGCTGTGAAACATGCTGTAAAACTGTTCATTCAGTAAGCATGGCAGACAATTACATTTCCTGTGTTTATTCAGCCTGTGGAACATGAATGTAAGCCAAGTCCCCTGCATCATTTTAACCACTGTCAGATAAATTCCATTATGATTTTTGATGCAGCTCGTACTCAGGAACAGATTGATTTTCTCATTCCATCCATACGAGGAGAAGTCCCCTGTAGGTACCTCTGGCTTTGGAGACAAGTGATTGTGCAGAATTTTCTCTGCTGCTTGTAGGAGCTGTAAGATGCATAGCTGATTTCTACATGCTGTAGCTTTATCTGACTCCATTCTATTAAATAAAATACTCATCATTTTCCTGAATGATGGTAGTGTCAACATGGGTGGCCTAATATTTGAGGAAAAGTTTTTCAAGTAGGTTAGATCAGTTACTTCATTTTGGGCTGACTTGTGGGTGCTTTTGGTTTAGTCTTGTTACCATAGATATAGAGGGGTCGTGCAGGATATTTCAGTACCAGTGCTGTGCATTCACTTATTTCCTTTTCCCCACTGTTTCTTACTATTGGTCCCAGTTCCTGCTGGGGAATGAAAGAAGAGTCTGAGCAGCATAACTGTGAAAGAGAAATACATTAAAAAAAAAATAATAATAGAAAGTTCATTCATGTTTCAACACTTATTTACATGGGATTACTAACTGCATGTGTCCAGATGTTTCTGGTATACATTGGACTCTGTTGTTTTGTATGTTTTCCCAAACGTGATTAAATCAACCTAGAAATAGCACTGCTCAGTCAAGTTCTCCTTGTGTGATCTGCAGTGTGTGAAGAATTAATGCAAGGAAGCCTGTGAAGTTTTAGTGTATCTTCTGTTATTATCATGAGGTAGTTCCTATTGATTTGGTAACAGAAAGTGGATACTTATATTCGCTTTATGTACTGCAAAGCTCTTTACTGGTTAAACATTTTCAACACAGACGTACTGATCATTTAGACACAGTGAGATCCAAAGTATTTTCAGTTCCTATAGCTCAGTATTTGTATTGTGGCTTAAGAGTAGATAAGAATGAATGTAGATGTCATGATTGTTTTCAGCCCATTCCTTGATGCTGCAAGCATGTGTTCATCGTGAATAATTCAAGTGAAGTCAGTAGAATGGATTATTAAATGAGGACTATGCTTTAAGATCACTATTACACTTAGTAGCTAAAACACAAATTGTGTGATCTTGTACAACTCCAGTACAGTTTTCATACCTAAGATGCTCATTCTACACATAGGTGCCTTTTTTTCCCTTTTCTTTGTCTTTCTTTTCCAATACAGCTAGAATTGAGAGGATTGTTGTACTGTTGCCATCAAGCACAGTGTTCAGTTCCCAGGAGATGGCAGCCACAGATGCTTTAATAGAGTATTCAACATAATAAGGGCAATCTGCCTGTTTTATTCTAATGCTCCATGATTAGCAATTATCTTTAGCTGCAAAATTACCGAGATCTAGTTTTTATATTCTCTGAATCTTTTCTTAGCCCATACTACCATAACTGAACATTCCTGTAAATCATACTAATTCTAGTCCTTTTAAAATCTTTGGACAGTAATGTGTTTAATGACAGTGTTTCCTATAGTGTGTTTCTCTATTGTTCTATTACTCATTATATGACTGTGGTTAGGTTTCTTTTAGTTTTGAGTGCCTTGTTCTTGTGAAAGAAAAAAGAATGTTTAATATGCTTTCATTACTGGTATTTCTTAGCATCTTCTTTGTGATTAATCGTTTTCAAAATAATCAGTCCCAGCATTTTCTATGTCCATAAACATAACATTGCTACATTTGACTCCTTCTCGGTTACTTTTTTTTAGAGATTAACTGACCTATAATAAGTTTAATGATAATCACATTGCTAATTTTTATCTATCTTTCTGAATGGAATTTGAAATTTTGGTTCCCCAAAATGTCAGAATTGTACAGAACATGCAGGTTAGAAGCTCAAAAATCATTTTGCTCAGAGGAGAGAGAAAAATTTCTTTAATGGCACTGTGTTCATAGGAGAGGTGCTCCAGCCCTTTGTTCATCATTTAGACTCATTCCAACAGATCCATGCTCCCTCAGTCATAGAACCACACAATCGCAGGGTTTGGAAAGGACATCTAGAGATCACTGAGTCCAATCCCCTGCTAAAGCAGGTACCCTACAATTGGTTGCACAGATAATTGTCCAGCCAGGTCTTGAATATCTCCATAGAAGGAGACTCCACAACCTCTCTGGTTATTGTTCCAGTGCTCCGTCAACTTTATTGTAAAGAAGTTCTTCCACATGTCAGTGAGGAGCTTCCTGTGTTCAAGTTTTAGGCCATTACTCCTTGTCCTATCACTACACACCACTGAGAAAAGTCTGGCCTCATACATTTTCCTCCTACCTCCCTTCTGATATTTATAAATATTTATCAGATCCTCTCTTGGTCTTATTCCCAGGCTGAACACTTCCAGGTTCCTCAGCCTTTCCTCACAGGGGAGATGCTCCAGGCCCTTTATCATCTTTGTGTCCCTCCACTGGATTCCTTCTAGGGAATCCCTGTCTTTATTGAACAGTGGATCCCGGAACTGGACACAATATTCCGTATGTGACCTCACCATTGGGTAAAATTTATACCCCAAATGAGGCATACTGATATTTAAGCAATTGTACTATTGGTATATTCCCTGCGTTAGTATAAATTTGGTGAAGAGTAGGTTTATTTAGGGTGTGTTGGGACTTGCTTGTTTTTTGTTGCTTTTTTTTCTGCAGGATCAACAGAATTCAGCTCACTTCTTGAACGTGTGCCATTTGCCACAATTCAGTGGTTGGGTGAGTGGGTTTGTATTGAAACATTCAGAAATTTCAGTTAGAGTGTCTATTTATGGTAGTTACTTGGAGCAGTACAGATGAGCTCATAAGGGATTTAATTAACTTCCTTTTAGGGTTAAATAGAAAGGCTAACCACACTAGTGGAAACTAAGTTCATGGAGCTGTTGTAAAAGCTGGCAAAAGTTTAGTAATGAGGTTTTTAATTTCTGCATGACTGAACACTGACCCGAACATGCTCATTTAGAAAGATATTTCTTACTGATAATTGTGGTTTAATTAAACGCAGAATGTCTGACTTCAGTTTTGTTGCCAGTAAGTATGTACCACCTTATTCCAGGTTTGTTTGTTTGTTTTTGTTGAATTAAATAAAACCTTTGAGAGATTAGGGCCTAGAACTTTTCACTGTTCGGGCTTGCAGAGAAATAGGAAATGTAAATACATTTTGCACCATCAAAAACTGTACTGGCAATAGTTATAGCAAGAGTAAAAATATTTGCTGAATCTTCAGGTAGAATAGTTATGGAAAAGGTAAACTAATGTCAGGAAACAAGGTTTGTAGGAGCACCTAAGTGATTTAGAAACAAAAGTACCACTTCCATTTCTAAGTGCTTCTAAGAAATACAAGTACGTAAAAAAAAATCTGCGTTGTGGTGAAATAAGTGCTTGGATTTTAAAAAGTGCAATTCTGATTATTTTTTTCACAAGACCCTCAGATGCTCTATAAAGTTTAATGGTGTATGGTATAATTCCATAGTTCTTGATATTCTTTTACTCCCTGTGGCAAGTTTTGAAATCAGAAACAGTTTTGCTCTTACCTACTCACTTAGTAAACTAAATCTGCAGTTTTGATTACATTGTCTTGCTGAAATGGTTGAGAAGCGTGACATTTAAAGCAAGACGTACTGCTTTTGTTGTGAAATCCTGCAGATCAACATAATGAAATACTAATTAACATTTACATAAGATGAATTTCCAAATCGGAATTATTTCACTTATTTTGGATTCATAGTTTGTTGTTTTTTTCTTTACGAAATGCATAAGCATCCCATTTATGTGAGGAAAATCAGTTGTGTTTGTGTTAACTGCTTAACGGAGAAGTGATCAAACCTGGCTTTCAAAGTTTCTGGTTAAGTTAGAAACAAGTTTCTGGAAACAGCGTGGTAAGCTTGTTTGTAAGAACTGCAACGTACTGTAAATGATCTTTTAATATATGACAATTAAAAAACTGATTCAATGAAGAAATTTCTGGGTATTGAAATATTCTCCAGTTATGCTCATAACACCTGAAAATTGCTTTTACATTTTTATTTGCTTTGAAATTCCATTTTTTAATAAATTCAATTCAACAGTTCAGGTTCAGGGAAAAAAAATAGTTTTAAAATGTATTTATTTATAATTTTGGGGATTTAAATAAGAATAATTGTTGGTTCTTCCAAGTATTATATATAAATAAATACATATCTTACATAAATTCAAGACTTAAATAACATCTGAAATACACAGAAATATTATTCTTTATTTTTGTACTTTTTGCTTCTTGTGGTAAACTCTGATAACCCGTCCTTTTAATTTTCATTTCTCCTTGTTTGTAGCATTCCTTTATCTTCTAAATTTTGGCAAAGAAAAAGAGAAATCACCAAAAGAGGGAAACAAATCTTTGAAGGAGTGGATGTTTCAAAATTAGTAAGTATTGGTTTTGGTATTTTTGTTGAACTGTGTGCGTAGCCATGGGGGTGTGCGTTGGTATGGCTCAAGCTCTTACACACAAGGCTTAATAGAGAGAGAATTATGGTTTTCTGTATCCATGTGGGGCATTGTTTCTAGTAAAAGAAGATAACTTCTTGGTATTAAGTCAACCTAGGAGACTTTTATTGTTGTCCAGCAAGCACACACAAAAAAGGAAGCAGCGAACGCAAGGCTTTCTGAATACTAGAGTGAATCAGTTTGGAAATTTGCCTTTGCAGTAGGAATTTTTGGAGTACTTTTCACTGGAAGTCTCGAGAAGGGGCAGTTTTTGAGGTAAAATTTATCGAAAGAAATAAACAAAACCCTCAGTTGTAATAGGTCTATCTACATTTTCTAAGTTAACCTTCTTCATGAGGAAAGTAATCTACAACTATGAACAGAACATGGTGTACAGCAGGGCTGGATTTCATTTCCCTTACCTATACTTGCTGGTCTAAGCCAGTTAGCTAGCACAGGTACTCCTGGGAAAGGAGTTAATGGACAAATGTGACATGTAAATCACTTTCTTGAAGTGTCTGTCTTAACTGATTACAGAAGCAGCCAAGGTGACTGGCACATAACAGATCCTCTTCCAAATACTTAATTTGTCTTAAATGGGCTTTTTTTTTTCTTTTCTTAAACACATTAATTTTCAAAAAAAACGGGAATCTTGAGTCACTCACCTGCTCCTTCCTAGCTTGAGTTCACATACATTCAAGTGGATAGTGTAAAGATGTTATTTTGACTATATTTCACAAAGATAAAATCAGTTTTTATAGAAGATTAGTGCATGCAGTTTCTACATGATACATAATTAATGAGTAACGCATAAGAGGTTAATGCTTTTTGCATAAATGGCAACACAGCAGAAGGGTTTGTTGCTCAAGGGTTCACTTGCTCATGTTAACCATTTTGGTTGTCAATTCTTGATCTGTTTCCATGTAATTACTTTGAGATTTTCTTCCAAATCTTTTCCAGAAATAGTAGCTGTTCAGTCTTTTATAAAAAAAGTCAGATTCCCTGCAGCCCCTGGTCACCTGTTGAAGTACTTGGCCAGAACTTTTCTGCAGTTAGCCAATACACACTTTTTTTTTTAAGGTTATGAATTTTTAAGCTGATCACTGACCATGACAGCAAATCTGAGCCTGAAGAGGAGTGTTGTTGGCATTATTCAGGTTCTTTATCCAATTTAATGAAATTCCATGTAGAAGTCTACAATTCAATAGAATTTTGTACATCTTTAAGCTACTGTATTCAGAACATTGAACTAATAAAGTACAAGTATTTTATTTTCCTTGAAAACATTGGAGATATTTTTGATGCTTCTTACCTTTTATTAAAATTTCCGTCCATTGTAGATGGATGAATTTATTGAGGATTCTTACAAGTAAAGTTAAACAGTACATATTCTAAAATAAATTTCTTTTTATTTCTATTGTTTTTATTTTTAAATATTTCTATTTCTAAAGATCATTTTACTGGAGTGTTATTTTGTATTTAATTCTAGTTTTTGTTCCATTTTATATATAACTTTTTTTTTTGTCCTATATTCTCCAGTCCAGGAGGAATCCATTCTCTGTCTTACCTTCTTGGCATCTGTTCTCTATAAGCTGTAATTAAGGTAGCTTTGATTTGGGTATTGATACTGTGACCTGTAACATTCTGTAGGGCTTTATGCCTGTTCTTAGTCTATATTAAGAACAAGCTCAATACCTTACTAGTTTGCAAATACCTTATCCCTAAGACATCTCAGTCAACTGTGTTTAAATAAACAGATTATATTGTAAAACAGTTCAACAGCATGCACCTCTGTTTCATATATAGTTTTCTTCAGCGGTCCCTGTATAACTCATCTGCATAGAAATGAAGAGCTATAGTTGTGATTTATATAATCAGAAATTAAAGCAGAACAAAATTCTCCTACAGGAATATGTTTACTACAGAAATGTTGGGTTCCATTGTAACAAAGGAGTGCTTATTCCCCAATATAAGCATCATCCCCTGCAGAGAGCTTTTCCTTTTGAACTCGTGTGAATTGATTGAAGCTTTGTTCCAAGTCTCTCTGGAGTACTGACATTCAGGTTGCTGACAGAAGAACCCTGCAGACAGCTCGAGGGGATTTCTTTATCACTTCAACTGCAACTATGATCAGGTTTTTAAAGTTTTCCTTGAAGATGAGTTCTAATTAAAAGGTAAACAATTCTGGAAGCTTCTGTGGAAGAAAGAGTTAAAGCAAACAACTGAGAAAGAAAGAAATAAACTGCCACGAAGTGGTAACCCATCTGGAGGACAAATGGTGAAATAACTACAATCAATGAAGTTTACACTGAAAGAATAACATGGAGTTTCATGGAAAAATCCTGTAAAGTGAGACTTTGCTCTGTTAAGTGCATGACTGTTCTGAGATTCTACTGTCAGTGCAGAGGTTAGTGCACAGCTTCAGCCTCGCTTTCTGTTGAGAAATTTGGAGAGCAAAACCAGGAAAAACAACAGCTTTATTAGCTGCATTTCTGAGATTCTGCAGATACTAACTCCTTCTTACACTCACCATATTTTGTCAGTCATTTCAAGTCTAGTGACTGATTCTGGAATCATTTGCTTCATTTGAATCTTTCTGCCACTATATTTTAATTTTGAGTATTGTGGGCAGAGGTGATAATTCATGTTTTTCCTTCCCACACTTGATTGTTTGCTGCTGTATTTTCCTCCTATGCTGTAGATTAAGTCATATTTCCTCTGTAACATTTTGAAAATGCCATGCCATGTTTTGGAATGTACTTGTAACTATCAAGGCAAAGTTATCTGAATGTACATTGAGTGAACCCAAGTTCTTTCCAAACAACCTGTGTGCTGGGGAATCTAGAGCTACACAATGATTTTTTTCACAAGCACTGTAGTAACTTTTGTGCTTCTCGCAGCATTAGTGAACTCTTAGGACTGTCCTGTGCCTTTCCCATTGTGTTCCCAAGTGCTGAGATCCTGTACACTCACTCTGTCTTTAGGATTATGTGTAGTCCTTTCCCACTTGAGCAAGTGGTTTTCTTATCCTCACAACCAGGTGAGTAAGGACAAAAGCTCCCTTCCCTCACAAGCAGCAGCTTGAAAAAAGTTCACACAAATTCAGTTTCAGGTATGTGGTCCCTGATTCATCTGTTCCACCATTTCCAATAAAGCAGAAATAATGGACATGGGCTTCTCTTAAGTTCAGGCAGAAATCTCCACAAATAAGTCATAGCTGATTAAAAGAACTACTCTGACTGGGTTGTTTCAGCCTTCCACAGTGGAATGCAGCCTATATTGAACTCACACAGCTGCTAATTCTGTATCTGTATCCTACTCGGTATTTCTCACTAGGAACTCATTTTAGCATGCTTCTAATTTTACCAAACTCAGTCATTCTTTGTGTTTTTCTAAAAGGTGGATTTCTTGATGTTTTCTAATTTTGTTTTTATCACTTAGGTTTATGAAAATTTATTAATATCGTACCAGTTAAGGAAATAAAGGAAAACACTTTCCTGCAAAGTAGATAAATCTACTGACTCTCCCTGGAGAAACCTTGTTGCTTATGTTTTGGAAGAAGGGTTGAAAATATGGCAGGAAGTGTGCCCAGTAGGTTTGAGTTTCTTTTCCAGTCCAAGAAAATATGACGTATGCATACGGCATATGTAAAATATGTGGTTTATTCATTCTTAATATAGAAATTTATTCTTTAAATATCCCGTCTGCACTGGATTCTCTCCTGTCCAATCCTAAGTCATTTTTTCATTTTTGTTTACCTGTCTGCAGTAACTGAAGAGTACAACTGATACTGAAACATCTGCTTTCAGTTATTTCATGCAGATGTCTTTTCTGGTTTTTACACAGAAGGAAGATGAGATGAATACGCTGAGGTCAGGAATAGAAAGACCGTGGATGGAGAAGGAAAGAGATGCTAAGCATCAGTAGAAGGAAGAGCTTGGATGTACATAATAGATGAGGAGGTGATGAACTGAGTATCTAAGGAAGCTTGAAACCATGCAGAAACACAAAAAGCGTGTACAGAAAATTAACGATACAAAGTGGATTCTGTAAGGAACTAGAACTGGACCTGCGATCAACATAAAACTTGATTTTCCTGAGCTTGGAACAGGACCAAAGTCTTAGGTTTGTCCATCCATGCCTCTACTTGTTAGTAAATTGCTGGGAAGTCTGGTGAATATTCTTTGTTTTCATCTGTGTTGATTAAAGAATGAATTATCAATTCATAGTCACAGAAAATTGCCATGGGTAACTATGTTGCAGATCTACTCTCTGCTTGTTATTTATTATCATTGACTTTGGTCAGGCCACATAATGGGATTATTTTATTATTTTTCTTTTCTGAATGTTTGAAAACAATTTTGCTTGTAAATATTTTGGGTATAATATATCTTGGTGTCATCCTAGGCATTTTATAGTCCTATAAACACCTCAGCTCCCAAGAAAGTACTATCCTACTTTAAAACAATATGTCAGTTTCTTATAAAGTGTCTGAACTTGTTATTCTGTACAGTATTTTGTTGGTTGTCTTTTTTCTCACAGCGTTACCAAATTTGTCTTTGGAGAGTAGAGGAAAACAAAATAAAACTTCTTCAGGGAGATGAGAACCATCTGCCCCTGTTACAAAGAACACCAAGGGGATTTCAACACTTTTCTGTTTGTCAACTAATGGCAGACTGTGCTAAATCAGGCACACAGTAATCTCAGAAATGACAGTGTTTCTGTTTCATAAAGCTTTCTAAAAAACTGACTGCCCCATGTTGTTTCAGAAAATGGTTTCAATGATCCATCCAAAGCAAACCATATGGACATTTAGGCTGATCAGATACAACTCAATAATAAACATTTGGGTAGCACACGATAAAGACAGTTTTCCAAAATTAATATGGAGATAATTATTGGCAGTTATGAGAATTGGACGATAATAGAATTCTATTTGAAAGTATACCTGTGTTTTCTAAAGGTTTTCAAAAATGGAAAAAGAAGCAACACCACAATTTACAAAATGCAATAAAGATCAAAATCACTAAAATTTTTTATTCTCAGTACACACAGGCAGCTGTTCAACAACATGAATATGTTTAGTATTATTTCATGTTCAATATATTCATACTGGAAATCACTTTTTCTGTGTTGGAAAAGCTGGAAGGCTTAGAGCGACATCACAAGGCTTTTGTCATGCCATGTATCTTATTATAGAATTATTTTTTTCAAGGGTTTTTTTTTTGTTTTGCAGAAATTACCATGTCTTACCAACCGTTTTTCTCCTGCCCAAATGGCATAGCACATTTAAAAACAGGACATTCCATCATAAAGCCTCTCCAAAAACCTGGAACCTACTAATAAATGGCATTTTCTTTCTTTTCATCTGAAATGCATCTGTTAGCAGATATTTATTTCACACTGTAAGCACTTGCTTTTTACAATTAGCTGTGCTTTTATACATGCTCAGTTTCTTTTCTTAAAGGAAGGTATTTAAATTCATGTATTAAGACTAGCTAAGGCAAAAAACATTGTCCATCTGATATGTATCTATGTATGATAGCATGCATTCTGGTCAGTGAAATATCATCTATACTGAAGTCATGAAGAACTATGCTGTTGTATCCTTAGGCTGTTGTTTCATATTGAGCTAATGTGGAGGAATCTTTACTGTTTGCTGATTTAGCCCCGTTATTATCAATAAAACCATATGTAGAAACAACTGACATTTTTAATACTACAGAGCAAATATGGTAGTAAGCTCACTCTGTTGTAGATTCTGCTTAAATGTGTTTTATGGCAGTTCTTTAAAACATTCAATAAAAATGTAAGCTTTAACAGATTGTTATATGCTGTATAAATGGGCAAATTACTTTTGAGCAGAAATATTCTAGTTCAAATTAACGTTATCAAAATAAAATGTCAGTTTTTGTATGCTTATCTGTGCCACTGCTAATCAACAGAAATTAATTTCAGAATACTATAAAAATAGAAGATGAAGCAATGTAAAAGAATATGTATGATTGAGTTAAGGCATTTCCAGGAATGTGGGTGCTTTTATTGAATTTTAACATTGCACAAGAAGAGCTTGAGGCTAACAGTGGCACAGGAATAAATGGTTACCACCTGACCACGAGGAGCTTCAGCCTGCAAGTGAGTAAATGTGATGCGTGCTAGGGATTTACAGCAGAAGGATATCACTGGACTACACTGGAAAAATGTCTAAAAGCTGTCATTTTTACAAACAGATGAAGCAGATACACTTCATTTATCATGCTGTCTCTAAGCAGAGGAGACCACCTCTCCGCACCCTACAATAAGATCTACATTCTTCCTGTTTCCTGCTCTTTACAGTAGGAGAAAACTTTTTGCTCTGTTCTTATGGCAGGTGTCATAATGCAGTGTTGATCTGTGGCTAGGGCTCTTGATTTCTCTTGAAAGTCTACACACTAAATCTTTTTCTTGTAAGTAAGCTCTGTGATATTTTGGCCAAATTTTACTTTGTAGCAAATCAACCTGCATATTTGAGTAAGAATGATAATTGTCATAATGAAGTCACAGTCTTCTCTGACTTAACTGTTGGAGAAAATATTAAAGTTGAAAGTTGTAGAGTACAACTGTTATGCAGGCTTAGTAAAAAAAAAAAAAGTTTTTAATCTTGGCTAAAAATATTTTGAAGCTATGACAGATTTTTTTTCAAGCTGGTATCAAGTGTTACATTTTAATGACAATAATAACATGCTTTGGCCTACAGAGTTTTTAATCCACACTAAAAGAAGCGATTGTGAATAGAATGCTTTGGTGTTTTTTTTGTTTGTTTGTTTGTTCTGATGAAAGAACTTCTCAACAGAATTCCAGAATCACAGAATAAAAATGGAACTGTGTTTAGTGAATTAACAAGACATTTAAGGTAAAGGAGAACTGAGGAGCAGTGCCTTTTCTGCTAACTTTCTGATGTTAAGGGAGTTATTATGAAAAACATGGGTTCTTTTTTTAAATTGAAATTATTTAGGTTGTCTACAGTGAATTTTCCTCTGTTCTGCTATTTTAACGGAATGAGCTTACAGTACTGTTCTTTTAAATGCTTATTAACAATTATTTGAAAAAAAATTATATATTTCTGCTTGGGCCACTGTCAACAAGAACTACTGTTGCACTTAACATTAAATAGTCATTTGTCTGTGATTCATCTGCTCATTAGAAATGATACTTCTGAAAACCAAGCCAAACTCTGGGGAAAAAAGAGAATGAAACTGGAGAAAACAATTGGAGGTTTGTTTGGGGGAGAATCTGTCAATCAGTATGGCATCCAAAGAAAGAAGAGTATCTGAGAGTTCCTGCATGGAAGATAAGTGGTGAGTACAAACATCCTACGAGTACAGTGGTGTGTGGTGACTGTAGTGATGAAGTGGGATTTGTTTGTTAGCATTCTTTGGTACTAAAAGTATATTTTTAAAAAAAGACTCTTATAAAAGTTAATAATTCAAAGAATTATGATGATAGAAAAGACCGTGTGTTGATCGTGTGTACAATATGTCAGATTAGGTTTGCATCCTGGTATGCATCTGATTGCATTCCTTCTTATCAGAACAGTTGTGCAGTAGTCATTAGGAGGAAAGCATTTCTGTTTTGATAAAAATCACTTGTCTTACTCCCATTGACATGGGACATGTGTGACAGAAGAGGCTTGACAGGGATTTAGAAATCAGAGTTCAAAATTTTTTGGAATATACACTGGCTGTTTTAATTGCATGGGAAGGATAGCAAGGCAGACAGGTATCTGCACTGTTCTTTGCTTTTAGTGGAAATACATTTAGTGGAATTATATTACAGAAACTAATTTCAAATTTCTTTACTGTTTGTAAAGCTGACTGGGTGGTAACTCTGGTCTAATAGTTACTATGATTTTATTACGACTATTATGTTGGCCCATGGCATCACAGGTGTACACTGGTGGTAAGGCAGTAGGAGCTGAACTTTCCTGCCAGTATTCCGTTTATGTTTTGGTGTCGTCTGATAGACAGCAGCACAGGGGCAGTCTGACAAATTGTGTCTATGGAAATACATAGGAAACAAAAGTGTGTCACTGAATTCCTCCATGAGGAAAAAAATGGCACTCACTAACACTGAACATTTATGGAGACTAGAGGGTGGATGTCTGCACAGTGAGGCAGTGTGTGGTGTGTTTCAGCAGTGGCAACAGTGACAGGAAAGACAAGCCATATTCCAGATGGCTGTGCACAGTTGTCACGCTATCAAGACACTCTTCATCTTGTAAGCTTATCCACATAAACTGGCTAATGGTTGTGACTGTGCTGAAAAACAGCTTTTTATAGCTGAGAATTTGCTCTATTCAGTAGTGTCCACTGATGGTGCTCTTTATTGTAGTTTCCATGGCAATAAGTACAAGTCATTACTTGTGGAGTGATCCCTGTACTTAGTTTTTGCAGTACTAGTCTGTGCTATTCTGAGTTCCTTAGATACTCCTTTTGTTTAGGAACTAAACAGGAGGCATTACTTTTGATGAGACCTATGTATAATGCCAGTAATGCAACCAGGTCATGAATAAATTTTTTACTTCAAACTTTCAGCTTAACTCCATTAGAGTTCACAGTGGGTGCAAAACTCTGTACTCATGTATATGACAGAACAGTAATTGCAGGAACGTATTTTAATACTTTAGTAATGTAATACTGTCTTTGCAAACGTAGCCTCAATTTCTAAAGTGCAAAATCTCTATTAAAATCATATAAAGTAGAGTACTTATCAAAGATCGAGGGGAATTGCCCATTTAAAATACATTCAGGCACTGTCTATCCCTCACCATGCGTCTAAAGGAGAAAATAATTTTAATGTAATGCACTGGAAGGAAAGTTATACCATATTGTGAGTCTGTAGAACAATTATTAAACTAGTATTCTTATTTGTCAAAAAATAAATTAAAAGTCGGTTCTAAGATTTGTTCTTGTTAAAGCTTTGAATCAGTGAAATTCAATATTTTAGCTGTTATGTTCTAAGGTAGTCTTTGTTTATGGAGAAAGCCAATTCTATAATAAGGATTTTCTCCTTTTATAGTACAAAATAAAGTAGCATTGGTCTTTATGATGGATTACAGTGATCTCTCTCGTGTTTCAGGTTTTTGTTTTTTTTTTTTAAGGATTTGGATTAAACAAAGTATAATCAAGGAAAGAATGCTTAATCTAAGAGAAAAGTGCGATTTGCAGTGAAAGGCCAAGTGAAATTCTTTTATCAGTCACTTTATTAATGCAGCAAAATAACTGAGATTTAAGACAAAATCTTTAAAGCTTTATGTTTTCTTGATAAGAGAGGAGTAAACTAATACACTATTATAGTAATTGAAGCACTGTATTAGAAGAGGACCCGTTGTTTTATGTTATGTATAAAGCATTAAATCACAGTTCTATCTAGACATGAGAAGTACTGGAGTAGGGAAGATGACCCATAAACGGATTTGCGTGGGTTCACTTAACAAGGTAGTCACCCTTTCAGTACACCCATACAACTCCTTAAGCATGAGTTAGTGCATAGGAAATGGCACCAGAAGGGAAATGTAACTGTTCTGCTCTTACTGTGTGAAACTTCTTCAGGGTGGAAGGAAGTACAGAGTGTGTTGAGCGCAGCTACGGATGGTACATAGTGCAGTGGATGGAAGATGAATTTCACGCTGTTTTGCAGTATACTTGCTTACTGAAAATTTCCTTAAGGACATCGTTGTGTGCCATCTTTTGCATGTGTGAAATTGTGATTAGGATCCACAGGATCCTAAGCAAAACAAAGTAGCATTCTAGGAATATAATATAAATATTGAGTTTGGACATCTGGATGGGATTCTGCTAATTTTATCTCAAAGAGATTCACCTTTCTTTAATTGTGATGCCTAAAATGTAGAACTTAGTATCTAATCATCATACCTAGCAAGTTTCCTGTAAGCATCAATAAAAATGAATTGGTTCACTCACTGGAGTCAAGATAATTAACAAGCTAACTTAGATGTACCTCATTATTTTAAGGTGATGATGAATAATCTTCTACACTCTGTTGACTGGAGCCTAGACTTATCTGCTGCCAAAATGGAGTTAGTTGAGCTGAATCATTCTTGGGATTTGTAATATGAGGAGTGTGTCAGATGGTACTACCTCTTGTCTGTTATTGTAGATCCTTGAATAAACTGTCTGAACTGCTCATCATGAAATAGGTACAGAGCTGTAAACTGTAGCCTTTGAAATCCTTGTTCGTCTTCTGAGATCAGTCCAATTAAATTTACAGTGACTGTGCCCTTTAGCAAAAGACTACTGAAGTTCAGACCTTTTTTTGGCAAGAATTTGTACTGAGGTATATAGACATTCTGACTAACTTCAGGGAGGTACCTGAGACTACCAACAGCCAGCAAGAATGCTCAGTTACTATGAAGGGAAAAGGGCTATGATAAGAGAGATAAAGAAAGAGAAGTACAGAACAATGAATTCACTGAGTTGTTAGTATTTTTACAGATATAATCTTAGGGAACGTTGAAAGTGTTAAGCATCTGCATATATGTCTTATGTGGATTAACAGCTTAATCCTATGTATTCAAGATCTTGCATAATCTTTTAGACATCAGCTCCACAGGATTACAAAAAGAAGGAAAAAAAACAAAAAACTGATGAATTTTCGTGTTATAGAAAGATTGCCCTTAGAAGATTTCTCAGGGATGTATTTCAAGAGACTGAAGGCAGTGTTAGAATGAATTTCCACTGAGTCATGATGACACAAATACAATTTTGCTCCTGAAACAAAAGAGACCTGAATAGTATCAGGAATTTGCACAAGGCTTTTCTCTACTTTCCATAAAATAAGCCATTTGACTTGAAGATCTAGCAAACCCTAAGAAAGCAGTAACTTGCAGGACATTGTTCTTTGCCCTATTACACTTTCACTTCTGAATAAGGGTTTCTACAGCTTTATACATTTATTATTTTGATAGTGATTTGATTGTATCAGATCAAGAAAGAAGTTTAAAGAGAAACATTTAATTCATTTGGAACACATTTATTAACAACATTTGAACAACTGTTAGATCACTGGCCGTGCTGGGATTATTAATATTTTGATATTTTCTTTGTTGCTCTTTGAATGTTAGTAAGTTTTGAAATATTTTATTTTCTAGGACATTAATGAAACTGAATAAGTAAATTTAACTGAATGGTTTAGATATACAAGTATGGATAGTTAAGAATATGTTATGAAGAAACCAGATAAAATTCTATCCCTGTAGAAAATCAGCTGTATCTACATCTTCATTAGTGCCAACTATTATGAATAACTGGAGAACTGTGTACATATTTCTATTGGACAGTTACAGCACTTTTTTTTAAGTAAGATGGTAAAGGATGTTGAGGATAGACAATGCCAGCCCCTACATAGCTGAGCAGGATGGTTTTCAGGCCTGAAGTTGCTTTAGAAGGGAGCTCTGTATCTGAAATGTTGAGAGATAGGGAGCAGTCACAGAGGTTTCCTGGTGTTTCAAGCACCCTTGAACAGTAAAGAACACTGCAGCCAAGCACCAAACATTTGTAGTTGATGTCCTGTAGTAATCCATTTTATCTAAAGCAGAAAAACAAAGTTCTGCTACCTAATTCTCTTCTTTGAGGGATACAAAAGAGTAGGACGTCGGAAAGTATTTGTTAGGAAGGACAGCTGTGCAAACAGCTAAAGTCAACATCTGCAGCTTTGAGCAAACTTCTGCACTTACATATGATGGTTTTGTTTTTTTTCCTAATGAGCAAACATTTAACATGCACTGAAGTCAGAGTCCCAGACTACCTCATTCAGTTAATTAAATCAATCATTGAGTTTTCACTCAGACTCAACAAGTACAGTCTGACTCTCTTGAAATTTCCCTGATTCATGATGTATGTGACACTGAAGTTGCATTCTCTGAACTGCAGGTTTAGTGTGGCTCAATCATTTCTACCCATTTTTTTAACAGCAACACAGGAGTTTCAGAGGACATAAACAGAGATTAATTTTATACAGTAAATAATTTTCCCAGGTGCTATTTTTTTCCTGTAGGCTCTTTTACTGGCTTACCACTGATAGGTTGACATCTGTCTTCCAACAGTAACTTTTTAAAAGTGTTCAGCTCAGAATTCTGAACACTATTAATTTTGAAGCCATAAAGACTTTCCCAAAGGACTTTTCTTTGTAGCGAGTTAACTGGATGATGAAAAGACCACAGTGCAGGTCTACGTATTTTATTGTTTCAGGTTCTTCCTTATACTATATTTGTCTTGAATTGAAAAACTAATTAATGTAATTAATTGAAGTAGCAGAAATCAGTACTTGCCAGTTTATCCTTCTATTACAGAATCACAGAGTCACAGAATATCAGAGATTGGAAGGGACCTCAAAAGATCATCCAGTCTAATCCCCTGCCAGATCAGGAACACCTACATTTTGTCACTCAGGAACACATCCAGGTGGTTTTGGATGTCTCCAGAGGAGACCCCCCAGCCTCTCTGGGCAGCCTGTTCTGGTTTTCCATTACCCTGTAGGAGTACCCAACTGATGAACAAGTTATTCTTATACCTTAACTAAATTAATTATACCAGGACAGTATGAGGAATTAGTGAGAAGGTGACAGGGCTGAAAATTAACATCTTCACTGCAATGCAATGAGCAGCTTTAAACAAGTAGATTATGTATTGAAAAGTAATAATAAAAATGTTTGGGAAAATCAGAACCACAGAAAGGTTGAGGTTGGAAGGGACCACTGGGTATCTATTCCAACCCTGCTCTAGCATATAACTGTGGGAAACTTCTGCTGTTATTGTAGATGCTGGGAGAAAGTAGATGGTAACCTGCCATATATTGACAGTCTATATGAATTCCAGCACTGCAATCCTAAAGCTTAAATCTTCCTTTTCGTTAAATATTTGGTGAATATACCAGGGGCCTCAAGATTCACAATTCTGATTTTCAGTATATTCAAATGCTATAAATACATATGCTAACTAACATTCAGTGATCCTGTTGAAGGTTGAAGTGCTGAGTATCCAGTATTAATTGGATATTGACTGAGAGGATGAGAATGCTTAATAACTCCAAATTCTTGAGACTAGCAACAGACCATTGCTTTTAATCATCTTCTCTAAAATTTTTACTGTGGAGTTTTTGATAGCAGAAGGGAAGAGTAATTGATGGGAGCCAAAACATCTGTTCTCTGCAAATCATTTTCATTCTTGCTTAATCTCCAAGTGGGCATTTATCATTGGCATGAGGGGTGTCTATTTGTTTACAAAGCTGAACAGAGAGTGCTCAGATTAATTAAATTATGAAATTATTCTTCAGGAACAATAGAATTATATGATATGTAGTCATGAAGTTGCATGGACATGATCCTGCCTGTGTTTAAATGCAGTTACTGTAATGCAATAAAAAAAGGAGAAGAAATAGGATGAAGTTAAAAGACAGAAGTCTGCAACTGTTTCAGGTTGCTAACTTTGTGCTTTATCAGCAGATTATCTTAATCACAACTGTTTGCTTAACTGGAAGAATGTAATTCCCTATGAATTGTGGGGGTGGATAGAGTTGGTTACAAGAATTTCCCAAAAGTTGTGGATAATGTAGTCAAGAATTTTAAAATTTATTGTGAAGGTATTTAATATATATTCATTTAAAGACAACAGTGAATGTTGCTGTCACTACAGTGTTTAAAATGAATATTTAGGAATGTATTGATAAATTTCTTCCAAACTTATTTCTAGACTGCAGCAGCATAGTTACCATTTTTACTTCAGCAAAGTAAAACTACCATTATGCGGTCTACAGAAATACCAGCTCACAAATACATTAAATCCAGCACAGCAGTGTGCACCATAGTGAGTAAAAATTGGAAGATTTAGTTTTTGCTGCCTATAAAATTATTCTTCTTTGATGGAACATGTGTCAATATTGACACCCAGTGGCCAGAGACTTACTGCATGTTAATTCACTAATATGAATTCAACTCACTCTCAGCATCTTAGTCTTAATAAATATTAAGACTGTGAAATTAATCTAGTATCTGTATATCATGCTCACACACATAAAGACGTGCAGTCTAGGCAGAGGGAAAGAGATTATCCACTGAAAATATGGGTGCTAATGGTTAGAGATGTTTTCTGTAGTGCAATATGTCATTTGGACTTCCATCTTCTTTTAAAATTCAATGGGAATTAGCCCTTGGGGTGACATTTCTGCTAATGAAAGTCTTCTATATACTCTTCTTGTCTGGTTGCAATACGTAAAGAAACAAGTTAGTGTCAATCAAACAGAGTTATTTCTTGCTAGAAAAGTAAAATATGTGAAACCTATAAATTCCATATCAAAAACACGGAACTCATATTTAAGGTTGGTGTTTCACATGATCATTAGTAATCTCCTAACATTTTTGTTCTCTAAACGAGTATTATTGAATGAAAACTATAGATGGGTTTACTTCTAAGAAGTGGACCAATGCTTTACAATAAAGAATTAAAGTACTCAGAACACATTTATAGAATAATAGCAGTTTGTATAGATGCATTAGAAGTCATTAGGCAGTGAAGGAGAACAATGTTGCATATTCCTTTTCAGAGAATATTGGAATATAAGAACTGTGGCCAATATCATATACTCCTATTAGGTGACTACAATACAGTCCTGACTGTATGCGAACATAAAGTAAGACAAGCTCAAAAGAACTGTATTTGGTTCACAAAAGCCAGAATCTGAGTACTTTAGATCTCAGGCCAATAGTTGTACCTGTTGTTGATTGGCTCCTTCCAGTCAGTGAAGTAGGGAATATTTCACATGGACATGACCTTTAAACGTTTGACAGATTTTGCTCATGCTGTGTATCAGATAGGTTTGTTGAATGCATAACTCCCAACTGAGAACAGTATGTCATCATATCAAGAAGATATGTCATTAGTGACCATACTTTACTCTGAATTGTGGAAGCTGAACTAGGAAATAGGAAATGTTTTCACAATATTTGTTCCTAACTCTTTCAAAGAACATTAAATAAGTTGCACAATCGTTCTAATTCATTATTCAATCATGGTTGTACATTCTTCTTCAAATAAAGCTATTTTAGAATAGACCAGTGATAAATCTTGTAGCCTTGCTGGTGCCCTTGCGATGAACAGGTCAGCCATTGGCCAGGAAGCGCATGTAGATTAGATCTCCATTATAGTAAATGATGATAGTGGATACATCAAGTGACACATTCATGGATTACCTGACTAACATGTATACAATAACCCATTCATTTTTCTGTGCTGGAGGAAATATGTTATTAATCATTTGCCTTGGAAATCTAATAAACCCTTAGGAAGAAGACATTGCAGTAGTCAGAATAAGCTGAATGAATAAAATGCTTACAGTGAGCATTTATTACCTTTTAAGCCACATGAAGTAAAACCTAGTCATTAACTTGTTCCTGCCTTATTGAGAACTTAACATTTAAAAAAAATGGAAAAAACAAACAAAAAAAAAGAACATATGTTAAAGAACTGTGAATGAGTACAGGAAGATGGTGGAGTTTTAGTACATGGTTTCACATTCCTCTGCATTCCAAGACTATGATATTGTTGTTAAAAAGCCGTATATTTTCAGTTTTAATGAGCAGAGAAACAAAAACAAACATTCAAATGCTACTAGAATGTTAATTTTTATGTTCTTCACAACACTATTAGCAGGTATATCTAGGAATTATATTTCTTGCTTCTGGTGACCAAGAAAGGAATTGAAAATGTATGTAACAAACAGTACACAAGATTGTTTGTGTCCTTCCCATTCATTCATTGAGCTATATGAGATAAAATGCTAATACTTTATAATTCTTTATAATTCTTACATGATGATAAGTTTAGCACATACTACCGCCAGAAACACACTGCAAAGATGTCTTCAGTTTGTTTTTTTTTTCTTAAATATCCCTGAGAATTGTGACTCAATATCAGCTGGATCTTTTAATTTCCCAAACTGTAAAATTGGGCATTATTTTTAATTGTTCAGTTTTGAAGTTGGCCCCAGAACTTCAGCTTGTCTACTCTCTAAGTTAAAATAACCAGATTTCAGCTGAATTACACAAGGCAATTTTCCAGTTTCTTATGGCTGTAGGACTTTACCGTGGTTGAATTCTGTCCTTGCAGGGAATGCAGACAGAAATTTCAGTGAAGTCTACTAAAATTCATGAGGATCTACCTAGTTCAATGTCTTTATTTCAGCCTTTACACAAAACTTTGGATTTGCCTGTGAGCCATCACAGACAGGGAACTGAGAAGTCATCTTCCATTATTTTTCTCCACTGCTTCTGGATCTGTATATTCTGTATATTTTGAACACAGTTCAATACTCACTCAGTCATGACTTGTTTTTCTTTTTTTCTTCTTCTTCTTTTTTTTTTTATGTGAATGAAAATGATTATTTAGTAGAGATTAGCATTTTTATCACTTTCAACACTTACCTTGGGAATCTTCCATGTGGTTTCACCCATTTTTTTTCCTGTCTCTGAAGACATTACAGTTAGAATGTTTTTTTTTGTGTGTGCGTGGAAACCTTCATCCCCAAAAGGCTATTCCAAAAGTCAGATACAAAATTACAAAAAAAAGTACAAATTTTCCAATGATACAAATACTACGGTAACCATTTCTGAAGTAATGTCAAGCCACCCCTTATAGTGACATATAGAAGATAGTAAAAATACTAATGAAAGATAATGTTGCCTGAAGAAATATTAATACCTGATAAATAGTGTATATGCATTCAGCAGCCGCTGGAACTCTGCTTTTTTTTCATCTATTGAAGAGGCTGTGGAAGAAAAAGAAAATACCTCATAAATGCTGCTATTTCTATTATCAGTTCTACTTAAAATAGTTTGAAAAATCATTACAGAGCTCTTCATAACATCTGTTACTTCTTTATTCAATTGACATCTAGAAACATACTTCTATTTATTTAGGCAAGACCTCTTTTTGCCTTTTTGCTTCTGCTTTGGCAGAAGCACATTTATGTTGTAACTTGAAAAATGAAAATTACATGTTCATTAAATCTATTAATTTTTTAAGTCTTAAGTATCATGACACTGTAAAGAAAAGCAGCTACATTTAAAACAGAGACAAAAATTTCATGGTCAGGTTTAAATGCTCTCTTTCAAGGCACACAATTATTTTTTCAATATGAACCCTCTTTTCAAGTGTGACCACGCTAGATTCCCTTCAGATTAGCAGGCAGTGCTGTTTTAGTGATTGTTTTTTTTTTTTTTTTACTTTTCATTCTACCTGCTCCATAATATAATTAGGACTATACCTAATGGCAACAAGCTGAGTCTGCAAACCCTGTTGTGCCAAATATGCAGAACTGATGTACAGGATATGTAACTGCTGAGCACTCTGAAGAGTGTTCACTGCTTGACTCCAAACTAGGAGTGGCTGCAAGCAAATTGGAAGATAAGAGTGGAATTCGTAATTATCTGGACAAATAGGAAAACCAGTTCAAAAATACTGTAGGCAATTCATACTCTTTAAGATAGGAATAGCTGACTGCACAAGTAGATGATGGGGTATGCCTCAGTCGGCAATAGTTTTGTACAATTCTGTAATTCTGTTGTAAAAAAGAGGTAAAAAAATAATGGGTATAGTCTAGCAGTATCTAATTAATATCCTGTTTAGTACAAGCTTGACAGATGTTTCAGTGTTGTCTTCAGGTGTGGGTACCAGGATGCAATACAGAAAGGAATTTTTTTGACTTTGGAGAAAGGAAGTATAGAAGAGTAAATTAGAAAACAAGGCATTTGAGAAAAGATTACAAACTGTAGGTTGTTTTGTTTAAAAAAACCATAATTTATAGCTGCTATATTGAGACCAGCACAAGTATTTCCTGTCAGCTGCCTCACGAAAGCCATGTTCTCTTATACCTGCCACACTTGCAATGTGAAGCATCTTATCTGAAGTCTCCTTTGTTATGACCCTCCCCTGGTCATAATATTACGCTGGCCTCATGTACTTTCCTTCACATTTCAGCAGGCAAAGAACAAAGGAGTTATCCAAGGTGAGCTGATGGGTAGGATAAACACATAACCTGGATACATTTATAATCTGTTGTTACATATGTACTAGCAATGCAAACCATCCCTACTTTTAAAGTCCAAATTGGGTTTTATTAAAAGTCTTTGGGACTTTCAGAATTAACAGTTTTATCCCCTTTTGCTTTTAAAAGCATGTTTACTCTTAGTTATATACAGAGAAATGCAAAACAGCCTTCTGTAAAAAACTGACCATAGATTACTATTTCCCACTGCTATTTTCCTCCTATACCTTCAAAGGAAAAAACAAAAAACAAAAAAAAAAAAAAAACCCAACCACTAAAACATTTCTTTTCCTTCATATTTATTTTATGAGACTAACTTACAAAAGCAAAACAGCACTTACTCACTGGTGTATTCTGTCAAACATACAGCTAGCTAAAATAGTATTGAATAATAAGAAACTGACATTTATCATTCTGGCTGATTTTTCAAAACATTCAGCTGCCCCCAAAATAAGTACCATCAATTGTTGCTGATGTTTAAATCCTCCTAGGAGCATATCCTAACAGTAATTTCAGATGGAATTTGCCTATTTCATTTTCCTACTAGTTGCATGCTTTTATTACTGTGACAACTAAGAAGTTCTAACTTCTGTCAAGGTTGAGTGGGAAAAGACAATGTTTTGAAACCAGGTGATGTGCTTCCAGACATGGACGGGATTTATTTTTCCATTTTGTTGATGATGCATGTGTTCTGTACATAGTATTTAGCAATGGTACATGAATCCACTACTATAAATAATATAATAAATAATACATAAATAAATCCACTAATTTAAGGTATTTCAGAATGATTAATTACTCATGTAAATCTGTATGTTTATTCTGAGAAAAAATTATTTACCACTTAAAAAACTATGTCTGGGTAAGGAAGCTAAAGTGGAAGGAAGCAGCTCAGTCCTTCTCGAGCTAGCACATGCAGCTTAAAAAACTGGGAAGTTCGGGCTGGTTATGAGTCAAGTTGGGCAATGGGCAACTGACTTAGTGCATCAGAACTGTTAGTCCCATAACCATTAATGCCTAGGTATTACAGTTTCTCTGGGCAAGCAGTAAAACTGGTATTTTGGTGCAACTGGATGAAGACCACCATTTGCCTTTACTGAACCTGGAGATGTCCAAGTTTCCTACTCAATTGGGAACTGGGACATCCTTAAATGTGAAATTTCAAGGCTTAAGGCCCTGTTTTGAATTAATGACTACAACTGAACATTCAGGATGAGGGGACAATGAGATCTATGTTGTTGGAATCCTCCAATTAAATTGTTCAGTCTTAGCAGATATAAGAATGAATTACACAGTTCAGCCTGGGTCAGGAAAGGTGGAAAAGAACTGAAAAGAAAAAAGAGGGGAAGCATGTCATGAGGGTTTTGTTTGTTTACAACGGTTCAAATTTATTGTCTCTTGAACAGCGTAAAAAGTGTCTATACCTGTGAACTTGAGTGGCTCATGAAGGGTCGGAAATGTGATTTATCTTTTCCCTTTGTTCAGAAAATAGAGTTAGATTCCTATGATTTTAGTTTGACCAAATTGCAGGTTAATTTAATCAAAGATGTACTCCTGCTTTAATTATAATCTGCTTTTCTTATTAATCTGCTTTTCAGATTACAGGTGTATTAGTTGTCTTTAGAAGTTGGTAGAAGTTATTTCATTCTTGCTGTTTGCTTAGATTCGTCTCTTCTGTGTTTTTTAAACTATTATCTTCTGTCTGAGCATCCTTCTGTTCTGCTGGCAGCTTATAGAGATCAAGACAGAAGAATGGGAGTACTGACACTTTTTCTTTTCATGTGAGGGAATCCTGTTAGGGTAGATTTGGTTCTTTTCTTGCAGACAGTATGCTACAGGGCATACTGAGATTGAGCTGCACCCCATAAATAGGACAACAAAATGCATACAAACTTAACAATTTAGGAAAATATATAGCAAGCTTATTTGTGGGCCCAGACATGTCCTTTCATGTGCTTCTTCTCTATGAAGTCCTCATAGATATACTTTTCTTTTAAGGTATTATTTTTTTCTGGAAGTGCTATTTTTTGTGTGCAATGTTTTCGGGTTTATTTTTTGAGGCCTGTTTTTAATATGAATGGACTAGAATGAAAAATGGATAATGGACTAAGGAATATAAGTTGTTCTTTCTGAAAGATGAAATGTTTGAACTCTCACTAACCTTTTCTAGTAAACAGCAAAAAGAATTAATAGATTTTGTCAGGATTAGCATGCAAAGCAAAGTTAATGTTTGCTTGCTGCAGCTAAACAAGGGCTAGTGAATTCAAAGCAATGAAGCAATAAGGAGATAGTTGCTACAAGGAAGAAATTATATGCTTAAGTATGACAGACTGCTAAACTAGAGACAAATGTCTTTGAAATTTGAAAGAATAGCGAATGCTATCTGATTAGAAATTAGAAATGCAAAGATTCATTTATGTCTAAAGTTTGTAATTTATAGTTAAATAAATAGCACAATTCATCTAGCTATTTAACAGCATGCTAAGCTGAATTGGTGATGAGAGAAAGGCAAAAGGTTCAGCTCAGATGGCCATTTCAGAGCTTATTCAATAAGATTTACATGGCCAGTTTATTCCAGAAACAGAGAATTAGACTCTTACATGAAAATGAAGACATGAAAATCATTAGGCTCAGCATGTAGTTTACAAATCTAGTAATTTTCACAAAGTTCCCAAGGACATTAATCACTTTATAACATGAATAAACAGAAATATTGCTCAAATGATGATGTGAAAGAATGTGTTCTTTGGCAAGAGATGGATTGAGTAGGAAGAGTACTTGCAGTGAAAGAGAGTATCTTGAAGGAACATGCTGAGGGCTGATTCAGAGGCATATTTTTGCTGAGCAAGCTAATTTCCAATCCTTCTCTACTTTGAATATTGCCAACTCTGTTACTGATTTGTAGGGTCAGAATAAAACTGAATACAGAGTTTTGCCTGTTAAAAATTCTCTAAGGAGTATTAAAGTAGAATCACAATGGTTTTGCTCTAGGCCTGCCTCAGATTGTTAGTTGCACAGCAATTGGAGAGACAGAAGGAATTTTTATTATTTGGAGTTTGGAAAGATAGACTCGTGCAGGTACTTATGAAATTTTAATTTCAACGAATGATTATCGTTTTGGTGAAGATTTTTGTGCTGGTAAGAACTAGTTACATTAATGGAACATAAACCCATTTCTCAGGGGGGCAGGGAGATTTATCACATTATGGTCTTGGTAGCACACATTTGAAAAACTAATGAAATTCCATAGCAGATAGGTAATATATAATGTGTACTAAACCATGTCTGTAAATTACTCATCTTGTAATAGTTACTGTAGTCTTTCTCTGGTATATTAACTAACAGCTGGCTTATACACTGAAGTAGTTAGAATAGTTAAGTAAAAGGGAAAACAGAAGAAGTATTTAATAAAAGTAGTAGTAGTTGTGAATGGTCGACATAAGCCTTTATAAAATCAGTCCTGGTAGTTGAGTATTTTTTCAACTAATTTCATCCCCTTTCCCAAGCTGAGAAAGAAAGAAGTGGAAAAATGCCAATCGAAAGCCTAGTGAAATGAAAAAAAAGGATGAGGAAAGATGCTGAGTAAAACTGAATCTGACTTATAATACATTCCACAAACCACAATCCTGAGACAGTAATAAGTATTGGGTTCTGGGTTTCAGGGCTAATTTTCAATTTCTGTGGAGGATGCTGGAACTCAAAGTATGGGTATGGCTTTTCTTTTGCAAAGCCCCGTGAAATTTGTAAAATTGACAGGGGAAATAAATCATTTTGAAGGATAATGATATGTAAGAGACTGTTCATTCTTTTGTTAGCTATGTCTGACAGGCAATGATGAAATGTATAAAAAATCTCTTTGCACAAAGTCTTGCTTCTGCCTTCCTGGATGCACAGATTGTTTATGCATCCTAACACTAAGAATGCAAGTATGGGCTTTTGTGCAGGAGTGCAAGAGGTTGGTAGATAGAGGTCAAACATTGTTAGGGAGTTAAGAGTCAGCTATGGGAAATGAAATTTTCTGCAAAATGTCGGTGAAGTTGTGCAGAAATGTTCACTTCCACTCTAATGTTTCAACCATAATGTTGATATCTAGGGAAGATGCCAGTATGCTCTGTGTATCCTCACAGAGTTCCCTCTGATAGCAGTTATTTAACAGCAGGTCAGGCTAGACAAGGATGTAGCTCATACTTTCTCCCTTAGGGGAAATCTTAGTACTGGGACCCAAATAAACATGAAATTATGGAATGTGGATGACTATAGCCCAAAGTGTCCCACAGTTTTTCTTTTCTTCCTTGACTTCTGCATTTGTATCAAATGTAATACCTCCAAAACTTAATAAAAATTAGTTGATAGAAGAAAATATTGGTTGATTTCTTAAAATCCTTGAAGGTTAACTAAACTAATCCTTAAACATTTAATCAAAATGTGAATGGAATATTCTGGATCAGAATACAATGTCTTGTACAGACATCTTGTCTAATTGTAACTTGTTTGTTACTTAGCTTCATTATTTCATATTTTAGGATTTTTATAATAACGTGCTCTAGTAACAGAAATCACCACCACTTATACTAGTGCCAAAGGATTGGTGGAAAATGTGACTAGAATATCTTCAATATGCAAATCAAACTGTGACTGATCAGTATACAAGGAGAGAGAAAAAGAAAAATGAGTAAAAAAAAATCTTAGGGAGGAGGATAAATGAAAAGCTAAAACACGCCAAAAGGAGGCTGGTATAATGAGCCAGAAAAGGAGACATCTTCCTCACCTTTTTTTCTGGCTGCTGAGGCTTGCTCACAGTCTAGCGTAGAAATGAGTGTCATTTGTGCAAGCTAAGTAATCACAGAACTGCAGGGGTTGGAAGGGACTTCAAGAGATCACAGAGTCAAACCCCCCTGCTAAAGCAGGTACCCTACAATGGGTCACACAGAGTCATAAATTTGTCAGTAGGATTTGTCTTCACGAAAGGAAATTTACCCTGTGGTTAAAACATAAGAAAAACAGAAGAGATCTGAACAGAAACTTAATTGGAAGTATATTAGATATGCATACTGAATTCAGAAAATTAGGGGCTAATAACTGATTCTCATTTGAATAGGCTAGGCTCTAAATTCACCGAGTTGAACAACAGAACTCTGGTGTGAATGAAGTGACCCCATCAACACGATATATATCAGGCTGCAGAGCCTATACATTAGGGTGAAATTCAACGCTGTTTATAAAAGAGATGCAGCTCATAAATCACATCCATTGAGTGGCCAATGGGATAATAGTGAACGCCCCAAGGAGCAATACAAATTGGTGCAATCTGTCTCTGCCTACACGCCAGCAGCATTGTTCAGATCTCTGCAGAGACACCTCTTACAAACTTGTTTTTGAAAAATCTGTCCCATTCCTGAGCTTGTTTCAGGCATGTTCCTTTATGTGGGGTTTGTGAGGGTTGTCTACCTCAGCAATACTTTACACCAAACCAATAATTTTACTTCACTAAAATGATGAACAAAAGACTCATCTCATGCAAATGTATTGATGGTTTCAGATACACGGGATAGAACTGAATGGCACCAATAAGTACAAAGCATAATTAATTGGGAATAACCCACCAAATAAGGTATAAATACGAGGGCTGCTCTGAAAATAATGCCTTCTATTTTATTATGTTGCCCACAGCATCAGAGACAAATGTTGGTGATATGGCAGTAGAGGTTGAACCTTCCCACCAATATTCCAGTACGTTTTGTTGCCATGTAACAGATGGCACAGTAGGACAGTCTGACAAAATGATGTCTGACATGAAAGTGTGTATGAAGCAAAAGCGTGTAACTGAATTCCTTTGTGAGAAAAAATCGAATCCACTGGCATTCATCAGCACTTGCTGAACTTCTATGGAGACCAAAAAGTGGATGTGAGCACAGTGAGGTGGTGGGTGGTGTGTTTCAGCAGTGGCAGCAGTGAGTCATCTCTGCTGGAGCAGATTTTTACGGGCATGGCATGCAGACTCTTGTTCACTGCTAACAAAAATGCACAGCTAATGGTGGTGACTATGTTGAAAAATAGTGTTTTGTAGCTGAGAATTTGCTCTATCAAACAGTGTTATTGTGCTCTTGGTAGCTGTTGTAGTTCCCATGGAAATAAATAGGAAGTGTTACTTCTGGAGCAACCTACATACTAAAATTACAATTTTTAGCATGAAGGTATGGCAGAATGGTTCAAGTTGCAAGACTAGAAACCTTGACACTGTGTGTTTAAGCTTTTGAAGAATTTGTACATGAACAATCTGGTAAGATCATAGAAAACTGTAAATATTCAGATCTCATGTATCCACAGTAGAACTTTAACATTAATGCTGCTGTGAAGTGCTGTTCTCAAAATTCAGTGCAACTCTTGGGAGAGAAAGCGATCGTTTTAAGAGACTTTTTAGCCTTAACAATCTGTGAGCTGTGGAATCTGTTGGGGTCTTGTTAAGCATCTCTTTCCCAGGCTGTCTAGATAGATACTATTATCAGTAACGTTTGAGAAGGTATTCTGCAGCATTAAAGGGCAGCATGGACTTAGTGAACGAGGCTGTAAAGGAACATGATGATTACCAGTGTCCCAAGCCTCCACTATTGGTTTCATTTCCTCATTTCCTCTCTACTTTGAGAAGTATTTTTTTGAATAGCAGGCAAGTTATTCCATCATGAGAATTTCAGTTCATAAATTCTGTAATTTCTTCTAAATGCTGTAAGATGCTATGAGAGAAGAATTGATATCACAGAGTCACAGAATGGTTTGGGTTGGAAGGGACCTTTAAGATCATCTAGTTCCATTCCCCTGCTATAGGCAGGGACACCTCCCTCTAGACCAGGCTGCTGAAAGCCCCATCCAGCCTGGCCTTGAATGCTTCCATTGGGAAGGTGCACCCTCACAGTTCTTCCTGATCTCTAGTATAAAGATATTTAAAAGAACATATCAGTCTGAATTGCTGAATATGTATTTTTCTTACCTGATAAAAACTTGCATTTCCCAATTAAAAAATGGAGTTCTGAAATGTGTGAAATTAAGAACCTACAGACTTCAGTGGGAAAAGCAGCTACTACTGTCTACTATTTGGAGGTCAGGCATTCAAATTGCTGTTGGGGTGGTAGAGCATTGTGTCCTCACAGTGCTGGAAGCAAATACCTAAACCAAAGATTATCTTAATTAGTTCTAAGGCATAAGTATGGTAATGGAGAGAGACGTACTGAGCATCTGCTATCTTATGATAATGATATAATTAGATATGAAAATTATGTGAAGATATTATGAAATTTATAGCACCAAAATACTGAATGTTCAAAAGACAAATTTTGAAGGGATGAATGGGAAGAAACTGATTATAACCACCTGCCAATTATTGTTGAATGTCAGAGATAGTTACAAAACAGGGAGGAAAAATCATACTTAATTCAATAAAAAAGATGAAAATTGCATCAGATGTGGCTAGAAAGAAATACAGGGTCGGTTAAAAATGATAAAATGAGGCATCTAAAAAGCACAGAGTATCTACTACATAGCAAGTGAGCAGAGAATGCTAAAAAATTGTAGAGAGAGAAAATTAATAGCACAAGATTAGAAGTAATACATTTTTTTATCGTCAATATGTAGGCTTAGGCATAAATGTTTTTCTCCCAAAAAGAATCTAGCAAAATAATAAATACATCAAAATAGATTAAAAAAAATAATAATAATTAAAAAGCTTTTTTCTTTTTTTTTTTTCAAAAAGATTGAATTTTTATGTAAGAGGAAAAAACTCTGTAAGATTAGTGGGCGCTCAGTGAGCACTGGGATGATGATTATGGAAGCTCTGCAGTGCTGTTACTGATATTTGAAATCTGGGAACTTTTATAAGCCAACATTCCTAAGAAGTTGCAAAATGTTATATGTAAGAACAGCATTTATAACATTATTTAAGAGGACTTGAAGCAAAATGAGAAATCCTTCATTTTCAAAACAACTATAGGTTTTGTAAACTCATTTAGTACTAACTGAATTGGTGGTCATGGAATAAAGAACACATTACATAAGAAGACAGAATTCTTTGGAGCTGAGCAGTGAATAGGAGATCTCAGATTTTCAAACCCATGTAAACAACTTAAAGACACTGGCATCAAAACACCACAATAATAAACATCAGCCATGGAAAGAATATGAAGCAACAATAATGTTTCTCAGTTGCAGAAGTGATTTAAGCCCTTTGGACTATATGTTCAGATATAATTTCCATGAAACACAATAATTTTTTTTTTTAATTTTAGGAGTTTGCTGTCTTTCAGCAGAAGTTAGGCACTTCAATACATTTAAATATAAATGGTGTTGGAAAGTGAAGAGGTTTAAAACAGAGAAAATGTAAAACTAGCAATATTCTTTTGAAAGGTGGCACTTTCTCCTTTTTCCTTGGAAAGATCTCATTCTGTATTTGAAAGCAACTTTGGGTAGGGATACTACAGGGCTTTTTGATATTTCCTTATAATCTGTATTTCAAAGATGTACAGGGTACCAGGAAAATTCTTAATGTAATATTTTCATTACTATATTTTATATGGCAATATATTATAATTTATAATTGTATATATATAATATATATATTATTTTTTAAAGTGAGGGAAAATTCTGTAATTCAAATGGTATATAGAGCTCTCTCTGCTGACACAGCAAGAAGTCAGGCAGACCCATGGACTAACATAATTTAAGTAAGTACATTTCAAAACAAACTAGAATGAATTACAAGAATTTTAGGGTACTGGGGCAGTCTGGGCTTTGTGTCCTTAATATCTGGCAGTTTATATCTTGTACATTACTAGAGCAAGCCATTTCTGGCTTACTATGTGAAAGCTAGCAGCTTTTAATGAGCACTGCAATGAGAATGGCAGCTGCTACTCAGCAGTAGGGGCTCCAGTATAGTCCAGCTGTATATATTTCACATTTTTATGCTCCTGCACTATGTTTGAATGAATTCCCCTTGCTGCATTTCCTGGCCAGAACCCATTGTGATAACAAAGATTCTAGTCCCTGCCATTACAGTTTCTCAGAAAAGATGTCTTAAAGAAAAATCTGAACATTTTATTACAGGAATACAAGACATGATCAGCGTAAGAAGGAATAGAGTAGTTTAAAGGAAAAGTTATTATTTCTCTTCTGTATGATCTTTATGTATCTTCCTAAAACCAATGTCATGGTAAGGAAAAAAAAAATTCTGAGTTGCTTGCTGAGTGGTAATTGCAATTGTATATAGGAACTACATCTGAAGGGCATCAACACAACAAATGCAATGTCTCTCTACGTAGTACAATGAAAGTAGGATGGGGCCTAACCCAAGACAGAGGATGGAGTAAGGAAAGTAATTATTTTTATATTCAGTACATGGAGAAATTAAGCAAAAAGAAACCCAAAGCTTTGTCAAAGACCAAACCAGAAATGTGTAGCAGAACTTAGAAATGAACTAGTTATTTTGGACATGATACCTAGACAGTTTTTCCTTTTCTAAAAGTAACCTGTGTTTTAATCCTGCTAAGCAGCTGAGCACCATACAACCACTTGTTCACCCTTGCCTTCCCCCTAGCTGGGCAGGGGTAAGGGAGTTGGATATCCAAAAGTTACAAAACTCACAGGTGGAGGTAAGGGCAGATTAATAAGACAAAGAAAACAACAAAACAACACCAAAATGCACAAAGAAATAAAAAACAAACAAAAAAACCCACCAACAGACAATTGATGTAAAATGCTTTTCCTTGGGCCCAAGTGTTACACAGGGTCAGAAGGTTGGTAATGTCTATCATTAAGGACTTTTTTTTTTAGCACTGAAACTGTCCCATAGCAAAGCAGAAGATACACAGAAACACAGAGAATTGCAGATAAATGAAAATCCTCCATCTCTCTTGCCATCACCACCTTTTCTCCTTTTCCTTTAGAAATAACAATTTATTTGTTGGTCCAGGAATTTGTAAGAGGAAAGGGGAAATCGGGTGCAGGCTGAAGAGGTAACTACATGATGATGAACCGAACTTATAATCTCCATTGCTGCTTCCCTCTTAGGTAGATGCAGCACAATATGCAGAAAGAAGAATAAATATTGGCATAGTAAAATCAATTCTAGGGATGATTAATAAGATCTCGGTCTCTACTTCTGGAACTCACCTCTGACACAGCATTATGTTAAACTTTAAAGCTTCTCATTGCTAGTACAAGACAACAATCACAAATGCCTCCAGAGCCGAATACAGTAGTGGAACTTGTTTTGTTTTTTAAATGTATTTATCTACTGAAATCATGATAAAACAGTGATTTTATTGTGATTTTATTACACCACAAATCATTTTATTACTCCCCACAAAGGAGCTCACTTAAGTTTCTTTAGTCAGTTCTTATATACAGATTGTTTAGAATTCTTTGAAGGAATAAAACGTAACAAAATGTTATCTATTGCTGATGGATCTGTTCTGGTTTTTTACAGGCATGAGACAGCAGCATGGAAGCTAGTAATCTTTAATAATTAACCTGGCTGCCTAATTAGGAAATACATCCCATAAGACTGCTTCTAATACTTTGTATTATAGTATCTTACTAAAATCACCAGTAAGATTATAAAGTTGTCCAAATTCCCCAAAGGGCAGCTGGGGAAAACATCATCATCATTGTTCAATAATTCATAGGCACATACACATAAGACCCTTCACTTTAGCATACTATCCAGCATTTCAGCTTAATATGTTCTAATGCAGAGTTGAATTTTCAGGGGAGCAAAACTCGATTTTCAAAATAACGCCTGGCTGCTTGACATTAAGAAAGAAAAAACCACAAAATTACTGAAACTTTCACAGTTTATGTTAATTAGTGCTGCATCTGTATTCACCACAGCTTTATTTTTCTCCAGAGTTTGCTTAGCTTGAAGAGGCAATTGTTATAAAAAGAAATAAAACAGAACAGCGAATTATTGTGAAGAACCCATCTGCAAGAATTCCTAAGCTACTGATGGAATACCAATTAGAAATGCTCACATGAGCAGCTCTGCACTGTTTCTTGGCTTTGGTACGTGAAGCACATTACACATTAATACAAAAGACAGTGTCATTACTAAACAGCTTTGAGACAATCACTAGAGGCTCAAAGTTCAGCACTAAAATCCCCCAAGCTTATTAATATCCATTGATTTTATTTTTTTCTTAGAGGAGAACATCAATTCTGTGCACTTTTTTCTTTGTGTATTTGAAAGGATAGTCTGGTATTGAAGTAGAGTGTAGAAATGTACCTTCCCTCTCTTTGAAGGCAAAAAATAATGTATTTCATGGTGTTCCTATCTCACAAATCCCTACTTTTGAATTTAAGAGAGATTTCCAGATGAAACAGAAACTTCAGGATTGAAATGGAAAGGTTAGAATGACAATGCTAGAGTAAGCACTGAGCTTTATTTTAGCTTCTGAAATTATGATCCACTACAGAGTAAATAAATTTAAGACCAAACACCTTAAGTAGATCTGGATAAAACTTTTACACTGATCTGAGGTGGTGGTAAATTGTTACTGCTGAATGTCCATCAATTCTATGTTTCTATGATCAGTCCCCAGAACAAGAGTGTAGCTGACTGGATTATTTCCTGCCAATGAATGCAGGTTTATTAAGGCATCTGCATGACCTCAGAAACTCCCTCCTTACCTGTAATCACAACAACCTAATCTCCATGATATTTATGGCTTTGAGATACTCAGGGTTGAAGTTCATTTTATTTGTTAGAACTCCCAAACGCCTGAACACTAGTTAAAAAACATATTTTTTTATATATCCATAGTGACAAATGAAGCAGAAGGGTTTCACCGAGCAATGTTAAACCTCTCAGATGTTTGTTTTGCAGCTCAGTTACAGAGTATCTGTCCAGAACTTTTGTCTAATTTTGTTGAAGCCAAGACCCTATCAGATCTACACAGAGAATGTATTAGTCAATCTATAACTATTATCAACTTTTGTCCTCCTGGAAACATTGTAAGCAGTTCATTTCTACGTATGAAGGGTGTAAAATCCAAATAGCTATTTACATGATTGAATGACAGATATTAAAACAAACCTACTTCTCATCTAATAGTAAATGGCACTTTATTATGAATACTCTGGTCTGCCTTTGCGAAATGAAGCTATTACTCATGAAAACAGCTTGTAAACTTCCAGTTCTTAAAGAAAAAATGAAGACAATTTTGAGAACAGGTAAGTTGGAAGCTAGTTGCATGTACGTTGTTTTCTGTTGTTATCTGAGAGTTCTTATTTATGAGGGCAGCTCTGAAAATAATGCTTCCAATGTATTATGTTGGATTATGGCATCAGAGGTGGATGTTGGTACTGTGGCGGTAGAAGCTGAACAGTGGATGTGAGCAGTGAGGCAGTGGGTGGTGTATTTCAGCAGTGATGGTAGCAACAGTAGGTTGCCTTCACTTGTGTAGATTTTTAGGAGCACAGCACACAGGCTTTTGTTCACTGCTGGTGAAAACGTGTAGCTAATTAAAAAATAGTGTTTGTTTTATGGCTGAGAATTTGGTCTATCAAACAGTATTCTTGCACTCTTTTTATCTGTTGTCGTTTCCATGAAAATAAATAGGAGGCATTACTTTCAAAGTGACCTATGTGTAATAATGAGCAAATTTTATTTGACTGCTGAAACTGAATGAGAAATACAAGCCTGGATAATACACTGATCTAGTCTGTCAGACTGAGTGCTGATCTGAAGGTCAGTCATTTTATTTTTTCCACTTATCTGTAAAATGATGTCTACAATACTTGTATAATCTGATTTGGGGTAAACGAAAAGGATGTTCAAATTTCTGATTATAATTTAGTTTGAAGTTTTAAAATAAGTGGTATTTTTCTTAATTAACTGAAACTAAATTTTATATATACTTGCACCATTATTGATCAAAGTCATCAGGCAGTGATATTTTTACCTTCAGTGTAAATGCTGATGGAATCAGAGCATACTGTCCTATGAGAGCCTGTCCCTGATTTGGAGAGATCATGTGAATAGCGGTAGAGAATGGTCACTGACCGTGTCAGCTTGATGCTTTTCTTATCTTCCTGGAAAAGCAGAAAAGGCCAAGATACACAAGACATAGTAGCTCCAGTGCCCAAACTGTGATGAGCCATCAATAACATTTATCAGTCAGAGTCTAAAATAGCAGGTACATACAGACGTACAAAGAAGAAGCAGATTAATTCAGCAGTTAGTAGCTTTAGTAGATTTGACATGATTTATGTAGTTCCATCTTCGTCTCAAAACAGTAAATAAGTTACTTTTTTTTTTTTTTTTTCAAATGAGGAGATGGGTGGGGGAAGAGAGTTGAGAAGCTCTCTAAACTGGTGCCTGGCTGTTTTCCTGGATAAAGCCAGGTTTTACTGGATCCAAAGCTGGCCATTGCACAACAGTCAGGAAAGAGGTCTGTTTGTGTCTGTATTTTCCAGACTGTAAGAGCTTAGTTTCCATACAAGGAAATAGATTGTCCACTGGAAAATACTGCTAACTCACTCAGTTCACATGATAGACTGATGCACTCTTAGTCTGGGTAACACTAAGATTGTTATTTCCAGCTCTGTGTCTGTGATCATCTCTGTGTACAGAGATGTAATTACTGTGCCAGTGAAAAAATGAATAATTTCTTCTAGGCTACTGGCTGCTTATGCGTGTTCTTGCAGAGTTCACTTTGAACATTTTATTAATTTCCCTGCGGCTAATGTGGAAGGAGAGTAAGGGATACGGAAAGCAAAAGACTGCATAGAGGCATCCATCCTTAATGAATATGTTTCTTGACCTGCTGACATTTATACTGTTAAAGGTATGCAGTGAAAAATGAAACTGATGAGTGTTTGTTAAACACACCCACATCTGCTCCGATCTCAGCAGGTCCCTTGATTCCTCAAGTCTATTTGCTGCCGCATGGTGACAGAGCACATTTTATCTACGTACAGACCCTGAGAGTTCACTGTATACGTGAGAAGCAAACCTGACAAATGTTGTTGATAAATGTTGATTCTTTACAGAAGGGTGGAACATTTAGTCAAATTAGCATATTTCTATGAGTTTTCATTTTTTAATTTCTTAGGAAGTGCAGTGCCGTAGAAGGCAAAACTTATCTTCTGCCATTCATATTCTTAGGCCTCAGCAGTTACATCTCTTCAATTAAGCACACTTAAAAGCCAATTACTGGTGGTAAAAAAAGACTGTAATGACAAAGAATATTAGAATGTTGGCATGATCCGTACTGGGAACAGGATCACACTGAAACAGAGGAAGTTCTGGTTGCACATGAGAAAAACCTCAACCATTCTGAGATTCTGTGATACGGATTTTGTTAATACTGAAGGCCACTAGTTTAGTCTAGAATCCTGAATCCTCAGTGACCTGAGCAACATGTTTCAGAGCATAAAGCCAGTACCTGGTGCTTATATGAGACAATATATTTAAGAAAAGCGTTCCTTATTTGTCACAGTGGCTAGAGATTGTAAAGATGCTTCCAGTGCCTTGGCATTTAGATGTTCCGTTGCACCTTTCCAGTAACTGAATATCTGGAACATCTGTGAGATATTCAAAAGTGATTCAGATGTAGTCTCTAAAAAGGAAATACAGCTATGTAAAAATAGGATCAGCTCCTACAATAATCACTGAACATTAGTGCCAGAATTAATGAGAAAAGCAGAGGGTGTCAATATGAGCTAAAGATCTTTTAGGTCTATTAGTGTCTCCTAAATGCACAGTTTTAAAACACAAGCAGTTAACTCAGTATATTATATGATGCTGGTCTTCTCAGTGAAAGATAAGGGTTTCATTATAATGGGAACGCTTTTACTGAAATTATCTGATATTTTCTCATTGCTCAGTGGTTCTGCTTTCTTCTGATTATCAGTACCGTAACAAGAATTTCAAGTGAAATTACATGTTTCTCATGAAAACATAGCTGTTTTTCCTGTCTTGATGGCTATTTAGCTGCTTCAGAAATGGTCTGCACTGGTACTTTTGTTTTCTATCTGCGTGTTTCCCCAAATTGCATTTCATCCCTCATTGATATTTCTCATCTACATACTAATGTTGCACACACTGAGGTAATTTCTCTTGCTATCATCCACGTGACTCCTGATTTCACACTGTCTTAAGGTAGACCACGTTCTTGTTAACAGTTATAAGCACCAGAGGTGTTTGAATGCTGCTTTGAATGGAGACAAATGACTGGAGGAAACATGATAAACATCCATACTGCAAAGCAAAAGGTCAGTCTTAAAGACCAGAAATCAACTTGTGAGGATAAACTGATTTCACTAATGAATTTTACTAGTTGAGGTAGACTAGACTGATTTAGCCAATAGCTTGCTTAAAACAGCATGTTAGTACCATATCATTAAGAACTACATGCTAAATGGTTCCCGGAGTTTGGTAACTCTGTAAAAGCTAATTTGACTCCTAGGTAAGTACTTGGTCTAATGTATTTCAGTATATTTATTGCAGAGAATATATTAAGGCATATTTGTCCCATCGGTACTTTGAAATAACAGAACAAAGCTAACAAAATGTCCTATGAGAATAGAAGTCACACAGAGAGTAGACAGTTCAAAGAATTGTTTTCAGTGAAACTGGCTATGAAATCACAGTAAGATTTTTCTTCAGCCTAATCTTTATACATTGCATAATTAAAATGTTAGCTGCGAGATAGTGCAATGTACTGTCCAGTTGCAAGAAACATTTAAGCAAACACTGTATTATGCACAAAGGAAAAAAAAAGAGAACTTTTTTTATGTTTAATGGAATAGTAGATTTCATTATGGTGCATTTTTTGCACTTTTTTATGGTTAAACTTACTAAGTCAGCTAATTTGGAAGGAATTCTAGGAGCAAATAAACTTTAATACTTGAGAGATTGGAAGAAAATACTTTAAATCCAAGGCAGCATGAAAAAAAAAAAAAAAAGAATTGGGAGATCTCAAATTTTCTTTTACTGCAAAATTACAAAGGCATCACCAACTTTATACTTCCTAAGTTATTTCATACTATATAATTATGTTATTTCTCCCAGCAAGTGACATCGTTGTGAGAGGATGTATGTATACATATGGACAATTTTTTTCAAATATTTCATCCAGAAGTCTTGATAAAGCATTTATGCCTGAAGGGTTTGTATTCTGTGTCCCAAGAACATTCTTTGCTATTTAAGTTGGGACACACATTTTCCCATAATTCTATGACAACACAGGACATCATTACTGTGACTTTATTTTTGACAGTGACTTGTATATGTTGGCCAAGGAATGATTGAACCAAGAAGCAAACTTCTCAAAAAGACAGTTCTTTTAGTGAACATGAGATATACACAAAGGAGAGATTTTGGGTATCTTTGAGGATGGGAAAATAACAAGTGGGAAGTACTTTCTGTGGTACGTACTCATTAAGTGTACTTGATGTTAGTTTGAAGCGTATTCTTGTATATAAAATGTAAATACTAGAAATGTTAAGACCATTGTACTGGAACTTTCTGTCAGTTTGGAAGTGAACATGGAACAATATTCATATCCTGAGAACGACACTCATTTAAAACAAGCAGCGTCAAAGATGTATTATCAACTCATGTTCAGCTAAATCACAAACATTAACTTTCAGGATTGCTATGGTAGTGAAGCACGATAAAGCGTCTGCAGTGCTAGGGTTCATATTGTCTGTGATTAATCATTGTAAACTCTATTGGTCCAAAGTAGCTCATGTGTACTGTTATATGCAACGATGCGATACAGTAGAAAGAGAGAAGTGCAGTAACAGATCAGTAGTACTGAATGAGGAACTCTTGCCTGATCTGAAAATAAAGGTATTGTATAAAATATAAGTATTGAGAATCAGCAGAGTGTAATTGGCACAGACTTTTGCAACAAATCTAGTAAGTATGAAGTCACAATCTTAACTGCACTTAATTAAGGAAAATAAAATTTTCTTAATGTGGTACTGAGCAGTGAATGGGAGGAGTAGCAGAGAATAGTTAGACTCATGGATCAATGCATTTTGATGTTATTCTTCATAAAGGTGAATTGTGAAAGATTGGTTATTCATTTATTTAACAGGAGAAAAGCAGACCACAATTGTTCTGATACATGTCTGTGCAATGGAATGGATTTATTCTGAAGTCTGTGAAACAGAACTCAGCAATAAGTGCAAAAGTCCTACTTTTGGAAGAAAACATTAAACGTGCAATACAGGTACTCTCATGATGTGCTGGGGAGGCAGAAAAAGATGAGCACTTACTCAGTTTGTGACTCATTATATTATGGGGGTCACGTACAAACCCTAGGATGTAATTATTCTTCTCTGCTACTACAGGGGATATCTCAGCTGTCTAATTCTAGTATGTAGGAAACCACAGCCTTCTCTCTCAACTGTCACTCCATTAACATCCTTTGCTCACATCCCCATGCATCCCCTTCACTATTAGGCAGGACAGACTAAATGTGGGGAAAGAGAGAAAAAAATAGGGTCTCCAAAGAGAGAGAAGGAAGTCTCTATAAAAAAGCATTACTGTGTCTGGAAGTAGTGCTCCCACCAGCATCTTTAGACTTGAGATTTTGGCTGTGGCCTATCTTTATTTCTAATTCTCTCTGCTGTCAGTTTCTTGAGGCTTTTTTCTTCCTTACAGATTTGGAAGCATCATCTACTCTCCTTTCCAAGCTCTCCATAAACATGAGAAGAATAAGCTTGTATAGATGAAGCTTCCTTAAAATACTTAAAAAAAACCCTGCTTTAAAAAGGAAAGAAAAAAACCTTGTAATTTTTGATGAATATGTTCAGCATTTCTGTAGAGTTGTGTTCTAATTTTTACTGACCCTTATTTACATGAGTCTAGTGGAAAAGTATCAGCCACTATTGAGGAAATTTTCAGAGGAAATGTTTGTTGTTTTTAATCAGAAGTAATAAATGGTTATATTTCAGTTCCTACACTGCAACTCCTTGATAAACAGATGGAAAGAAAATCAATGGCAGCAAGATATGGAGTATAATTTAATGAATATTGTGCACAAATGTCTTAATAAGTGGAAGGCCGTCAGTTACAGCTAGACTGCTTTTCTCTCTGATGTAAATTTTGAAGTGTGAAATCTCATTTATACAACTCCTACGGTTTGAGTCACAGTTATAATAAGGGTAAGCTTTTAAAACAAGAAACTTCAAATATTTTGATATTTTAACTGTGTAGCATCAGATGCTCCTATGAATACATTTTTTAAAGAGCCCTTAATGTATTACATTCAGAATCTTATTCATGAAGTTTCTGCCACTATTCCCAACTTGGCTAAAAATTTCCCTGTTTCTGCTAATAATTCCAAGCATGCAGACTGCTTTACCAAGAGAATAAACAGCAGAGACCATAACTACCCAATGCTGCTTTGCTGTTTGGAATGATTTTTTCCTTTGGGATGGGTTTTGAAAATTTATTCTCCTTAGTTTACATTCAAATCTCTAAATAAAACAGGAGAAGTAGGGAGCTGCCCGCAGATTCTCCGGTGGTGCATAGGATGTGCAGCCTGTTCTAGGGAGCTGCTTTGGCAGGGGGGTTGGACTAGATGATCTCTGGATGTCCCTTCCAACCCCTACAGTTATGTGATTCTGTGATTCCTTTGTTTGCTGATCTGCTACTTGGGAATGTACTTTTTTAGCAGATTTTCTTCTTCAAAACGTGGAGCGATTCAGTAGGTACTTGACTAGCCAGTAAGTGCAGCTACTGGCTTTTTGCTAGGGACAATTTCACATTTTTCCATGTTGATTTTCTAGTTATTGAGGAGGGTTTGGACTTTCAGGCTACTGCAGAATAGTCATTTGCTGGAGACAATCACTGTTATTATGGCCCTGATCCCACATCGTTTGAAAGCATTGCTTTGAAAGGAATTGCTATTGATTTTTCAGTAGAATTTGCAAAGGGCCTGTGAATCTGTCGGCAACTGGACCAAACTGTTAGATTATCTACAGTACTTCTCATCATATATATTTCTAAAAGGAGTGCTAATCAGAAGACTCTTAACCTCTGAAGCAGAAGATATATATGTGAAGGGTTAGTATTTTAATGGAAACAGCTGCTAAAAGGTTGTTTGAAGTTCTGGGTCACAAGCAAATCCCATGATTTATTAAGGCTTGCTTATGTATGTATGTATGTATGTTTACATCTAATTAATTGGTCTCAGTGCTCTTAAGGGTGCTGGATTCCTAACATTCACAGGAGTCAATGCCTAGCAAAAATGTATTTCTTAGCCCTAAAACAAAGGAGATTCCCAGGAAAAAAAAAAAAAAAAGTGATAGATTCTTGACCACACTACACTCATTGTACCTGATGTTGCATGCGAAGCTGATAGTCACAGACTGATTCACTCATTCTGCTCTGCTGTCCTTCCTCCCTTGTATCTGCATTTGATGTATTCCAGGCACAGTTCTGGAACTCTCTCTGATTACATTGAGAAATCGTTGCCACAGATAGGGAGAGTTCCCCACCTTGTATGCAGTGCAGCAGCTGGGGCTGTGCATGCGGCCTTTTTCTGTCATGTAGTGGGAGAAACAGTTTTGCTTTTACTGAACACATCTGAATGTGTTTGCAGACAAACATACTGGGATGTTTTAAGTGGATTCTACAGTCAGGCTAGATAGAGCTAACAGTTAAAATTACTGTAAGAGTCACCTATAATTCCTTAAGCACCTCACCAAGACAGTCTGTCACTATTCTCTTAACAAGAACAGATTTCTGCTCCCATGTAACAAATAAAAATGTGAATGTTTAACATGGAAACAATGGTATATTCATATCTGACAAGCAAAAACTAGATTTTTTTTACCGGAAGGAGCTGCAATTTAAAAGATTAAATTGTATCTTTTTATTCTAAATTTCTCTTTTTAAAAAAATCCCAGCTTTTTTACATCAGCTTTTTTCAGTTTCAATGTCCATACACAGTCTAACTCAGTGTAGGAAGAGAATCGACACAGCAGTGTTTGGGTGCTTTAAAAGAAAGTGGGTATTTCCATGGTTCTACACTCACAATAAGTGAATACATGAGAGAATCAGTCTTGAGTTTTAGAACTTTCTTTTCCTACTACAGTCTGGTACACCTTGAACACATAAGCTATTAATGTACCTGAGTCCTAGTCAGGTAATGCCATTGTTACTGATAACGTGCTGTGAAATACTGATGCAAAACCATGGAACAACAACACATGTCCATGAATAAAAATTTGTGAAAGTTTACTGTGAAGTGAAAATACAAACTCGAAAAAAACAATGAAATTTTAACTTTATGAGGCTAAAAATGCCTTTTTGAAGAAAACATCAATGTTTTCCAAGAAGTTTGTCCTTAAGAAGTAAAAAAGTTGTTGCAATTTTTAACTAAACCATGAAACCCTCTGTTTAGCTTGTGAATAAAGTATAATATAGTGCAAATTTTATTTAAACCATGCTTACAAATATAAATGAATGCAAACTGGATTCAATTTAACCTGACATAATTTGAATTAACCTGGTGGGTCTTTTGACACAAGCTGTAGTGACTAGTTGCTGATTAATTGGGTGCACCATATCAGTGAGCACAGCAATCAAAAGCTCATCTAGATGTTTGTATTTTCTTTGACTGCCAACAGCCTTAGGTTTGACGAAAAGTCAAGCTGCAAAATGATGCTTCTTAGCATCTTTCAAGATAAAAAGCAATGCTGCATTACTAGAATGGTAGTTGTAATAAGCAGAGTATTTCTGATTTCCCGTTGCTGTCAGTGTTCAGCAGCTCTTGGCAGTTTTGGCTTGTTACCACCACAAAACATGGAAATGATGTGAACTTAGACCAAATTTATTTATAACCAGTTGATATCAGCACAGCTAAGACTGAATGTATGTTTATCCTAATATGTATTTACATTGTGAATTATTTCTATAGAAGTATCCTATACATGTTTTATACTGATATATTTTCTGATGACTTATTAACTGAAGGGTGAGTTTTCCAAATGTCGACTGAAAGCATCAAAATCAAATAAAACAGAAGAATTGACTATCTCAATTTTTTTCTTTTCAGCCCTAGATGGTGGTGTCCTTGCATTTCCTTATAACTGGGTCCTTGTTTATTAAAGGTAAGACTTCTTCTGCAGCACATGTAGCAACAGTTACAACAGGGGAGAATTCATGGTTCGCCATGTGGTAAATTATCATGGTCTGGAGTGCTCTTCTGCTCAGGAATGCTTTAGTTTAAAATCCCCACCTGCCTTTCTGGCAGCCAAATTCTTTAAGCAAGAGCTATCATTCCTTGTCACTCTCTATGGTATCTTTATCTCAGCCAGGTCCCACAGGCCACGTGCAGCCCAGCTCAGCCCACCTTGCAGCCGCTCCCTGCCCACACGGTCACAGTGGGGGCTCTTCCCCACCAAACAGCCCTGCCCAGCCCCGGGTGTGCACCCATTGCTCAGCAACAACCAAACATCGGTGTACAACTGGCACTGTCTGGGCTGAAACCAAGACACAAGGGAGGGTGCAGTGCAGTGCTAACTCAAGTTATAACATTAATTGTATGTATTTTCATATGCTGGCTAAAAGCAATCCTGTGAACATCAAAAAAAAATATGCAGCTGTTTTTCCATTGTGATGAACGAATCTGAGAACAGGTTTTAATATATACCAAAACATTGATGTTTTTTTTAAATTTTTTTGCAATCTTCTACTCTATTTTCACATTACCTGTGAATTTTCAAATCAAACATAAAGAACTGCAATCAGATATTCAACTCAAAATCATGTCTCTTTACCAGACTTTTATAAACACAGTCTTATATCCCTTGCTTCACAGTCACACCTTATTCATGTCATCGCATTTTTGGTAGTATGTACACTTGTGAACAACTGCTTTCAAGGAGTTTTGCTTTGCACAGGAGGAGCAAAATTCATCAAAACTCTAATGAGCACCTTGAGAACTCACTGTGAATTGCCTTCTTATTTTTTTAATTAAAATATTAAAGATTAAAATACCATTTATTACTTATATAAATAAATTATAGTATGTATTTTATGACAGCTGCTCCAAACGTAATGCCTCCTATTTTATTATGTTGGCCCATGATGTCAGAGGCAGGTGTTGGTGGTATGGCAGTAGAGGCTGAACCTTCCCACCAATGTTCCATTACATTTTGTTGCCATGTGACAGATGGCAGCAGAGGAGCAGTCTGACAGACGGCATCTGACATGGAAGTGCATATAAAGCAAAGGTGTGTCACTGAATTTCCTCTATGAAGAAAAAATGGCATCCACTCACATTTACTGAAGTTTGCTGAATGTTGATGGTGACCAAAGAGTGACCACAGTGAGCCAGTGGGTCACCTCTGCTGGTATAGATCTTTATGAGTGCAGAATGCAGGCTCGCATTCACTGCTGGCAAAAATGCACAGCCAGTGGTGGTGACTATGTTGAAAAATAGTGCTTTGTAGCTGAGAATTTGCTCTATCAAACAGTGTTACTATGCTTTTTATATAAGTTGTAGTTTCCACAGAAACAAATGAGAGACATTAATTTTGGTGTAACATTTGTATATGTGGCCTAAGACCATTCCTATTCACGCAGTGCAGCCAGGCAAGCAGAACAGTTGGACACCCATGCTTTAACTTCAGATAATTCATAACTAGGGGAAACAAAGGGGTAAGGAGTCAAGGGCAGACTGTAACCATTGATGTGTTGCTTGTCTGTGGGTAGAACTTGTGCAGGTCTCATACTTTTTTCTACGTGTTACGCAGAGATGCCTGAGACAAGTCCTCACCACAATCCTTAAAGGAGATGGACAGTGGAGAGAGGATTCTCAAACACTTCTCTTAAAGGCTGCAATGAAACACCGTCTGAGTTCAGCAAGTACCACAGCAGACCTGAGAATGGTACCTGGGGGGTAAGGTTTTCTCACTTTTGGGTAACAAGCCTTCTGCTTCTCTTCCACACTGTTTAACATGTGTTGTGTCAAAAAGGTGAATTTGACCTGACAAATCAAGGTAACAGGAGGATTCTGGAAGCATTGCTGGAGGTTATGAGATCCAGCTGCAGTTAATTTGGTGTTAATTAACCGAAAGCTGTGTCCAAGCTGTGCCACAGAGCCCTGCACCATGGTGTTTTCAATCCAGGGGTCACATGAAAGAAGCACTACCACCTCAGGGCTGCTTCACCTGACTGCTGACTCAAAGGAATACTTTTCGGTGTTAAAGCCTTCGTGCCGTTTCAGAACAACTAGCAAGCTCCCGGTTAGTTTGTACTGAGTTGTTTAAATCTGATTATTTGCATACCTGCCGTCAGAAGTCCAGCAGCAGCAGCCGTGCAGAACCGTGCAGCGTTTCGCACCGCAGAAGAACCTAGGCGAAGAAAACAAAGGGCCGTCTTTTCCCTCTTCCCGATACGGTTTCTCAGCCTGCGGCCCCCAACTCTTCGGAGAACGGCTCCCAGGTCCGCGCTAGCTGCCGGCCAGCGGGAGGAGCGGGGTGCTTCGACACGCGGAGCCAGCGCGTACCTCAGGAGCTGGGAAGCAGCCGCCCGCTCGTGGGCGGCGGCAGCGCGCGGCAATAACGGCCGAGCGCGCGGGCACGGCGCCGTGCCGGGCAGCAGCTGCTGTGCGCGGCTTTGGCCGCGGCGCTGCTTCTGGCGTCCCGCCAAGGCGGGTGATGGTTGGGCTGAACGAGCCCTTGGTACCCGCTTCAAGTCAAACGTCTGCCTTTGTAGAGGTGTTTCGCTCGGAAAGCAAAACTACCCGCTCAAAAGCCTTCAGTGTAAATATTTCATCGGTTATCTGTTCTTAATTACCTTTGCTTTGCTTTTTAATCCTCTTGTTGCACGCACATCCCGTGATTCACTCTGCTGTGCCTTTTTCCTCGTTGCAGTATTGTCCACGGGGTGTGGGAGGCAGCTCACGATTGTGCACAGAGCTTTGAAAACGTGCATCAAGTGCAGCATTCCGTCCCCGTACTTAAATGGCTGGACCCTTTCCTGCCCGTCACTCCACACCTGATGTAAATATTGCAGTGTGATGGCGGCTGGAGAGCCCTAACCTGCTTCGGTGGGTTTACTTCCTCTGAGTTATGTCTCATTACGGTTATGTGTGTCATTTCACACATCATCACAGTTGAGTTTCACTTAGGTAATACGCATCTAAATTTGCTGTCCATCTGTGTGAAGGATTTATTGTTGTTTATATTTAATGGTGTTAACTGTGCATGCATATGTTTCAACCCTTAGCTTCCAAAATAATAATTTTGCTTTCATTTTATTTTTATAGTAGGTGATTCTAACTTACTCGTTAAATTTAATGTGTAATCGTGCTATAGATAACTGCTGTTCCTGCATTGTGTGCTTGTGCATAGTCATCAGAAATTATGCAGGACATAAGAAATGAATGCGTGCACACAGAACTCATAATGCCTTGGAATAACCAAGAATCATTTAATTGGGACATTTTTCAGGTATCAGTTAATGTGTACTATTCTTACCATTATTATTATTTATTGCTTTCTTCACGGGAATGTTCTTGGAAAGATGCAACACTAGATCAAATACAGTGATATCCTCAAGATACTACAGCTAGTTTTAAGGTTGGTGTGTTTATAAGATTAAATGGGCCAACTTCTGTGTGCAAAGCAAGGTTTCACAGACATCAGTGTGAACTGATGTCCCTGTAGTTTTCATGTGGCTTTGTTGGAGACACAGTTCTCAGACAGACTGTCTGACTTAGTTGCTTCTCTGTGTTAGGTACAAAACAAAAGGAATGACAAAGGCTACTTAATTTCTATGCCTAATGTGGATGTGTGGATCACCCAGATAGGCTTTATGTTTTGTGAATCTGACAGCATGTTAACATGGCTCTGTATATATATCGCAGCCTCCACAACCTCTCCCGTAGTCCTCTCTTCCTCTTTCGAGTACCTGACCTTAAAAGTTCAGCCTCTCCTCATCCTTTTCAGCTGTCACGTGCTTTTCCATTTAAAAACTCATTTTCTTACTCAGGCTCTACTCTAGCTATGCTTACTTCGCTCTTATGCCAGGGAACTACAGAACTTCGAGGCTGGGCCTCTGCAGAGCCAAGTAAAACATCATGGGCTACTGCTGTTGCTGCACATGATATACCATGACTATTTTCAGTATATATGCACACAAAGTATTTCAGGGTGAGATGAGAACAGAATGGGAGGCTTTCTTTGCTCATACCTGGTTGTTTGGATGGCCCTGGGACACTGGACAGCACTTTTGTCCCAGCCCTGTGGACTCAGGAAAGTTTTTATTTACCCATTACTTCCTTGCTACAATGAAAACCTAGCAGACGATCCAGCTTATATAACTTCTTGGGTTAGAGAAATTATTCTAACCCAAGAAGTTATATAAGCTTTATATAAGTTATATAAGAATTATTATATATATATAGTTATATAAGAATTATTATTATATTATTAAGAATAATTATCAAAATTATTCTTACAAAGAATTTTACTGGCCATTGTTCATGGCATATAATGAACAAGAAAAAGATAGATGGCTTTGTGAGGTGTTAAATAATTCCAGTACTTACATTCAGTCTTCTTTGATGTGTATGGGTGAAATGATAAATGTTCCATCAGCTTTACAATCCAAAAAATTATTAATTCTCCATTTTCTTGCTATCTGTCCAGGGCTTATTGGCACTGTTTATCGCAGATGTTTTTTATATTAGAATCACAGAGAAGGTTGAATGACTATCCTTGGTGAGTCTTATGTTGCTCTGAACATACTGGCTGAGCATGAGGAAAAGCAATAACGTTAGTCACTTGGGTGTAAATTGGCCAATAATCAGAAAATTGGAAACTACTACTACTACATTGTAGTATCTCATGAAGTGCATACCAGACATGGAAAAGGCAAAGAAGTGGTCAGCATCATCCACTAAAACACAAACTAACAAAGCTGATGAAAGAAAATCTGATAACAGATCATAATTTACTGAAGAGCAAACAGCGTAAATGAAATAAATGATGACCTTGTACAGCCAAGAAAGTGGAAAAATGCACTGACTGTGTATTTGTAGATTTTATCATATCCCACTGACTGGCCCTTGATTTCTTGGTCAACTGCTTTTTATATATGTTTTAGAAGTGCATAATGTAATGGCAGCAAATTGGATGAACTGAATTTTAATTTTCATCTGCGTTTTATCTCTGCTGGCTAGGTTTTGTTACGTTTCATCAAGACTTAGCTACAATTTCATTGTTATGTTTAAAAAATAATTATAAATCTTAGACCATACCAAGAAGCAATGAAGACAGATTCCAGTCCTGCAGCTGAATTCTAGAGCTCCTCTCTGTCTTACTGAAGTTAGTTGTGTTTTGATGGCAGTCACAACTCTACCCTTGGGAAACTGGAAACAAGATCAAGGTCTGACAAAGGTCTTGAGAGAACTTAGGCAAAATATGTCCCTGGTAGTACTGTGGGCTTTGGCTCCATCCTCTTGTCATTAGAACAGAGCCTGCATTCATACAGCTGAGGGGAGGGGAAGGGAAGCCCAGTTTTGGCTAATGCAGTCTATCTACTTTTCTGGATGCTTGTAGCCTCTTTCACTGCAATAATCTTTGATGTCCCTATTGCAAATGAGAAAAAAGAATATATAGCTTTAGAACAGTCTACTCCTTTACAGTAATCTTGATGTTGCTTTTTACCAAATCAATAATGAGCCTGTTTGATAATTTGCATGCCTAGAAAAGGAACATAAGACTACATTCCAGGTAAATACAATAGATGTGGCATTCAATATCTTTGTCACTGTCAGGTTATTTTTGGTACCTCATGTACAATAGAGGATGTTCATTCACTGAAAAATGAACCTGCATTTAATAGAAAATCAATCAATGGCTATCACAGCATCTCTCACCAGTCATTAGAACGTAAAGCCCTATTTTGTAATTAACAAAGGAGGAATAATATAAACGTGCTTACTGTTTTTAAAGAGCTTATACCATTTTATTTCACAAAGCAATTACTGGTGCTAGCAATAAGGACTGCCCACAAAGAGAGAAAATATATCGTCATTGCATTTCATAAAGCTTTCCAAAAGATGTGCTGATCATGATGCACTGATACATTCTTGCCTGAGATAGAAAGAAGAAAGGAGAGAGGAGGAGTAGAAGCTCTGTGTATATACACAGGACAATTTATACTGCCGTGACTATAAAGACATGCAAAGTAAATGCAAAATTAGATAAATAGCACCTGCTACATACTGCCAGTAGCAGTATCAGCACCTCTATTAATCCTTGTTCCAGTATTATCACTCAGTGCCTGCCAGGACGCGCGATAAAATTGTTACTAGTTTGGAGACTGGATGGTCTGGAAGCAGACTGAAGTTACGGTAATGACAGCAGGTGAATTCTGGACATTAAAAAACAGAATGACCAATCTAGGTAGACAAGACTTAATTTTATTAATAAAACTTGTATTTTCCTCTTTGAGGTGACAAACTTTGGTTCAAAAATAGAAGAAAATATGAACAACAAGAAGTTGACTTTTGAGATCTTATTTTTACATGTATAAACGTGCATGAGAAAGTACCAGTTGGAAATGAGCCAGCAGAAGCTAGATCTATTTAATTTAACAACTTAAGAGAAACAGAAACAAACATTTATTTTCAAGTCTTACATATATTATGAAAAATAATTACAAAAGGATTTCTGCTGCAAAATTAAAATGCAATTTCTACTTACAACTACCTGAATGAAATGTCCAAAGGGAAGGCCAACCAACTTTTTTGGTGAGATTTGAATAGCGAATTTTATCAGTTTGGGTCAAAGACAGCTCTGTAGAAAGCAGTCCCCTTATGTGTTGCTTAGCAACTATGTAGAATCACATGACCTAGACATAATGCATTCCTGGCCTTCAGTTGAAATAACAGGAAAAAATAATTTATATTAATGGGGTGGGCAAATTTTTTATGGACCATTTTTATGGACCATTTCATAATTTTTAGGACCATTCTGTGGAACCTCTAATATCCAGTTCAGGAAGCAAGCATCCATTATTTCTTACTAAAATTCTAAATAAACACTGCAAAAAATCCATAAATATCTGTTTAGAATCCAGTAATCCAGTTTTAATATTTATGCAAATGAAATTAGCACAACAGAAACAAATTCAGATGAGATAACATTTGGGGGGGGGGAGGGGGAAAAGGAAAGCTATATGGCTGATTTAATCCACACAGATTTTAACAGAAGTTTGGTGGTTCTTTTTTTTGTTTGTTTTTTTACATATTTTCCCTACCCAAAAATATAAACTTATTTATTTTAGGTATATACAGATTTTGTATGAAATTCTGTAATCAGAAAAGAAAAAGTCTGAGGTATAGCACCATGGAACACAACACCTTTGAAGGTGCTTTCAGTATTGAAATTCATCATCATATAGTAATATCAACAGAAAAGGGTATTTGAGTGTGCTGCTCAAGATCTTCCAGTTTGGCCACCTTATATTTTTGGCGACTTCGAATAACAAAGCTCTTCAACAACAATATATACAAAGGGATTTTATTATTAATCAGAAATTGAAATGGCTTGACTGGCAATTACAGCTTTATTTTTTCAGAATACATACACAGTATTGACAATGTATTTTTGTAATTGTAAAATAAGAGCCAGATGCAATTTAGAGGCACATGCAAGTTTTGGAAATGGACAGAAAAATAACAGTATAGTACTGTACATAGAATAATTACAGTTTATTAAACACTTTCATAACACCTCTTTGTAATCAAAGGAGCACCATGTCATTTGTTCTTTTTTTCTCTTTTTAAACAGCACCAAAGTTATCCCAGGGGAAGGGGGAGTGTTGATAAAGTGAGCCCTGTGTTGTCTGTCTGTGCCACAGCATCCTTGCAAGATTAGTTTAAGTCATGTGATTCTGGCCCTACAAGGGCAACAGTTACTTTCTAGATGAGACATAGGTACACAGCAAGACATATTTTCTATGCCATTCTTATTCAAAACTTGCATGTGGCATGAAGTGGGTTGGAAGCACCAAAGTGCAATGTTTTTGTTGATCTGATCTTTTTCTTAAATTTAACCAAGGAAGCAGACAGGACCAACCTCAAATCCAAACTTTTGGTTCTGATCGCCAAAGTCATTGATCATCACATCAACTATAGGCACTTGATCTATTTTGGGTGTGTTGATTTCAATCACTGTTTTTCCATAGCCCTTCCTTGACTGTTAAAAAAAAAAAAGGAAGGAAAAACAAACATCAGAGGAGTAAGAATGTGCTGTAGATCTTCACAGGCTACATCTCAAGTTTGGAATTTATAAATGATTGCCTTTCAAGCATCTGATGTTACAAATTCTAAATTTATTTTAAAAATGTGATATGGAACATTTTTGATTTTAGAAAGAGATCTGCCTGTAGCTTTTTGACTTACTAAAATAAGCATACAAATGGAAAAAAAAAAAAAGGTAAGACATTTAATGTTCCTTAAAGAATTCAAACCTATGCTAATTTATGATAATATTGTTGTAGTAGTGAGGATGTTTTCCTTTTGAAGAAATCACTAATTAGTTTTGTGAGACAGAAAAGACACCTATTTCTAAGAAGAAAGACTCTGTTTTACAAGGTATTACATAAGCTTTTTGGACTCTCAGTTTGAAAGCACACTCTTACTTCTAAATAAAAGCTTTCTGCCTTCTCATCATGTTAGTTATCACGATTGTTGTCTCAGTTTCAGCTGTGACAGTGTTATTTTTCTTCATAGTGTCTAATATCATGCTGTGTTTTTGCTTTAGGAGAAAAGCAAAAGGCTGTTTAGCAGCTTGCTGGGTTAATACACAACTTTACTTCATTCAGATCGTCTCCTGCCCTTTTAAAACCACTCCACTTTCAACCAAGGTGTTAGATTTTAGATGAGCATATCCAAGCTGGTAGATCTGAGTATTCTCAGTTTAGCAGTGTTTGTTTGAGTATTCTCAGTTTAGCAATGTTAAACCCTAAATCGCTTACATTGTCTCTGGAGCCCTACGCTCAACCACTGTGGGCAATGAAAGCAAAATAAAGATACAGGACATAGAGGAAGACTGATGCGAAACAGTCATGTATTAGAATTTTGTTTCTGAGAGAACGATACTCTGCCTTTATGCAAGTTTTGTCTTTGTCTCAGAGACAAATATGTATCCTAGCACTTCCACTTCATTTTCTATCACTGATTTCTCAGGAACTTGCCTCAGAATCTTTTCATATTACACTGCAAAATAATTAATGAATCTTTAACTGTCACTTTCTCCTGTAACGTCCTTGTTTTCAAACTCAAAACTATTCTGCTTCTGAAGAGAGGTAACAGTTACTACACCTTTAAAGACCATACTGGAGAGGATGTCAGAGAGCTGATGAATGTTTGGACAGTTCTTGAGATTTTAGCTGAGCTAAGAGTGGAATGTAAAAGATGCGAGCCTTGAATTTCACCTGGCTTTAATTAAAAATAAAAATAAATAAATAAAAGAGAAAAGGAAACACAACATCACCTAACTATGCAATTAATTCAATATGTTTGGGTTATGGCTAAGTTAATACATGTTTTTCCTGTATTTCCTATATATTATGGGTATAAATATATTCTCTTCCTGGGCTGCTTTCTCTAATTATGCTTGTTTGTTTCTGTTCTCTTACACAGCATTCATACAAGGAAACAGTCGAGTTTCAGCACACTGGTGCTGACAGCCTGTATCCATTCTGGGTTTCTTCTACTTCTGTTGCTTTGTTTATGGTTAAAATATATATATTTTACATACGAAAAACTGACTGGTGTATTCTAGTTAAAAACTACTAAAGGGCAGTCTATTAAAAGTAAAGTCTTTGGAAAGCTTTCCTCAGGAGAAAGCTATGCAAAAAAATGAATTTGTTTGATTTCTACTTTGACAGGTAGGTTTTGTAAAGAAAATTCTGAATCTCTACTTACTGCACAGCCATCGTGAAGTGCTTTGATGTAAGGATTGTTGTCGTAAGACATCTCTTCATCGTTTGATCCTAAGAATCTTAGTGCTTTGTCATAGCTGTCAGATGATGCATCGTGCCAAGCTACAGACTGATGACAGTTGTATGTGAAATTTTGTCTGGCAGAGGCACTCAGTAGTTTAAGGAATGTCATTTGGACCATATTAATGGAATTGCCTTCAACGTCCAAATATGAAAGCTAAAAAATATAAAAAGTCACATAAATATTTAAGTTATAATGCAAAACAAAATTACTGCTGACGAAAGAACCACATAACTGTCCTTAATAAAAAAGTAAACCATCACATCTCTTCTTAAGGGGTTTTAAAGTTCAGTAAAGCTATAACTCCATAAATAGTTTTTCACATTGTAAAAATATATTTAGGAACTATGCATTTTTTTTCTAATGGGAAAGACAGAGATTTACCCCTACCGTATGGTGTAAAATAGCAGAATCGCATTGGGAATCCATTTGTAGTTAATTAAAAAGTTATATTAGCTTGCACCCTCATTTTTCCATATTTAGTATATTTCCAATTATCTAGATTGGAGCAGGAAATCTGTACTCCAGCTGCTTTACTATGGATAAGTGGTGATTTGTGGTCTGCCATAAGTCAGATCCTCACCATCAGCTTTGCAGGCAACGGTTGGGATTGTTCTGCATTTACAGAGCAATGGTACAGTACAGAGCAGGCTCCAGTGACCAGTGGCAAGAGGCCGTGTAGCTGCTCTAATGCTTAGGCCAAGAGGTCTGAGGCTGAAAAGTCTTAAGTTTGTTGTTATCTCTATATTTTAAGATTCCTTGGGATACATTGATTGCTTGTAATGTGTACTTGATTTGTGAATAACTGTATGTTGCAGTGATCACTTACAAGTTTGCCACGCTTAAATTCACTAAACCAAGATCCTGGATTCTCCTTTGGCCATGATGAAATTCTAACCTGTGTGGTAAAACAATGGAGATGTAAGTATTTAGAACATGGGTTAACAGATAAAGTTTTAAATTACCTGGAACAAATTTCACACAAGATAGTAAAAAATGGCTCTTCTTTCTGTGTTCTCAGCATCTTTAAAAGCTCTAAAATAGAATGTTTCTCCTTTATAGAAAGCTTTCAGATTCATTACTCGAAATGGAATCCAATGTGATAGCTTTTAAAGAGCTATTTCTATTAAAGCATACAGTGGTCATCTGATAAGAGTCATGTAAATTGCTGTTATAAATTGTGACTGTGAAGATTATCTAAATTCAGAGTCTTCATTAGTTTTGATGCTGATATGTCTGTCTCTTTTAGAAAAACTTTGAGAAAGCCTTCCTCTTCACCACATGCCTCTTGGAGGTCATTTATATCAATGAGTGAGGACGCTCACTGTTAACACTTTGTTTTATATCTGCTTTGCTTAGATATAAATGAACCCGCAAGAGAAGTTTATTAAGAGCGTAACTTCAGATGTCAAACTGTAGATCATGAATTTAAACCTGCTGCACAGCTATGTTGCATTCTGGAATGCAGTGAAAGTTTTACAAGGGTGTGCATAAAAGCCCTATCTAAGCAAAAGTAAAAAGGCCATGTTTTAATTCCATGCACTGTTTTACTGCTTTATTCAGATTTATGTAAATTTAAATATAATCGAAAAGATACATGTGTGAAGAACTTGACAGTGTAATTATCCTGTTCATTTCAAATTGCAATAGTATAGTGGTATCTATCAACAGCCAACTGAGAACATAGATTGATACTTACTCCTTCAGATTTCTTATCTGGGTAGATGCATGTTTCCCCACCTGCTGTGAAATTGCAGTACACTTTGAAGGAGTCTCCAGAACAACCCTGGTTAGGATCAATCCAATATTCCCCTAAAACAAATGAGAAAAGCCTTTGAAAATGTAAATGGACTTTGGAAGATCCAGATTTTTTTTTTCATTCCAGAGTTAGTAGAGAAGTTATTTTATCTTCATAATGAGAAGACATCCCTTTCTTTTCAAAAACACCACAGGATAGTTGAAGTTGGAAGGGACTTCTGGAGGTCATCTGATCCAACACTGCTGCTAAGAGACATGTAAAGCGTGTTGTCTAGGCCTGTGCCCAGACAGCTTTTTAATATCTCCAAGTAGGGATGCTCTATAGTCTCACTGAGCCACTTAGTCTGTTGCTTAGTCACCCTCACAGTAAAGAAATGCTTCCTGATGCTTTGATGGAACCTCAGCTTCTTGGCTCAACATGACCCAGCAGTGTGCCTGGGTGGCTAAGGAGGCCAATAGCATCCTGGCTTATATCAAAATAGTGTTGCCAGCAGGAGCAGGGAGGTCTATCATTCCCCTGTACTCGGCTCTGGTGAGGGTTCATCTTGAGTACTGTTCAGTTTGGTCCCCTCACTACAAGAAAGACATCAAGGCCCTGGAGTGTGTCCAGAGAAGTGCAACAAAGCTGGTGAGGGGACTGGAGCAAAAACCTCATGAGGAGCAGCTGAGGGAACCAAGACTGTTTTGTCTGGAGGAGGCTCAGGGAGGACTTTATTTGAGGTAGGGGCCAGCCTCTTCTCCCAGCTAACCAGTGATAGGACAATTGGGAATGGCTCAAGCTGTGCCAGGGGAGGTTCAGGTTGGATATTAGAAAGAATTTCTTCACAGAAGGAATGGTGAGCTATTGGAAAAGGCTATCCAGGGAAGTGGTGGAGTCACTGTCTCTGGAGGTGTTCAAGGACATATTAGGGACATGGTTTAGTAGCCCCATATTGGTGGTAGGTGAATGGTTGGGCTAGATGATCATAGAGCTCTTTTCCAGTCTTTATGATTCTATGAACCTCTTGCATTTTGGTTTGTGCCCACTGCCTCCTGTTCTGTCACTAAGCACCACAAAAAGAACCTTTATATATACTGACATGTATACATATATATATATGCATGCACACTGCCTTGTGATTTGTTGCTGCTGTTGTTTATGAAAGATAACACTGAGATCAAGGTCTACTTTTATCTACATCCTTTTGTTTTCATTTAATTTGATCCCAAACAATTACTCTATTGCAGAATACTGCTAAGGTCTGGGAACCGCAGTGACCTCAGTACAGAGGAGGAAGGTCATCATGCTTGTAACATACATTACAGGTCTAAACTATTTGGCTATTTCACTATTTCAGTGGGAGGATAATTTATACTTGTGGTAATAGATTTCTCAGAAACAGAGCAGACGCAGCTTTAGGCAGAAAAAAGCTATGGCCAAAGGCGGAGGTAGAAATTTGGAGTGATTTGCATACCTATGTAGAAAGGGCCTGATTGTAACTGTTAAGTACCTAAAGCTTCCATTCGGAGAAATACATCTCAGGCAAAACTGTTCTTTACTACTGGGTTGTGGAGCTGCAACACAAGAGTAACTTCGGACTGTTTTAGATGATGAAAACACAGTAACTAATTCATGTTTAAGTCACATAGTGGGAAAAAAACCTGAAACTTGTATGAAGCTTCCTACAGTTTCAGCAGTCCTACCAGGTTGTGTTTGGTTTGACTGGGACAGAGTTGATTTTCTTCTTGGTAGCTCATATAGTGATATGTTTTGGATTAGCAATGAAAATAGTGCTGCAACACACCAGTATTTTAGATGTTAATGAGCAGTGTTTAAAGAGTCTGGTATTTTCTGTTTCTCAAGCTGCCTGTCAGTGAGGATACTGGGGGTGGACAGCTGCCATAAGCAGACCAAAGGGATACTACATACCATATGTTGTCATACTCATGAAACTGGGAGGGTTGGCAGGAGATCAGCTGCTGCTCACACACTGGTTGAGCATTGGTTGACTTAGTGAGCAATTGCACTGTGCACAGCTTGTGGGGTTTTTGTTGTTTTTTTTTTTTGTTTGTTTGTTTTTCCTTTGGTTCCCTTACTTTTGTTAAATCGTATTAATTTCAAGCTGCAAGTTTTGTAACTTTTGCCCCTTTGATTCTCTTTCATCCATGTAGCCAGGTGGAAGCTGGAGAGTGATCAAGTGGCTATATAGTGCTTGGCTGCTTAATGAGGTAATATCACAACAGATTGGGATGACTGAAAATTCAGACCCTACAATGCTAAAGCGAATGAAAACTGGGGATGAAAGTGACCTGCAGTCAATCCAGGGTCCACTAAAAATCAGATCGTTTAAAAATCCAGCCCTATAATTATAATGATGATTTCTGTGATCTGAGTACTTATGTCCAGCTAATTTCACAGCAGGGATAGCAAATTATTTTCTTAAACTAATGTTCTAATCCAGTTTCAGGCAAAAAGTGGAGGTTTAGAAGAAGCATGACAAATCCTTTCACTGGTACTGTGTTCTAACTACAGAGAACAGTCAAACAATGTACGGTATTTTAACATTCTGTTGATTAGGGCTGTGGTTACTGAAAACAGACTTTCCTACCTGAAAGTCTCACCCCTGCACTTTAATGAACGCATTTACTTTTATTTTAACCAGAATAAAATTACTTTGATATGAAAAAAAGCTCCAAACAGTAAGCAAATACTGCTTAATGTAGAAGATAAATGTGGTCTATAAAAAACATTAATTACTATGGAGGTACTGAATTGTAAAATATGTACTTTTCAATAGCACATACACTGCTAAACTACTCCTTATGGCAACCATCTGCTTTTATCTATCTAGACTGATAGCAACAGAGTATTATTAAACTGTCAAAATCTTTTTTTTATTCCCTTAAAAAAAAAGAAAAATATTGTTTTGAACTGGGGAAAAAAGTACCCGTTGTAACAGATAAGAAGCATGAAACCTAAAAAGCGTGCACAGGTTGGCTTTCACTCAAACTTTTCCACAGTAGTAACATTAGTTAGAAAGAAAGAAGAATACAACAGAATAATTAAATGATAATAGTCAATTACAGTACAGCTACTAGTTCATGCTACTCTGCATTTTAGGAAGCTAGTGCTTAGTAGCATTAAATGGTATCAGCAACTTGCATGTCCACTTGCTGAATGATAGAGAACAAACAGCTTATATTCAGTAAGCCAAATTACTGTTTCTAAAGATAAAAGTAATTCTTGAGAGTAACATTCAATAATAAATCACATATAAAACCAGTGCTATTTTATATTAAGTTGAATTACATAGTTACTAAAATAATTATCATTTCTTTTAAGAGCTGTATCTCAGCTTGCTGACATCTGTGATTTTACTTCCATTGATCTAAATAGCTTCTATCTTTCATTGCTTTCCTGTTTGGATAGGTCTGGAAACACAAAGCCCACAGTTTTAAACAAGCACTGTTTTTAGAAGCTTACAAGTTTTATTTCTAAAACTAGATGTGGATACTTATTTAAAGAATTATGGCTTTTACCAACAGAATATCTCTATACTTATGTTTTAGAAACAGAACACTTTTATACCTGCAAAAACTGATTTGATGACATTGTTTATTGTGCTACTATATTAACTATCTACCAATAATTAATGATATTGCCCAAGTTTCTTAGCAGATCATCACTTCAGCCTTGTTTGTCATGCAATATTAACATACCATCTGGGAAGTCTGGGTGGCAGAGCTGCAAGTCTTTGCAAGTTCGGGCTGGGTTGCTCTGAGTGCCCATTGGATATTTCATGTTCTCAATGTCTTGCTTCAGTGAATTCAGTGAACCAAAGATCTCTTCCATGCCATCAGAATAATCCAGAATATTATCACCAGCATCAGATACCATGTAATCAGGAGATCTTCTAGTCTTTTTGGGTGACTGGATTGGCAGTGGCTGAATTACTTCACCTGGAGGACCCTGAATGGAAAAGAATATTTTATAATCTTTTCTGGTGATGTTCCAGCTGCATAAATATGGACAGAAAGACAACAAAACATGGTTTGGAGATGCTTTGGGTGGGATGTGGTCAATTTACTTGTTTTACTTATTTCCTTCAGATTTATGCTGATTTGCTTGCACAAAAACAAGCAAACAAACAAAAACAACCAAAAAAGGACTGTAGAAGGCTATACCATTGTTTTGCTCTAAATTCTTCCCTATACACTGCTGTATGGGGAAGAGTATGTTACCCTCACATAAGTTTGTAGAACTTAGTTGTGATTTCCTTTTCATCTCCAACAATTCCCTGAAGCAGAGGCATAGCCTGTAGCAAATCAAAACTGTGGTGTTTCCAATGGTAGAACTTGAAAATTACACTTAGTGTCTATAAACCAGCATTTTATTTCAAAAAAATTGAAACATTTCACACAGATTTTCGCTGTTTTCACTCTAGATTGTTATGCTAAGAGAAAGAAATAGTAGAAACAGAAAATAATTAACAGGGGAAACGAAAGTCATTCCCTTCTCTGTGCTTCAATATGATACATTAAATAATCATTGGAAGTTTGTTTTTTCTTTTTTTTTCTTTTTTTCTTTTTTTTTTTTTGTAATGTCTAATGGATTTTTGAGAGCAAACAATGTATTTATTTCTACGGTACATTTGTGTTTCCTTACAAATTAATTTTCAAGTAATCATGAATACTTTCATTCAAGTTCACAAGTGTCAATTTCTATCTCCACCAAAACAGTCATTGCAACAGTAGAATATGCTTGCATATCAAGAAAGAATTCCTACTTACTGGAGGACCAGGTGGGCCAGGTAAACCACTGTCACCCTTCTGACCAGCAGGACCCTATCAAGCAACAAAAGAAATATGTTATTGACCATACTACTTAACATTAAAAAATAATGTACATACAGAAATGAAGCGCAAATCAGAAAACATGGAGAATTACTCACGCTGGATCCTTTGGAACCTTTTGGACCTTGGGGACCCTATGGACAACAATATAAGCATACAGTTGTAATATATTCCACAAAACATGGTACAGTTTTGAACAGGAGAACTGGATGAAATTACTTACGGGTAAACCAGGAGGACCAGGGGGTCCGAGTGGGCCAGCAGGACCAGAAATTCCCTAAGAAAGAACAAGTAGAGATCTAAAGTATTTTTTGTATTGGACTGAATTAAGAAATGTAGACCTGTTGAAAAAGGCAGTACTGCTAAGTGCTTAGCCCTGATTAGTATTCATGTAGGACATTTGCTATGGTCCAAAATAAGTTTTAAATTTAAAATAGAATTTGGCTGTTTTAGTATCTTTGATACTCCAGCGCGTATAGTCATGACACTGTTCTCCTTTAGATAAACTTTAAAGCTTCACATTTTACAGAGAGCTTAAAGACATAGCTTAATAACCAGGAAAAGAGAGTCTGCTTTGGGTAGTATGTAACAAGACTGGTGCTGTTAGTTTTATCTGACACCTAACAGAGGTATACCGTTTCCTTCATCTTCTGAAACGCTGTGTCCTGGTTTTACCTTGTTTAGCTACATTGTGTTTACACAATGCCTGTGAAAGCTTTAAGCTCTATCTGGAGATTCTTAGTATAAATGTTTATAGTAACTTCAGATGTCTCCAGCAAGAAAGACATACATGAAACTTGAATGAAAGCAAAAGAATGTTTTACTTACAGCATCACCTTTGGCTCCAGGTGACCCCTGTGGACCAGGAAGACCCCTATCACCCTTTTCACCTTGTTCTCCTGGAGGTCCAATCAGGCCAATCAAACCAGGATGTCCCTAAACAAGATAGAAGAAAGTAAAAACCTGATGTTTATAAAGTTGATGTGCTCTGTAAACACACAAATTAGAGCTTTCAAATATCATCAGTTGTTCGTTATCAATTCACCTGAAATACAATTCTGTAAGTATTTTTATTTGCTTTTGATAGTTGGCCTTTGGATTTGGAGACCATTTTCAAGCTGTGTATTATTCAGTGAAGGATTTAAGTGCAATATAGTCCTTTTTGAAATAAATGCAAAAATAACAATAAAAGTGGGTACAGATTTCATACCAACAAACACATTCATATGCTAATAAGAATATTAATTATGGAAACAAACGTGCTCTCTTATTACAGCTGTATAAACAGCTGATCCACATATATAAATTGTAATTCACAAAATATATTCATATTTCTTTCTCTGTACATTTCTTCCTTGATAACCAAGCAATCTGTAGAGGGTTGGGATGGTATTCGAAAGTGGTATCCCAAGTCTCTCAATCCATTATTTCAGAAGAGATTACTGTAACTGCTAAATATTTACCCCTTGTTGTTATAAAATGAAATCAATACTTTTTATTTCTGCTTATTGTAAAAGCAAAGGTTCTCTTTACATCAGTGTCCTTGGGGCTTTCATTGCAGGAAAGACTAAGATCAATAGATTACTGCAAAGACAGTAATCCTGTTCTTTCTACTTATCTCTGGGGCATCAGACGTTACTTAAAGCTTCATCATTATCATTAAGGCTATGAAAAGCTGACTGATGGATTGCCTAGGGTGTCTTGCTTTCTGATACAAAAATAACAAGCATCTATTTCTCTGCTAATTTTATACAGGCTTGTGTATTGGGCCAAAATTACAAAGCTACAAACAAGGAATAAAGATGTCCTCATATACCTTTTCTCCTTTGGAACCTGGATCTCCTTTCAGACCAGGCAAGCCAGGTGGACCCTAAATAAATCAAGAGAAGCAACGTAAGTTTTAACATACTGTACAAATCAGGTTTTCCAGAAATATTTTAAAGATAGTATAACTCAACCTACAAGGTCATTCAGTGGATGATGGTTGTGATTCAGAGCCCAAGATAATATTAGCATGTATCTTTAGAATGCCATAACAATGTTATTGTAGCATTTAAAATACTTTATAATTAGAAATCTATAAAGGCTGTAATTATTGGAAATTTCTGAAAAAGATCTACTAAATTTGCAAACATCCAGGAAAGTATATGATAGTCAAAAGAATTTTCAATTGAATTTTTGTTGAGTAGGCTAATTTTGATTGTGGTTACGTTATAAGCTTTATTAATACTTCCACCATAATTGGTGTACCTCTTCAGTTGTAAGACAGCAGTACGTATTTGTGCAGCCCTTTATTTCATAAGACAGTGGAAACTATCCATTATTTTTTTTTTCTTCCAGGTTTCTACAACTCAGTCAATGAGATTACTGATAGTAACAGATCCTCAATATTGCTTTGTTGGAGAACTTCCTCATACTTTGGTTCTGTACTTGAGACACTGTCTACGGATTACAATTTCCTTGATTTAAAACCTGAAATTCCTGCATGACTGTGAATGATGCAGTTGAAGATAAATTTTCTGAATATTCAGGTTCTTTCTATTCAACATTGCAAGCTTTATGTCATCTAGCTATGAAAGCTCCAACGGTACGTACAAACCTATGTTTGATCAGTGAATGGTAAATTACCACTTTGGTAAATGTGCTAGCGTTCACAAAAAAAGAGGGCGGCTCCAAAAGTAATGCCTCCAATTTTGTTACATTGTCCCATGACATCAGAGACAGATGTTGGGTAGCACAGCAGCAGAGGTTGAACCTTCCTACAAATATTCCATTACATTTTGCTGCTGTGTGAAAGACAGCAGCAGAGGGGCAGTCTGACAAATTGGTATCTGACATGCAAGTGTGTATGAAGCAAAGGTATGTCCTTTCCTCCAGGAGGAAAAACCTGCACTCACTAATATGCATCAACATTCAATTATGGACATCAAAGAGTGGATGGCAGGACATAAGGTGGTAGGTGATGCGTTTCAGCAGTGGTGACAGTGATGCGAAAGACAAGCCATGGCCAGATGGCCATGCACACCTATCACACCACAAAATGAAGAGTATCTTCATCAGTTCATCCATGTAAATTGGCTATGGTGGTGGCTATGGTAAAAAAAACAAAACAAAACCAAAAAAAACACAGTGGTTTGTAGCTGAGAATTTATTCTACTCAAAAGAGTTCTTGTGCTCTTTGTATCTGTTGTAGTTTCCATGCAAATAAATAGAAGGCATTACTTTTGGAGTGGTTTATATACTAAGGTTTTGCAATACTACTCAACTCCTTGAGAATCTCCTATAGTCACTCTGGGCCTCTCTTCCTCATCTGTAGTATAGGGAAAATACTCCTACCTTACAGAGATTTCAAAGTGATATCTTCTACTTTTTACATACTTGGTTCATAAATATTATGTATGAAGACTATATATGAAGCATGTTAACATCTCCTTGTGTTGTGTTTTTTTTTCCTCCAAGCTAGTTTAATTTTATTTCAATTCTGATTTAAAATTTTAAAGGAATTTTGGGCTATTTGAGGAATCTTCTGAGGTTCATATGAATAGCATTGCTAGTTTTCTATAGTTTGTACAGAATGAGGTGAAAAATTCAGCTGTGTATATGCAAGCACAGAAAAGGTATTCATTTCTCAGAGGCTATTAATCTCATACTAACATGTGTGCATTAGGAGCAGAGCTGTTGTAGTAAGTCAGTAACTTATTGCTAATAGTCTCTTGCTTGCAGTAGATATCTGTGAAGTTATGGTATGAACAGCAGTAATAAGTGACCTTTTCAACCTGGCACAGACTTAAAAAGTGCCATAACTGTCTATGTACAAAATATTATTCAGTGTGCATTCTTTCCATCTCTACTTCAGAATATCATTAGATGCAAAAACCTAGGCAAATACATAATTCATGAATAATAGTTGAAATTCTAAAGCTTCTGGAATACAGAATCAGATATTCTCACCTGCAAAGTGTTGTGCTCTACTTCAAATCTGCTCTCATACATTTCTCCTGATAGTAAAATTACTGGGAAGGAGGGAAGGGCAGGGTGGAGATCTAACCTCAACAACATATAAACTCTACTTTCTTAAAATCAGGAATGATTTCTAAGTTACAGCAATACATCTAAAAAAGTTCTTGTTGAGCTGAAAGGAAGCCAGTGCATTTGGGAGTATTTTAATTCATTCATACACTCAGCTTCAGATTTGAATTGAATAGCTAAGTTCTCAAACTCTGGAAGAGAAATCTTGATGCATTTGGAGGCTTCTGGTGACTGACAAATGAGAAATGAATGTTTATTCCTGATAATTTCAGTTCATTGGCTTTTTTAATTTCAGCAAAGGATTGTAACCAAGGAGATTTCAGTCCCAGTATTTATGTGACTTGTGGCACAAATTTGTAAACTGGGCAAATTATTTAAGCTATTCCTTTATTGAAAGCATAGACTCTTTAGAAAGGGTATTTATTATGGATTTAGCACAGGGCAGTCCTTTCAGTTTCTTATTTGTTAACATGCTGACCATATCATTTGGATATTAATTTCTACATAACACACTGAATATGAACATCACTATTTTGTAACTTGTGCCCAGTGTTGTTTTTTTTATCTTTTTAGGAAAATGTATTAAAATAGCAAATGTAGATAGAAATAAAGATATAATTTGGTAGTATGTTATGTTGCCTAAAAAATTTATTTGCTCTAATCACATTATGATCTAATCTTTTACCCTAGAAATGATGTTTTCATGCACTGGCAGTCACTAAAAGCAATGGATGCAAAATATTTACCACTGGAAAGGAAACAAAAGGATTTAATGCGTTAAGATTTGCTGATGTGGGGACAGAAGTTTTACGCTATCTTATTCCACTCTTCAGCTGGTATAAATCAGCTGCATTCAACACAGCTGCCTACTGAAGTAGAGCAGCAGAATGAAGCAAGTCATAGGTATCAATTTGTAACAGGGTAGAAGAATAGCAACTTTGTGCTAGGAGCTGACTTACACATTCATTTTTCTATAATGCGCAATTGTTAATAGTGTGTTTTAAAGGCTGCTTTTTCTGTTTTGGTGCTGAAGAGAAGCATACTCACCAGAGGCCCAGGAGGGCCATCCTGACCTGGTGCTCCAGGCAGACCTTGTTCTCCCTAGAGAAATATAACATTTGGCTTACTGGAGAATATACAACAAATGCAACATTTAAAATATTGTTATATGTTCAGCTGACTCACCACAGGGCCAGGAATACCCCGGAGACCTTCAGGGCCAGGTTTTCCTGCAGGCCCCTGAGGACCAACAGGACCTGTTTTTCCAGGAGCTCCTTCTGCACCAGGTTCACCCTAGAAAGAAATAAGAGGTCAAAAAAGAATAGCTGACTAAACCTGGCATGGTAGCTGAAAAGTGAAAGTCTCCTTACTCCATTTTTCAAAAGTTATTCCAAAACAGTGTTCCAAAATGTTTTACTGAATGAAATGATGATAGCTTTGTGTAAGACATGAGGTGCCAGCAAAGCATGCTCGTGCACATTTTTCACATGGGTGAGCTAAGTTTGGCCTGCACGAGCAGAGTACACTGTGTACTGCTATTAATTTTGGGTCTTAATTTAGATTTTACCACTTACCTATTGCTCTTTTGATAAGTTTCACATACTCAGTGACTGATGAACAACTTTTAATTTACAAATAGTTTATATATTTTCATGCCTCTTAAAATATAATTGCATATATTACCTTTGCACCTTTTTCACCTTGTCTGCCTTCAGCTCCAGTTGCTCCAGGAGGTCCCTGTGAAAAATGGACACCATGCTCATAATCTCAGTTCTCTAAAATATTTCTACAGTGAAAACAAATCTGAAAGTGTCATTAGAAGCATTAATACGTAATAAGTACGAAAAAAAACCCAACATTCATTTCTTGACATTTTATTCATGGCATAAAAATACTATTTTGTTGTACCACCTCTTTCTTCCTTCATAATTTTTTGGGGGATTTTATAACATCTAAAAGAATATGCATTACTTAACACCTCTGACAGGATAAGGTTAAAAGCAAAGATATATTTTGGAAAAAATCAAAACAGAATATAAAAATAAAATACTTATTTACATTCACAGTAAGAGTTTTAGACTCATTTTTCTTTTTATTATTTCTGTTCACTGTAATCTGTTCACTCATTCAAAAAAATCTGCCATTATATAGTGCCAAGAATGGCACATTCTTTATTCTCTAAGTGAGGGATGAACCTCTTAATTAAGAATTGATACATGCCTCAATATTACCCAATAAATATGTAAGTAAAAAAAAATATCAGATGACTAAGGGTCATAAGGACTAACTACAAAGAACTCTTGGTGAGTTTCCTGCTATTGCTCTTTTTAAAGCTCCATTTGACTAAGAAGCCAGAACTTGGTACTGAAAGATGGTATAGAAACGGAATAAGGTTCAGATGAAGGTCATAGAACAGGAGTTGCAGTAGTCCAGCATCACTGTGACTACCTGTTGATGATATCATCCATCTTTTGATTTCTTAAGGTTTCAATGAAAAATTAGAAGACTTTTTTTTTTATTATTTTTTTTTCTTTAAAAACATCCATCAGGTTAGGGAATTAAAACTTACAGCTTAATTTGTGAAAGAAGTAGTATCTAGAAACTAGTGTACTGTTATGAAAATGTCTCTCTTATGTGTACTTACTTTAGAAAATGTTAATTTTCAGCCTGGGAAATGTCTTTATTACAAGTAGCTACTTCTTGCAAACTACTGAGCAGCTTATAGGAAAGAAAAGTTATCAAACATGAGGTGATTTTCTGAATCAATAAACTAACTGTCTAAGAATCATCTATTCATTATATATTATATTCACACAGTTTGTAAGTTAGAAAAAAAATCTCTAACAAATAGCAGTTTAAAAAGCTAGTCATTTCTATTGACTTCTTTTTACTTTATAAGTGAAAAAAATACACTAAGGTAAATCACTAAGACATTCTTAATTTTACAGGTATGCTTTGTGAACTCAAATCTCCCTTTGATTTTATGGCAGTTTTTTATATGACAGCTGAATTTAGCTCACAGTTTTTACAGCCTGATATATTTAACAGTCCACTTACTGAACACAATTTCAGCAGATTTGATTTAATTCTGGAAAATTTACATGCATTTTATAAGTATTTACACAAAAGTATATTAAAATAATTCATTTTATTCTAATACTAAGCTTTCTCTATGGTGGAACTGAACATTTGCAGTACTGTATTAACCTTTTGGCCAACAGAGGTAGTTCAGGTTTTCCATGAAAGGTAATGCAAAATGAACCAAATTACCCACAGTGGACTTTGGTCATTTGTTGTGGCTATTAACAGTTTTTTCTCCTTGTTATTTACAAAGATTGAAAGTATTAAAGGATTTAGTTTTACCTCTTTGCAATACAGATAAAATAGATAAAAAAACCTGGACATTGTGAACTACTTGATTCTTTACAACAGAAATAACAATTTGCATGAATACTGTTCCAATAATAATCTCCGATGCATATACTCCTTCGCATAGCTTACAATTGTTTGAGTGGATCAGAGTTTGCAGTGATAACAAGAAAAAATGATTAGTAGCTAAATAAATAAACTAAGGAATGTTTTAAAAACACAATGATTTTCTTACATTAATTAATTTATATGCCCATTCTCTTTACTGTTTTCCTTTAACTAAAGTTGGTGTATCAGTTATAATCTAACTTACCTAAGAAACTAAATGTTTGTGTGGTATTTTGTATTTGAGAAATATGATCTTAATAATCCAGAAATACAGCTGCATTTGAAGTAGCAGGGCTAAAAACACTGTGCTCAGTAAATTAAAAATCTAGTGAAACAAGATTGCTTAACAAAGAGGGTACAATCATTACCAAACAGTGCCATTGCTGCACTATGCATAAAGCAGCTCAATGAACTGTGCCTTCTAACAGGCTGTAATTGCTGGCATGGCACAGATGGTGCTTCTACATTGAAAGACTGCTAATTGCTATTTAACTTGCCTTCTTCTACTTGAATTTTTGGAGAGTCTAATAAATTTTAACTGACAAAAGATCTCAATATCAGTAATTTAGAATAATGCATGGCTCGCCACCCTAGCTGCCACGGTGACTGTTACGATTGTTACACTTCAATTTGGATGTGTTGCCTTATACAGAACCTAAAAGACAAAAGAACTCATGCAGAAGGAAATGTGTTCTCAATTTTTCTTACATGAACCTATTGGAAAGTTTTGTCTGTTCTTCCATATTTAAGATTTGCATTAAAATATTTTAATCTGTTGTTTACAGCTACTGACCATCTGACTAAAACTGTGATTTCCAATACAGTAAACCATTTCATCAGTTTGTTAAGAGAGGAACCTAGTTTGCCATATTGTTAGGTGTTTATTGTATTTTTAATCAAGAAAAATGACTCAATTTTTAAGTGGTGTGTGTGCCCTGCTGGGGAAGCATGATATGATAACCAAAATGGAAGAAAATCTTCATAGAAATGCTTTTTTTTTTTTTTTTTTTTTCCCCAAGTTGGTCAACATTGTCTATAAAGGGAAGATTTGTCCGTTGTCAGTACTTCACCGTACTCTTAGACTGTAGTTATCTCCAGGTGTGCAGTTGTCTTTTTTGGTCCCAAGCTGTATACAAATGACTTCACCAAATATATGTTCAGAGTTATTTTCCTCTTTATTTGTATTCCAGGACATGCTATATATTTTAACAAATCTATTTCTAACTAAAAGAGCCAGATTCTCATTGTTAAAATTAGATTACATCCTTTACAGGACTCATGTTAAAGAGTTTTCTCTGCTCTTCGTATTCTTTATTTCTTACATTACATTACTGAAAAGAAACTTTAAGCTTCATATATGAAGTGTCACAACAAGGAAAACAAGTAGCTGAAATATTCTAAAACATAGTATCTTTGAAAGAGAAATGTACTTGTACTAGAGACAATGAGAAATGACTTACTCTCTTTCCAGGTGGACCAGGTGGGCCAGCTTCTCCTGAAGGACCTGGTGGACCCTGCAGTGGGAAGTGATAAACTCAGTGGTAACAATATAGAAAATCATTTTCTTTCTTAAATGCAACAAACATCTGCAATATCTCCTTCAATGGACAGAAAGTAATTACCATACGGAAGTGATACTTGCTTAATGAGCAAGTCCTTTCTTAGGGTGGTCTTCAGCAGTTCTAACAGGTTTACTTTTTTTTTCTTGTTTAAAATGAAACATTTCAGCTCTGAAAGTGGCTGCACAGAAGTAATGTACAGTCTACTGACTAACTTAAGAGTGTTTGAATGTTTCTTGCTTTCTCAGGTGCTAAAGTTGTTACTTTTCCTGTAATTTTTTACTAGCTTCTGTAAGTTAGCTGCCAATAAGTTGCCTTCTGTTGAAAATGTTTTGCACTGACATCCATTTGGCTCCCCCATATAGGTATGCTGTGATACTCTTTTAAATATTTCAGGTCTGCTGAACAGTTTGGTAAGTTTTTCTTCATGAGCACAATGCTCTAGAAGTACTTACTATAAAGTTAGATATACAGATGCTCATCCTGAAGTTTTCAATTTAAACCCTGGTTTATAACTTAGTTCCAACTATATGTCAAATGTACTAGCATTTTTCTTTCACGATGTACTGTATAGAATATTTCCCCAATACTCAGAAATTCCAGAGATGTAAAGACACTTTTCAAAAAGGAAGGCCTAGCTTTTTTAAGTAAAAAATTAATTTCATGAAGCTTTAATATAGGAATCTCCAGAAAGTTAAAAGCATTGACAAATATTGCTCAGGTAACTCTTAGACTTCACCTGAAATGCAGTAGAAATTCCAAGATTTAGATTCACTTCATAAAGTGAGCTAATGAAGACTATTTGGCTTCAGCACTATTTTCTTCTGCTGAGAGCTGCTCTCGTTAAATGCATCTCAGCAGCTCTGGCACAAATCTTTAACAAATTGTTTCTTTCTCCTTCTAAAAGAAATTGACCTCTTGCTTTTGATTGTATCTATTTTATATGTAATTCTATTATACAAGGAAATAAAGAGATTTTTCAATACAATACATAAAGAATCTGTTTAGAAGTCATTTCTTAGACTATGAATTTATAGAAAACTCCGATTCAGCAAAAGGTACTTTCTCTGAACAGGAGAAAAACGTAGCCAAAATGACAAGAACAACTCACAGGCTGACCAGGATCACCATCTTCACCCTTCTCTCCACCAACACCATCTTGACCCTACAGAAATCATGTGAAAATAAACAAAAGATACAAGTTCAGATAAATTAAGTAACTTAGTTTCATATATGAATGTAAGAATACTAGTTTTCTACAGAGAATTTTCCTACGGACCCTCATTTTCAAAACTTTTAAAGAATTTTTTTGTAGGATTTAAGAAATATATGAACAACCAAAGCAATAGATCTGGCAGGAAAGATCTCCTTTCCAAACCAAGAAGAGATGGGGGCAACTGCAATTGGATGCAAACCAAGTCCAGGACCTAAAACTGCTTTTCAGATATACTTACAGCTGGACCAGGTTCTCCAGGGGGACCAGGATCTCCAGGAAAACCAACCGGACCCTAGGTAAATCAGGAAAAAAAACAAGAAAGATGTCATCCACTGACAAGCAGGTAGCAGTCCCCAGAATTATTTTGTGAAGAGTATAATGAATTTAGTTCTAATGTAAAATTTAATCTCTAGTTCTATACACAGCACAGTTTCAGCAGTGTTTTACAGTGCTTCGTGTTAAAATTGTTAAGCTTACTTACTGGGTTACCCTTAGGCCCATCATCACCTGGAGGTCCTTTAGCACCTGGAGGTCCAGCTGCTCCAGGTGGACCAGCCTCGCCTTTTTCTCCCCTTTCACCTTTTGGACCCTGTAGGAAACATATGAACAAAAAAATATAGTCTTGGAATTCAATGGCTAAAGAAAGATTACAGTGGCAAAACTGTTTTTCAGATCTGGGCAATGCTACTCCTAATTAAATGCAGGTATGTGAATGGGAAATTAGGCCATCAGCCTTGGATTGGAAAACCTCTGAATCTCAGGTCTGAGTGCAAACATCTGCAACCAGATGTGAATCTGAACCTATTCTGCATCAATGAATTGCTTCCATATAGGAAAAATATGCATATCAAAGCTAGTACTGTTTTAGGAAGTCTTCATGGCTTTGTCGCATCTTACTATAAAATGTAGCTACATTTACAAGGAAAAAAAAATTGCACTTCAAAAGTGTAAGAAATTTCTTCACCGAAAATTCAAAGAAAAAACATGCAAGTAATCTGATTAAATGTTTCCTGAATTAAGCACTACATTATGCCTTTATTTACTGTCACACAGGTTAATAAGACAAAACCAAAAGACTCACAGATGTTCCTGATTCTCCAGGAGGTCCGGGGTTACCAGCTTCTCCAGGTTCACCCTGTACATGTGTGAGTATAAGTTGATGCATCATTAGGTAGAATATTTCTATGAATTTACTTCTGTTATTACATGTTTTTTGCATGCTTATTCATGATAACAGCTTGCAGAAGTTGTCTCTTATTGACTCTATCTAAAGGCAATTGGGACACATGTTTTTGCTGAACTGGAATCTGAAATTTTAGAAACTATCTTTCAAACTAAGCTTCTAGTGAGACAGGGAGACTAAGTTTCCCTTCGGGCTTTGGAAGATATTCCCCTTTATTATCCCATATATTGCAAATTTCCTGTTTGTCTTTGTGCCTAGACAGGAAAGAAAAGCCAAATAAGTACAAACATATATATATATGGTTTTCTCTGTAATATATATTTTTGCCTGGAAGCAAATCCCTACAAATGTGATAATACTAATTTTCAATTAACTTTAGTAGAGTGGAAACATTAATGCTAGAGCTACTGTTAAAATAAATACCGATATAAAGAAAAACATAAAATAATAGCATAAAATCAGTAAACGTTCATCACAGGCCACAGAGGAATATGATATAGTGATGGAAATTATTTTGTATATCAGATAGCTTTGAAAAGAACACCATACAAAGAAAACCTATACAGAATCTATTAGTATCTATATATAAAGATGATATTCAAGATTGTAGAGATAGACTCTGCTAGATAGACTACAGTGCAGGCCAAATTCAGTACAGCCCTTCAGTAGGGGGTCTTCACTGCAGGACTAATTGAGTGACATAAGAACACTGATTGAGCCAGGTTTTGCCTGACAAGCACCTCTGCCAGTATAAACCCCTTCTATGCTCCTCAGAGAGTAAGTTCATTTTTGCCTTTCTGCCAAAGGAAATTTTAATTTATTATTCATATTTGATTTGAAAGCACCTCTTTACCTTTTCCCTTGACAAACACATCTTCATTTTATGCTATCTTGCAATGAGAGAAAAGATGAGCTTTCTCTGACTTATCAACCTACACCCCTGGTGAACACCTGTAGAGAACACAGTGCTCCTAGGATCTCAGGGATCCCTGCTATAGCACATGTAGAAATTGGCAGATGAGGGCAGCCCACATGAGCTCACTATATAGTACAACCACAATAAGCAGCAGTGTAGAAGAAAGCAAAAGTAGAAGGGCAAGGAAATGTAAAGATGTTCTCCTCAAAGGGCACTTTTGGAAGATGAGATAAGTTACAGTTTAATCTGAAATTAATACTTTAAAACCATATACTGCTTTATTAAAAAATGTTGAATATCTCAGCATTTTAAAATAGTTTACACCGGTGATTCAAATAAGTACCAAAACAAAACAAAGAATAAAAACATTACTTTCTGACTTTCTTTGGTTAAGATACAGAAGTTTTTTAAAAATAAAAACATATGCTGCTAGCAAATAGAATCTGAATATCTAACAAAAGTCTCAATGAAAATAATTTTGACTTATGAATGCCATGTAGTATCAGTCCTAAGTTTTCAACTACCATAAATCATTCTCTAGCTTTTGACTTTATTGTGACTGTATATATTTCTGAGAAACAAATATGTATTGATATTTCAGTTCTGCTTCACTTCTGACACATTATTCTACCACTGATCATTAGATAATAGCTTACATTCTTAACATTCTGATCAGAAGGCTTCATGGTATTGTAACCTAAATCTGTATAAAAAGAAATATGCTGTTGAATACTGTAAACATCAAACTGTGAAACTGAAGAAATCACCACAGCCTTACTTATTAATCACTGATAAGGCTTACTTATTAATTCCTTTCCTCCTTGACTCTTTTTCAACTCTAAAATACTTTTGTGATGTAAAATGTTAATGGAAAGAGACAAACATAATAATTCTTCCATTAGAAGTCTAACTAGATAGCTTGATCACTATTAATAATTACTGAGTCAATGAAGGCTGTTTGGGACCTGTAATATATCTGTGTAGCACCAAAGAAGATCAAAATGTATATTCCTATTCCAGTGTTTTCTCTTCCTAGGAATGATTTTATCAATATTCTCACCTTTTCCCCAACACCTCCAACAGAACCGACAGAGCCTGGGGGGCCTTGAGGACCCTACAATGATACAAGATGTTTGTTATTCCAAATACAGGTATCCCAAGTATATTGCTTATTACTGAATTTCAAAAGCAATGTTAAGAGAAATATAGGCTCTTACATCAGCTCCATTAGGACCTTGGGGACCTCTTGGTCCTGGAGGGCCAGGTGGACCCTGTATCAAAGAGACAATTTAGTATATTAAAAAACAAGTAAGATTAGTGTTCTTCTTGTTTTTTTGTCATTAGAGGAATTTTAGTCTTCAGACTTTTATAGAAACAGCAGGGCTGAATTGCTGCCCACTGCATGGGTTCCAAAGGGATCCAAGCTATATGGTACCTGATATGAAAATGATTTGCTTAGGACTCACGAAGACTGGTTTCCTGAATTGCATTTTTCCTGCAGTTTACCTACATACACTTTCCACTGTGCAAGGGCCCCAGAGTAGCTTATCTGTCTGGAGACAGCCTTGTTAGGTATTGCACCATGATGGCTACAGATGGGCAACAGTAAAAAAAAAAGACTGGCAAATGCTGGATGCATATGTATGCATTACATAGACAGCTTGCAATTCAGTCAGGACCAGCCCAGAAGGCATTATCACAACAGTATAAACAGTTCAACAAATCAAGATCACTCAGAGAAACAATGTAAACATAGCCAAATAGCATTTACTATCTTTTAGCATGCAATTACAGAAAGTACAGCTGATCCTTGATGATATGGTAACAACGCACTGCAGTTCCTATTTCAGAATAGCAGCTCCAAATTCTCCAGTACAGTGGCCTCTCCTTATTTTCCTTCTTTCCTGACCCTTCTTACCTTGTCCGGTCAGACACACAAAGCTACTTATTTTTCAGTTATGTACATTGTCATCTTAAAGATGAGGAGATGCAAAGTAAGTCCCAGAGATAGTTCACAATACACAAAAAAGTTTCATGGTCAGGTAGAAAATTCAGGAGTAGATTATCATTATTGGTGAGCTTCTGAGAAAAGACAGTAATACATGGATAATATGTGTTGCGAGAAAGACCAGTGGGGAAGAAAACTCACCATTGGGCCCACATCACCATTTTCACCTTTTTCACCTGGTGGGCCAGGCAAACCCTAAAAAACAAGGAAGAAAAAAGAAAACTGTTAGTAGGGTATCTGGAATAATGAGATATAAATCAATATGAAACAATACAAATCAGATCCATGTGTGAAAGTTGGGCAGGGGCAGGTAGAGGGAAGACAGAACAAAAAAACAAAAATTATTTGCAATAAATAAATCAAGGAGCCTTTCATGTTACAGTAAATGTATATGTAGTCCTGGACTGTTTAAATGATGTGAGGCAGAAAATTAAAATAATAATAATAATGGACACACAAATGCTAGAATGGCTGAATTCAAGAACATTGCCATCATTATCCAAACTCCAAGTGTGTGTTTGGATAATATGATTTATGACATACATATGTCAACAAAACATGATTGATGCAGCACAGTGAAGTGGCATGCAGAAATGTCTAAACTACCTCAGTACTGGAAGCCGTAAAACTGCCTTAGCAAGGTGTCCAGTGGAGGTAATGAATCCTGCTGAGAGGCACTGCATTGCTTTAATGCAAACTGTCTGACAAAGAAAGTGTCCAAGTTTGTCTAGTAACAAACATCAAGAGAAGGAAAATGAAGATGATGCTAATACTGATTCTACCATAATATTACCTCAGCTACAAACAGTTTCACCGCTAAGCTGGGCATTCCTACATGTAGGATAAAATCCTGGCTCCCGTTATCATGCAGAGTACTCAATCTGGAGTCAACAGCATTACAGTAATTTATATTACATTATGATCTGGTTCCAAGTTTCGTCTCCATTTTCTTCTACTTTTTAATGTATCAAATTATTACTACCAGATTGGAAAGTGACATTTGTTGTCTTTGCTACAAAGCTGTATAAAAATGATGAAGTATTAATATGCCAACACCATATGAATTTGTCAGTTGCCCTCCTACTTTGACACAATCTGAACTGTAGAAAGGCTTGTAAAGATTCAGAGATATACCTTTTCTAAAATAACATTTCAGTTGCCTATTATGGTGAAAACTTGGCTGACGTCACTGAATTGTGGGTGTTGTGAAAGTCTGTTTAGTATTCAATAATCCACCCATCAAATAACAGTTGTTATTATATAGTCCTTTGCTTATTTTAGATATTATAATCTCAGGTCCTGATTTTGCTAATGTTAATATAAATATTAAATTTAAAGTACTGCCTGTACAGTTTACAGAGGATGTATTTATGAACTTCAAAGGCAATTAAACATTTACTTGATATTTCTGTCTAGGAAAATTCTCAAAAGCCATTTAGTGAACACTTATTCTAGCACTGATCTAATGATAATGATCTAATTAGATCTTACTGATCTAATGTTATGGTATTTCATGCATTACTGAACATCCTTTTGCGCAGAAGTAGTTGTTCATTATTTTATATTTCAATATTCAAGTAAAATTGCTATAAAGTGATCATGAGATCACTTAAATATGCCCATAGTTTTTTAAATCTGTTTGATTTTCAACCTGTTTTGTTAGAAAACCCTTATTTAAAAAAAATCTTAAAAGTAATATTTTAAATAGTAAGGAAATTCACAGTTAGTAAGTATTCAAAATTAACCATTATCACCCTTTTAAACAAAAATATTTTTATGTAATATCCATTAAAGTACTATTACTACAATCTAATTGAAGTGCAATATACTTACCATGGGATATTATATATAAGAAAGTGAAAGTGCTTAATCCCCAACAGCTCATAACTGCCAAAAGAATTGCATTCCTGAATAAAACAATCTCCTCATCTGTCAATGACACTTTTTAAGTAGAGGGTAAAAAGAGTACAGGAATTCACCTGTAAGCCAATAGGGCCTGGAGGGCCAGGGAAGCCTCGAGGACCTTCATCACCTTTTTGCCCAAACATTCCTTGCTGACCTCTTGGACCTGGCTCCCCATCACCTCCCTATTTGGAGAGAGCAAAAAGCAAAAACATCACAGGTCTGAAAACAGAAGAAGCTCTTGTGCTGGACAAACATCTAGAAGAGGGCTGAAAATTAGCCCTAATGTCTTTACAAATGTATACACTAACCTGACTGAATGAAATCTGCTGAACAAGTGTAATAACAGACTGTGTCCTGGTTTAATGTAGGTCAAACAGATTGGTCTCAGATGAATTTTCCCTGAATGCCTATTCTCTTTCATAAACTGTTTGAACATTCTAGCTGTCAAATACCTACATATTAGTAAAATATGAGTAGTACACAGTCCGACCAATATTCACTAGTGAAAAATTAAAAACTTTTGAAAACACACAACTTTGTACTAGGTGAATTTTTAAGAGATAGTCTCTTTTAACTGGCTTTAGTATCAAACTGATTTTAACAGGTACAAAAAACATCAAAAAAGCTGTCTGAAGGGATGGTCTTTATTCACTGCTTATAATATTTCATTTTTAATAATGAAATTTTAATAAACAACAGCTGTGAAGCCTTGTTTGTAATGAACAACTGAATTTAAGGGCACAGTGACACAACTGTTAATAGTGATCTGAAATCTATTCCTGACTAAGTAGCACAAATTACCATGTTGTTCTCAGAACTAGTAAGTATCAAATGAATTTTAGTTATGTTGTGATTTGCTCTGATTAAGCTACTTACAGCTATGCCAGGAGCACCAACAGGACCCTGGAGACCTGGTGGACCTGGAGGACCCTGCAGCAAGCATTCAAAAGAAAAAGTGAGTGACTATGGCATCTGGAATGAGATAAACAGCAAATATATTTGCATGATCATACATTATTTTTTTTACAGTTCTCCACAGAGAATGTAATATTATTCACAAGCTTTCTCCATTCATTACAAATAAGCAGTTTGTTAAGCTCTCAAAGACTCAGATTTGCTTGTCTATAATAAAGCTTGAACTGACGTTTATTGAAAGTGATAACATTTGTAATGGTTTCAGAATATTTAAAATAGACTCCTATGCAAACATGAATCAAGATGGAAACTTTTTTTTTCAAAATTAAAAATATCAGATCTTCTAAAGAGAATGAAATAATTACATAACAATTTACCCTTACAACAATTACTCGTTCATTATTTTTGTGAAATTGTAAATGTTTTTTTGTGACAGTACAAAATTTATTTGACGTCTAATACCTGCATTCTAAGTTCTTTTTGAGCATTAGAAGCCACGTTCTCTTTGATATTAATCCTCTTTTCAGAAGAATGAGAAAAAACATATTTCAGAGGAACTTCTGAATTGTATCAGTTAGTCTCCTTCCAGAACAATAACTTTTGAAGTTACAATGTCTATATTTTAACAGTCAGTTACCGCAGACATGATATAATGATTAAATGTAACCCTGAATCTGGGAATTGAAGATACAAGTTTATGATGGTTAAAATTGTATTCTGCATTGAATCTGTCTTTTTTACCAACTAGAGATATTAGACTGATAAAAGTAGTAGAGCCCAGAAAGCATTACATTCTGCATGGGTTTAATTCTAGCCTGATGTTTCAGATGACAATGAAGTTTTCTGCAGATTCTGGCCTGAAAAATCTAATTCAGTGCAGAATTGTGTTTTAATTTATTTGAACACTTTACTAAGGCTACAGTTAAAATACTGTGCCCTTTATAGGCAAAGAAACTTAGGTGTTGCAGATTATTTCTTTCTTTGGGTTCTGTGTATATTTTAGAACATTTTCTAGGTTGTTGGAAATTTTAAACAATGTCTATCTTCTCTTTTCTAATAACCAATATGGAACAATGGCATGTATAATGACAACATGAGAAGCTAAGCTCTTTAGATTCTAATGTGAAAAATCTAAATTAAAGGACTCCTAGGAATACTTCTATAGATTGGAAGGGTTACCATGAGAAAGGGAAATAGAATGCATGAATGTAAATAATATATTGGAACGCCCTTCTTCTACACCTTGCAGGATGTTTCTGCTTCTTCCTTCATTTCACAGGGCCCAGAACAAAACGTGCATAGTTTTTTAATCTCATTAAAATACTCATTTTGAAGCAGCATATTGTTTAAAAGTACTTTGATATTGACTAATCGAAGCTTATTTGGTTATATGTCTAGATTCTTTTCTATTGCTCTGCCAGGCAAATGGAGAGAAACTGATCAGAACTATCAACTAATAAAGGCAGCTGTGTTACCAGGGAGGTTATGAAAAGGAAGAGAGCATTTACATCAACAATGAATTTGTGCTATTCCTAACTATGATATGAAAACATAGTATTTTTTGTTAGGTATAGTGTAGTTAAACTCCAACTTTAAATTTGTGTTAGTTTCAGAAAGGGAACTGAAGATATTTCAAGCGCTTAAACAGGAAAGAGGGAGCAGTTCTTCCTTGCTTTTCTTGTCCCCACTGTGATGAGACTAAATAACCACGGAGGATTTTATGGAAGTGCATGTATTGTAAAAATCTACTATTTATGTCCAGTGATTTCAGAAACGTGTACTTACTTCCTCTTCAAAACCTTTCAGAGGTGACTAAAAAGGCCTTTCCTCTGCCCCATATACATCTGTCAGCATGTTGAAAGGAAAGCAGACTTGAAATAAATTCTGAAATTGTCAGGGTTGAATGAGTGCAACTGAGGGCAAATAGGATTCAATACACAGGGCTTCAAACAGAGTAAAATTCATGCCTTCAAATGAGCAGACTCTAACACTAGATCCTGTATTTCATGGAAAACATTCAGTATTTACAAATGTCTTACACCTTGAAACGGAGAATGTACATGATACATTCTCAAATGATTATGCTGCAGACACCTCATTTGTAAAGCAGGTGTGTGGGAACATGTTCAAATGCATTAGTATTCACTATGGAAAGAGTCGTCACAGTCCAGTGCTCAGTATAGCTAGCCCAGCAAAAATGGTCTGAAATACAAAACTGGAACATGTATTTTTTCTGAATTTCTCTGATGAAGAAACATCTTGATGAAGAAGCATGTCAAAGGTGAGAATAGAAAGATATGCATGTGAGTGCATGCAGAGTTTAAGTGGAACTTGACCATGACCTGCTTCATATGCTTCCTCTGCCCTCCCCTTTAACACCCAGACTTTTCTATTTATGCAGGACCTGTACTATAATGGATCTCTTTAGGGGGACAAAGAGGAAATGAATATTTATCTTTGTACTCCACAGTTGGTTTACTACTGCAACAACAAATAAACTAAAATTGACTTTCAGTTAACTGAAAAATCCTTCATTTTGAAAATGATTATTTTAAATGCTTTCATTTGATAAATTAATTTTACCAAGTTAATCAAAATTAAAACAGCTTAGATTATGCAAGAATAATTTTAGTTCTGAAGCAGGATTTTCCAAGCAACTTGGTTAGATGTAGGTTTCTTGTATAAATGGGTTTTATAATAGAAGCGCTCTCTCATTCATATGTATATTACATTCCTTGTGTAAATGGCATTGCAGGTAGCTTATTATAGCACTTGTGATATGATCTGATACAGAAGGATTGTCAAAAGTACATATTCAGCACAGAAAACTGCAGAAGTCTCTCTTTCTCACATAAATAATTGCAAAAGATGACCTTATCTTTAGAAATGAAAAGAAGTAGAAAACCCTTGTCATTTTCTTCACGCTTTATCCCCACATTTTTTCTATGAAAATATACTGAATTGCTGAATTTTCTATAAAAATAAACTGAATTGCTTGTAGCTGTATGCATCTCCCAATAAAGCATAATCTGATTCTATGGAAGCCATAAATGTGCTGTAGATTTCATAACTAAACTACTTTTATGACGCTGCATATGTAGTTAGTTAGTCATAATAAGCAGAGCGTGAATAATTCTATGTTGTGTTCTGAGTTTTGCTAACTGAAAACTGGTTAAATAGAAGACTGAATTTTTGGTTAAGAAACAAAACAAAATCATAATTTGATTCTAGTTTTGAATTTTAGAGAGGGAAAAGTGTGGAGGAGGAAATGCTTGAACTGTAGCAGCATATGGGGATCTGATTGAGCACCTGGAAAAAAGACCTGGTCAGTCCAGAAAGCACAGGTGAAGGTAATTCACATGTGTGATGGAAGGGGTGAAGCCAGGCTGCACCCCTCTTGGACCTCATTTAAGGGCTGACTGCCACCAAGTAAGGACCTCTTGTTGGAGATCCCACCTTTGTGAAGTTTTTATGTGAGCCTAGATCTTCAGAGGTGGGTGAGCATCCTTCTTTTAGTAATACCTTCTCATTGTGCTGGTCCTTCTGCTGTTATGAGCAGTAATTTTGAAATCCAAAAGCTGCACAAGTGAACTTATTAGAAGCCTAATTAGTCCCAAATTCACTACTGGACCTATTGATATTTGAAAATTTGTTAATTCATGTGACGTCTTTAATGTTCTGAAATGCTGAATAGGGTAAGTTCACTCTGTAATAATTATATATTCTTAAAAAACAAACAACAACAACAAAAAAAAAAAAACAAAAAAAACCAAAAAAAACCAACAACCCAGCTTTATTAGTAGAATTTTCTACTGTTATGGCTGAAAAGATAAAGCTGGGTATGTTCACACAATCCACAGAGTAAGATAATATGTTCATATGCTTGATCTCTCCCAGTTCAAATGGAAAGTGAATAATTTAATAATAAATTTGCTACTCACGTTTTCTCCCTTGTCACCTTTACTACCTTTTTGACCTGGTTCACCAATTTCACCCTGTAATTGAAAGTTAAAAGTCAAAGTTTTATTTAGAATGGTCTCCCTCACGCTTAGCTGACATCAATGCCACAGTCCCTTTAAACCATTTGATATGATTATTCTGTGTTTTATGTTGCAGTTTCTAGTGTGCAGGCCTAAGGGAGGCAATTCTGCATCAATCAGTCATATGTCTTTTTATCTAGCTATTGACTGTTATACTGGAAAGGCCCCAAAGACCTGGCTTTGAAGTAGGAGTAGTACTGAGATCTAAATAAAGGAGGTTCTGTTCTTCTTGTCACCCTCAGTATGAACTTATAACAAAAGTACTGTGATTTACAGTCTTACTTAACTGTGTGTGACTGAATAATTTTTTTCTCAATGCACTCTACAATCTTTCAAAATTCTAGTATGATTCAAATCGCTAAGAAAGCATGTCAGAAAAGCTCACCTTAAACAATAATTAAATCGTAGAAAATACACTCTATAAGAAAAATAACACTCATGCATTATAAAAACAAACCTCAAAGTCTCTTTATACCATGCCGAATAACTTCTGTATCAAATACAAATTATCCTAAAAGGTGCTGGGTCCTGAATTCTGCCAGAAGTTAGAATCTCTCTGCTGCTAACGTATTTTTTGGACACCCTCAACCTATTACCAATTATTCTAATTCTCTATACTTCTGAGAATCTTTCAGTCTTCTCTTTCAATAGATCAGTTTTCTGAAATAAGCAAAAAAACAATTCTGACATCATGTGCCTTGATTTTTTTATTTTGCCATACTTTAATCTTTGTTCATTTGCCAGGATGTTAGTGTGCTAGTTCTTGAACACCAGTCCTAGTGTTCCATGGCATCTGTCACTCAAATATCTAATAACAGGTGTTTTTTTGTTTTTTTTTTTTAATTTTTTCCAGCATGAAGTAGTAGTCCATAGGGGAAGGGATGAATTGCTTAGCTGCTATTTTTGTTGTGAGAAAAGCTACAACCAGAGAACTGTACTTGCAGACCTTCTCACAGATGTACTAATGCATATTAGAAAGATTTACCTTGTCCCCGTCTTCTCCAGGAGAACCACTTGGACCAGCTGGACCTGGAAGTCCTACAGGACCTTGTACTCCATCACGTCCAGCAGGACCTTGAGGGCCTTTCTCACCCTAGTTTTGAGGAAAAGGAAGTGATCCATGTTATCATGTGAGTCTCATTAAGCTTTCAGTGTAGAGAGTTACGTTAGCAATATGGCAATACAGTCCCAGCAGCACCCAAAGGTGTTCTAAGACAGCAATAGGTCTTCTGTGCAAGTGAAACCTAGAAGTGGTGGAGAATTCAATGCTGTGCTCCTTGCTACCATCCAGTCTCTCACAACTTCTAGAGAATGAGTTTACTAATATTCAGAATTACCATAGAGAATACAAAGGTTATTCTCCTTACTACAAGTCTGCAAAAAAGAATATATATATATATATAATATATATAAACTTAAGCATGCTGCTGTAGAAAGTGGATTACTAAATGGGTAAGTTAATTCTAGATTAAAATGTAAACACATCTTGTGCTATCTCAGACATATGAGTGCATGCAAGTTCACAACTGTGACAAAGATATGTCTTCTAAAACCTTATCTCAAAAATAACTTGTTTATGAGGATTTCAAGTAATAAAAAAGCATATTTTGAAATGCCAATAACTGAATTCAGGAAAACTAAGGGAAATTACATTACCTACATGTCTGTAAAACTGAACTTGTATATAATCCAAATGATCTGAATTTTTCTCCAAGCTATATTAAATTAATTTGCATATGAGTATACAGATTAATGCGTATGTGTTAAGATTACTCTAAGTGGTTTCACACTGTCAGAAATACTTTCTCAATGTATTCAATTCAATCCAATTCAATTCAAAAAAAAACAAGAAAATTTAAAATATTTGTAGGGGATGTTACAAAAGAAAGAAAATTAGAAATGAAAATAGCAAGATAATTTGATACGTTTAATAGGCAAATACTAATGTGGTAAAGAGTAACAGTCTGAAACAGAAAGTCTGTGCTGTAACGGTTTCATGTGTGCCTGTGATTACTTACAGGAGCACCCTTCTCCCCTGCAGGGCCTGGAGGACCCTGAGGTCCAGGACGACCTGGTAGACCAATTGGACCAGCAGTGCCTGCTGCTCCACGTTCCCCTGGTGAGCCCTGGAAAGAAAGAAACACTTAAGAGAATTCCGATGTAGCAGTGTTTTTCATGACCTTGGTCAACATTTCACATCTTTGGCCAACAGAGAAGATACCTGCACTATTCAGTGAGTAGTATCTTCTTTGCATCTTTTCTTTTTTTTTTTTTTTTTTTTTTTTAATCAATTTCTGGCTATGAAGTCAAATAAACAAAAAAAACAACCCAACCAGAAAAACCATCATGAAAACATGTGCAGCATAGAAGGGAATGGAATGCTTTGTCTTTTATTTTTCTCATACAGACTACAAACTCATTAGCAACCTTGCTTTATCTGACTTTCTGATAAGAGATATGTAATTATAGCTTTTGTGTATATTATGTGGTTGTAGCAGTACCTTTTACTGATTGGAATAAAAATGCTCAACAAATGAACATCCCCACAAGTGAAAAATGTTACAGATAGAGGAAGGTAGCTCCAAATAGCTCAATGTTGATAACTGGGCTGCCTGTAGGTGGCGAATTCCGAGTCCAGTTTAGGCATCCTATCCCTAAACTGGTTACTGAAAAATGACTGACATTACAAAGAGCTTTCTCTCATCAGCATTCCACACAGTAGTATGAGAAGGGAATAAAACAAACTTAAGACAAAGACAGCAGACAAAAGAGTGCTGTTAAAAAATAAACCACGAACAGCAAAACAAAACAGAGAAAAACTTGCTCTGGAGTGCAATCATGCATCTCTTTCTTTTGTCCAAATCCCTCTAAGCACAGTAATTGGCGCACACAGTATTTGAAGCAGTCATTTATTTGGTATGCTTGCAGATCTATGCACTAGCCAAACAGATAGTATAATTGACTATATATGCTGGTTAGAAGCAACTGGTATTGACGCCGAACTGGAGGAAGATCACTCAATGGCATGAGTTCTCTTCCTATTGCAAATGACAAAAGAAGAATCCATTATAACTACACTTCTGCATGTATTTCTGTTGGCTAAAAAGAGATGCAAAAATATTTTAGGAGTATTTGATATTCACAGTCTGTTAGAAACTGCTGAGAAAGAAACACAGAACTACTGTGGTTTGATTACGGTGCTTGTACAGAAACTTGGTGTTAAGGGCATCTGTGCATCTTATTCATGGGAAAATGCTCTCAAAGTAAGAAGTTAGTAATTAAAGATGAAACAGGAAAAAAAAATAAACCACCACTCTGGTCTTATGGAATACTTTCAGGCCGACTTAGTGCTGTTTCCGCTTCAACTGGCCTGTTGGTACCACAGTGAACTTACAGTAAGTTTGTAAGAAAAAAATGTTTTCCCTTCAAACCCTTTCCCTCTGCCCACAATTCCTGCTATAACTACATTTCTTTAAAAAAATAAAATACCACCTTCCTACTTGATTCTTTCTATGTCTATATTTAAATTAGCTGGAAATGCAGCCCCCAAAAAATGAAAATGTGATTTGAAGCAATTGGTACTGTGCTCCTGATACCTAAACTCTATATTTTTCTGGAATAAGCCTCATGTCATCTCTGACACTGAACTCTAAGTAGCAGTACTATTAGAATAGCTCCTGGAATTTCTCTATTGATTTAGTTTCATGTGAAAGGAATACAGCTCGTGGATTCCAAAACAACTCCAGGATTTGAACCAGAACATGGGTAGTAGACCTAAAACAGTATCACACCCATCCTGTAAGTAGAAAAACAGGGAGCATTTGAATTTAAATTGAAATCTATGTATATCAGAATATAATCTGTTTCATGACACTTGTCTATATGTTTTGGCCTCACAGCCTTTCATGACAGATATTTATGAGGAACTGTGCTGGTATTGGCACATCTACTGCGTGAATATCCTGTCTGAGAAAGGGGAGTGGGCTGAAATGTCAGGTATGCTTGTGCTGTCTGGTTTCATTACACCTGAGATAACCAACTGCTTGAGAAGTTAGCCCAGCCTTGGGGCAATCCCTAACATAAAATCATGACATGACCTTTAGAGAATAGTTTGGTCGATGCTTTCTTGATTTTGTTTCATCTTCTAAAAGTTCGGTTTCTTCAGATGGAGTGGAGTGGTGATCCTTTTTGACTGTCACTATTAGCTTCCGTTCCTAGTTTCTTAATTAATTTCAAGAATTCACATACCAAGCAAATAAAGCTTAAAAATATGCTACAGTAAATCTTTTCCAGTTGCAGATCTAGAATCCAATAATATAGAAATAATCCAGGAGCACAGATTTTTATACTAAAGTGTTTTTTCAGACTGTTCAATGCATTCTAATCTCAGAATGAGTAGCAGAGATACATGAAAGCTTTTTTTTTTTTACTGGAAAACATAGAATTTTAGCTCCCCCATTACTTTTTTTGATCAACAGGAATAGCTGAGCTGTGTATTTTTCACTTCAATTACACAGAAATTAATTACAGTTATGGACAAATGCACTGACAAGATGTCAAAATCTACATTTTTCAAAATCTAAATTTCTATTTGGAGATAAGTGTAGTGTGAGCATCCACTGTATCACTGTCATAAAAGTAACAGAACAGGCAAGTAGGTGTTCTACTTCAAGTACCTTTCAGGGGACTACTACCACAAACTGCAGTGAAAAAGGCAGCAGAGATATAAAGAGTGAAAGCTGAAGAAAGAAACAAAAATCTGAATGTAAGCAACTGATGTATACAGTACTGTGTATTGAAAAACCTACTCACACTACTTAAGAGAGAACAATTTACTGCATATGAGGAATGAGTGCATATCTCTGCATTTCTCCCTGCCATAATCATAGAGGAAAACAAATACAAAAAGTTGGCAAATACATTTTTATACCTATATTGAGCCTAGAGTGTAGAGAAGGGGTGTTAATGTATGACAAACAGTTAAATTCAAATGATTTTATACAGCTGTCACTAGCCAAGCAGACATAATTTCCAACAGTTTCACTGTTTTTCTAAGTATGACCCACACAAGAATTATGGTAAAACAAAGATGTGAAAGAAAAGGATGGATTTTGGACATGTTCTAAAATTCTTAGTAATAGTATTCATAACACAATATTTTTAGTGGGTCATTCTTACATTCTTGCATAACTTATTTTCTCATGGATTTCAATGGGAGGTTTAGAGTTACGCATCTTTTTTTCCTAACCAAGGTCCTTTTTATCATGTTCCTCATACTTTCTCAAAGTTCTTAAACTTCACATTTTCTAAAGTACTATTTACTAGTATGGGTAATTATCAAAAAATCATTATTGATAACTTTGAATTATGTGGAATATTGTTTATATTTCCATACAATTGTTATGCTTACTTACAGCAGGACCGGGTGGGCCTTGTGGGCCTTCCCCTCCTTTTAGACCCGCGGGACCCTAAAAGAAAAAAAACAAAAATTTTGCCTCTCACCTTGGAACATTCTAGAGTTATTTTTGTAGCATGGATAACAGGAGGAATGTAAAAATCCAGAGACAAACTTTTATTATTTTCTAGTTATACAGCCAGTGGTAGTTAATGATGGATACTTGATGAGTGTTCATCTACTGCATTCATTTTTTAAACACAATCAAAGGTTGTATGAATTAAGAGGCCTAGTCTATTGTTTTCATTTATTTAGAAAGCATGTCAAATGTTTGTAGTGCTTAATATTGTACCTGTGCTCCTGGAAGGCCTCTCTCTCCAGGGAAACCACGAAGACCTGCTGGTCCATCTTTCCCAGGAATACCTTGAGGACCTGGGTCACCCTTAAAATATATTACATTTTGATTGAACAGAATTGTTTGAAATGTGATTATTTATTACTGACTGAGTAGTGAAATTGAAATAGTAGATCTTAGTTATAGTAACAACAAAAGATTATGTCCCCAGCTATTCATCTGCTAATTCTTTTATCTTTAGTATTATGAATAAAATAGTTCATAAATATGGTTAAGTTTACAATACGTTTTGTCAAAATACAGCATTACGTATAGAATACAAATGGTGAAAAACATACAGAGTCATAAAAATACATTGAAAAATAACATTCATACAATATCCATTGAAAATGGAAGGTTGAATCACTTAGTAATTAGAAAATCAGTGGTTTTCTTGTGCCCAGGTGTTGAAAAGTAATCCAAAAACTAAATCTGGTCAGGGAAATACTACCTTGTAGCCAGTACTACACATCCTACTTTAAATGTTGTTATACGATTTTCTACCTTGGAGTGAACATGTTATTACTATGCACTATGCACTTCCATAACAACTGTGTGGTATATGTTTGCTTTTTTTTTTTTTTTTAAAAATGACAAAAATTACTAATTACTGGCTCAAGAAGATTTTCTTTATTTCAATGGAAGCATAATCCTTCAAAGTTCTACTACATGAACTGTATCAGTTATGATTTTATGCAGCATGTTTTACATGGTAATTTGACATATAAGTCTACCATCAATTTATCTGCCACTTCCCAAAGCCACATCATACCTTAGCACCTTCTTTTCCTGCAGCACCTGGGAGGCCTTGTTCACCTGGTGGGCCAGGAGGACCTGGATGACCTCTTTCACCAATTGGGCCAGTCTCACCAGTAGGACCCTAAGCACAGAGGTAAACCCCAGTCATCTCAAGGTTTTGATTGTCTTTAGAGGGGGCAGATTCTTAATATCCAGCTGTTCTGAGTATATGGTACAGAATATTGGTTAGCATACATTCCTTACCTTCCCCTCCAGGCTACGCTGACTTACAAAATATTTTTGTCCTATAAAATAAATCTTGCATTGCCTTTTGCCTGCAGACACATCTGTACAGCTTCCACAGACTGAAATCTTGACCTTGCTCCTTAAGCAATGAAGCTTAAAACACAGTGCATTTCCACACATGGGGGAAGGTTACAAAAAGCATATGTAAGGGAAATTCATGTACTGTGCTTGTCTTGAAACATTGTCAGTATTGTTTTTCTGTATAACATGAATAGTAAGGTGAGAGAATTGAAAGATACCTCTTTAGATGCACAGTACACAACATTAGTTGTATACATAGATAAAAGTAGATAAAGTTATGTAGTTGTATAGATAGTTCCACTAAAGGAACTATCTATAAAAATTCCGTGCAATCCCAATGTCTGCTTTTTCTGCAAATATGTAATATTAGATAAAATTGAATTTTGATGGTAAAACAGCCCACAATCTAATAGTGATTGATATTTGATCTCTGACAGGGATGTCACATAAGATATTGTTCTTTATAAATTATTTTGCATTAGAAATCTCACTTCACTTCTTGATTTCTGTTTCATAATCACATGAAGAAAACACACAAAAAATAAAAGTGGAAAAACAATCTCAACATACACATATTTTGTGAAATTATTGATGGATTACTAAATATAACTTTCAATTATGAACAATTTGACACCGAAGTTAAGTTATGCAGCTTTTAATACAACAAAAATAACTTCCCTCTGCATTAGACATAATATAACCAACTTAAACATCAACTTTATAAAGTCACATATGAAATTAAATAATGTACCTGAGGGCCAACAACCCCACCAGGACCAGGAGGACCAGTTTTTCCTTGAAATCCCTGTGAAATAATCATAGAATACTATGTTACCTAGGGAAATATATAGAAGAGCCAAATTCTTATCTGAGCTTTAGAGGAGAAACAGAAATTCCATGTTTTAAGTTCTTCTATGAATCATGAAGCCAGATATATAAATATTTCTTGAAAATAGCTTTTTAAAGAAAGGCTTAGAGGGTGAATTAAATTGGGCAGGCATTAGAAGGAGCCAGTCTGGGGTATACTGCAGACCTACTGCATCACATACTTTGAATATGAGGTTCACATAGATGGCTACTGCACCGTGCTCCTGTTTGGTTCTGCTGCCGTGGCTGCTTTGTCTCAAACCTCACATGCCATCAAGCTTACTCATACATCGTGTCAACTTCTGGACTCCTCAGTTCAAGAAAGACAGTGAACTTGTAGTGAGAGTCCAGTGGAGAACCACAGAGATTATTAGGGGCCCTGAGCATTTCTTTTATGAGGAAAGGCTGAGAGAACTGAAACTGTTCACCTTGGAGAAGACTGAGAGATATTATCAATGCTTATAAATATCTAATTGTCAGGAGACAAGTTGATGGGGCCAGGATATTTTTGGTGGTGCTCAGTGACAGGACTAGGGGCACAAACTGGAATGTAGGAAGTTCCATACAAACATGAGGAAGAACTTTGAGGATTTCAGAGCACTGGAACAAGCTGCCCAGAGAGGTTCTAGAGTCTGCTTCTCTGGTGATATTGAAAACCTATCAGGAAATTTTCCTGCACAACTACTTTAGGGAACCTGCTTAAGTAAGGAGATCAGATGATATGATTTCCAGAGGTCCCTCCCAATCCTTATTTTGTGTGATTACTGCTGTATTGAAGCCAGGGTTCTCTGCCTAACAGCCTGCACCTTCCTCCTACCATCCTCTCCTGTGAAAAAACAATGATATCATTTGGCCCATATTTCTCAGGACGCCCCAAGGCATAGTCTAACTTTACTAATTCTGAGATTGAAGTATTAATTTTTACTACTTCTGTTGACTAGTTAAGCACATTCTGATGTTACTGATTACTAACTGAGGGTAAGGAATAATCTCACCCTTACAGAATAGAAACAAAAGAAAAATTTCTCATGTTTAACCTACTGTACCAGTAGACAATTACCATTATATTATCTCCAAGTCCATATCCAGCCTCCTCCATTTTTCTCTGTTACTTCTACTTTTTTTTTCTTTTTTTGTAACTTTTGGTTACAATGTTCCAAGCTTAAGAAGTTTACAACAGTAGCACAGAAAAGATTACTTACAGTCTCACCGCGCTGTCCTGGATGTCCAGGCAAGCCATCTTTACCAGGTGGTCCCTAAAATTGTAAAATACATAAACAAAATAATTTCTTAGCTATTTTTAATACTGAAAGAAGTGTATAATTAGCTGCAGGAATCTGCAATGTCTTTGGTTTTATTTTAGACTAGTATTTAGTATAGCTTATCTGCAGAGATTTCAGCTATTGTTTTAACAAGACATTTTCCTTGTGTCCTTCCTGATGTGTATTAACAGTTCCTTGGAGAGTGACTGTTGGGTTGTCAAGTACATGAATGTTCAAAATGGATTTCAGTAAATTCAGAAATTTTGGAAATACTTCTTTTCCATTTTTCTTTGCCTAATGACTCAGTAAAAAAACAACAACAAAAAAGAAACAACTAAGAGGAGTATATGATGAGTTTTCAGTATTTGGCATTGGAAATGAAAGTAACAAATACATGCGTGAAAAATAAAACAGGTGGTTTGATACTTTTGTACTTATTCCACATGAGCAGAAACACACTAGAAAAACAATATGATTAGTTCAGGCTGCAGCTTAAATGTGCAACTACTTCTACACATTTCTGCTACTAATGAATGCCTCCTTCCTCTTCATTTTTTTCCTCAGTGAATCAACTGTTAAAAGGAGATATATGCTAGCATAGTAGAATTTTGCTTAAATTCAGTTTGTCACCCAGACTTTGGCATCAAGATACTAGAGGATTTCCAGGTTGGCATATTACACTGAATGTCATGTGTGCTGCATTGGTGATGACTGAATTATCACTGAATATGTGAGTTCTTGTCTTAGCCTTAGAAATCCATAAGCATCGAGGAAATCTGTATATTTGTAGTCTATACATAAACAATCTCTTAAAAAAAAAAGTCATAAAATATTACCTTCAGAAACGTTGTATAAAAAATAATATACTTGTCATCGTACCTACTTAATTTAAAAGATACTCACCGGGGGTCCCTTTGGTCCAGGAAATCCAACAGGTCCTTGAGGTCCTTGTGGTCCCTAGTATATAAGAAATCAAACAGGCTGTTTTATATGAGCTGCCATGACAGTGGACTGAAAAGTTTGCTTCAAATATAAACTCTGTAGATAATATATGGTTATCTAAAGCCTCATCTACATTATCATAAATATTGGCACAATTTACACTAAGATTGAAAGCAAGACTACTTCTGTAGGAATGCGATTAGAAAAAAATAATAATTATGACGTATTTCTATCTAATTCCTGAAGCAGTGGATGATAGAGTAGGAGTTAGCTGTGAGTAAGGAACATTGTTTTCCACGTAGCATAAAGCATGGGAATTCATTCATAGTCTGGTGGTCTGTATTAATGGAATCCAATGTTCGTCTTTGTCAGTTTCTGCACTCTGGTAATATTTCAAACTATTTTGATAACCCTGCATATTTCCAAACAGAATAAGCTTTCCAAGTTACCAGGAAGAAAGAAAAACATTCATGCTTTCATGAAAAGTAGTTGAGATAGATGAAAATATGTGATGCTTAAAAATCTTGTTTCTATAATTTCATATATACATATATATATAAAAAGAAAAAATTTATGCAGTATTATTTCACAAATCTAGTGAAAGATGATAACTGGAGTTAGCACATTGTGTATTACACATGTGCACATACATGTATATCCACACAGATCTGTGGACATAGATCTATGCACCTACATATGTACACAAAGTGCTAGCTTACTGTTTCTAAACAAAACAGTTACCAAACAAAACAGGCCAAATCTTAAAATTTATTGCTGATAAGGACTATTTAGTTTTTAATGTGCTAAGTCAAAGATTAGTAACCTGAAAAATGTTATTTATTCTACACTGTTCCATAGCCAAGCTATGTACACTAATCATACAGTGCAGCACTCTTCCTATTCTTGGTATAAAATGTGTGATTTTCTAAAGTGTTAGCTGTCAAAGTATGTTACAAAAGTTGAAGTTTGGAGCAATGGACCAAAAGAGGAGGCCTCATAATCCCAAATTATTATCTTTTATCTCCTTTGATAAAGTGCTGCCTACTTCTGAGCTCATTAGAGCGAAGAGCATGACAGCCTCCTCCACTAGATGAAGCAGTTGCAAATATAGCTGAAGAAGAGGTAATTTCTGCCCAACCTGGAGATCTGTCCTTAAATAAATCTTACACAGTAATACTAAATCTGAGTTAACTAAGAAGTGCAAACCCAAGAAGGAATTCTTGGTGATGTTATTACATTGTCTTTCTCATAAATTGCCACTCTATTTTGACTCTCACATCTTGAGCCTTTTTAATGAAAGAAGATTTGCATTTTGTTTTTATTGACAGCATGGCTTGCAGATTTCAAGCTGGTATAATGATGGATCATGATAATTTGTAAAACTCATAAACAAGTGGCATGCTACAGTAAATAGGGCATTCTTAAGACCAGAGCCTGGTAAAGTCCAACTGTAATTAGCATGGATAAATTGCAAAGTGTATATGAATTCTTTGTGTCTTATTTATAAAAAAAACTGCTTGAAGAAGTTTTCAGCTAACTTGAGCTTACCCATACCAAAATTTATGAAAAGCAACATATTTAGAATTGAAGTTTTGTTTGTTCTGGTTATTCTGATCAAAGAAAGGCAAATACATGAGAGGTAGAGCTTAAAATAAACCAATCCTCCCACCACCAAACCACACTCCTATATAGCAGGAAAGACAACATGCATATGAGCAGCTTTCACGCACCCTTTCACCTGGTGGGCCAGGCGGACCGTCGTTGCCTGAAGTACCCTAAAAAGAAAAACAGCATGTTCAAAGATGAAACCTCCATTTTCTTTAAAAGAAACAGCCTGCAGCTGATCTGTATAATGTGCCTGGCAATTACCTTTGGACCTGGTTTGCCTGTGGGACCTCTTGGACCCCTTGAGCCTCTTGGACCCTGTCAAATAAAATTTTAAAAAATAATATAAAAGCAGAATCACAGAATCACCAAGGTTGGAAAAGACCTCTAAAATCATCCAGTCCAATTGTCCGCACATCACCAATGTTTCCCACTAAGCCATGGCCCTCCACACTACATCTAAACTTGAGAATTGTTGAATACTGTAATAAAGTCAAAGCAAATTCTTTATGCTATGGTAAAGGCAATTAATGAAGATAAACCTTTAAGTTGCAAAGCGAAAGTACATACTGTTGGTCCCCGCTGTCCTCTGGGGCCTGGTTTGCCATGTAATCCCTGTGAAGAAAGTATAGAATTAATACAGAATAGTATACAGTATAGTAACACTAGCCCTTATTTTTTTTGCTTCAGTATATTTGCTATGTATAATCAGAAGGTTCCTTTCCTTAGACTTGGTGTTAGATTAGCATTGCTGTGTATTCTAATGAAAGGAAGGTTAAAATTCTGAACAGTATTCTTCCAGTAGAAAGAGGAATGCAAATGGTACTTCATAATCTCTGTGATAAACACAACAGCAACAGTAAACCAGCAGAGATATTCTAGCATAAAAGTTGCTTTTATTAGAAATGAATTAAATGCACACATCTGTTTTCTTGAGGGTTTTTCTGTTTTGTTTTTATATTAATTTTATCTCACATATTAAAATAAAAATTATACATTGTTCTTACAATGCTACAGACTTTGTGAACTTCTTAGGGACAGTGACTGTCTTACTAGCTTATCACATACTAACATATGCCTTTAAGCAAGATTTATAATAATGTCTGCTTTACATTAAAAAGAAAAACAAAACAGTTATTTTTGTATTACCAGTGAAAAGCCTAACACTGAAATATACATGCAGTTTGGTGGTATTATGACATTAGTACCCTAGAGGAATCAAATGCTTTGTGAAGACTTGATAATAGATCAACATAATTATACTTATAAAATTTTTAATCTGCTCTTTGATACGTTATTATTTTACTTTTTTGTTTGCTTGTTTGTTTTTTATCTGATAACCTGATGTTTAATTTAACCCAACAGGGATGAACAGAACATTGCTTTGCTGCTTTCTCTGTCCACAACAACATCCCGTAGCTAAAATAATACAAAAACAATCATTTTTAGTTTGAAGAAGGTGAGTAATGGATTTTCTCTCACATACTAAGGATTAACAAAGCAGCAAAACCTGTAATTTTGTATTTATTTGGTAATAGCATATGTTCTTCATCTTGTTTGGTCTATTTTACATTTTCAAAGCTCAGACTCTAAGAAAGCTTGTGGTAAATCTGAATACTTATGAAACAGAAGTTGAATTTCCTTGAGTGTAAACTCCATCATAGCAAGTCAGTGAATGGGATACAGGTAAATACAGTCCTTGACAGATCACTTAAGCTATACTGTCAAATAAGATGCTCAGCAAAGGCAGTATCTTTCCTCTCTTTCAAATATATAATTGTGGTAGCATATTCAACAAATGTGTCTGAGTTCCTGTATAGTTAGATTAACACCTTTAAGAATGAGAACTAGTGTCTCAGTATATCCTGTTTTACAAAATTGTAAAAGTTCATCTCAAGTGTGAAAAGGCTGTTTTTATAGTTCTTTGAATAACAGCTATTACCTCTAGTTTTCAGTGAATTACCATAGCACAGAGTACTAAAAGATAACTGTAATGTGAGCAATCATTTTCATACCCTTGCACCTTTCTCTCCATTGGCGCCTGGAAATCCTGGGAAACCAGTTGAACCCTACATAAAAAAATCAATGCAAATTTCAGAAAACATCAATTGAAAAAACTGTAGTACAGCCAGCATTTAATTTATATGTAAAGCACACCTCCAAACTGATGTGTGTTTTAATAAATACCTGTAAATTAACTTACCATACTGTCTAAAGTCCAGAGTGTATTAAAAAAAATCAATGTATGGAATGGACATTATTTTTCATATTAAACAACATTCATTAAATCTGCACCAGGAAAAATATCGTTAACAGCCCACTAGGAATAACTGCAACTGTATTGTAACAAAGTGAAACAAATAAGGCCTTGTCCCTCACAGGAAAATAACTATTTTACAAAATAATTATAATATAATTAGAATAAGTAGTCATAAGTGTTGCCATTTCTCAACAGTGGTTCTTCACTCTACTTAGCTGAAAATGACCTCCAATGGTTTATTCATTGCAAACTGACCAGTGGAAAGTTTCATTTAATTGATGTAATTTGTTCATGTGGGTATATGCCTGTCTAGTAGGCAGAATTTATGGAGAGATTATCTGACTTGGTTCTATGTATGGAAACTGCTTCCATGAGCTATTCCTGCTTCTCATTTTTCTCTTATTTCCTCCTGCTTACTGCCTAACAAATCTGAACAAAGCTATTTTCTTCTTGATTTCAGGTATCCAGGTCCAAAGGGAGAGGACACTTGTTAGCTGCCAAAGTGTTATTTTTTCATAAGGGAGTTAGGGCAAAAGAGGGGATAGACTTGATAGTCAGCAGTGTTTGGTTTGGTTTGGTCAGCCACTAAAACTACTGGTCAAACTCCCTGGTGTGATATTTCTGTGATATCTATGCAGCTTGTTAGTATTTTAGTGGCAAATAAAATGCATATAACAAAAACAGTATATAGAAATTCTTTTTGGTCATTGAAATTTCAGTGAATAATAATTTCTTTTTTCTTCTTCTTATGTTTTCATTTTAATTAATCTTATGTTGTCCAATAAGCATGAATTGGTACAGGTTTCTTCAATTTCTCCCTCTCTTTCCCTCAGTTCTTCACCACTTTAAAAGTGAATGAAATTATGACAATTCTATTCTGTGAAGCTCAAGTCTATTCTTTGTAATTAAAAGGCTGGAAGGAAAAAACAAATGATTGGATACTAATAGACATCATGTGGCTATAAATATCTTACATATACAGTATTTCTTGCAATTGTGCTAATGAAAAATGAATGACAGGAGTGAAAAAATATTGTGACAATCATCAGTTCCTGGCAGTAATCTAGGAACAATGAAAAACAAGTAAATTACAACAAGAAGAGTAATATAAACTTTCTCAACAATACTGGAAACAAGATTTTTTAGGCATTCTTCTACAATTACTTTTTTTTTTTTCTCTCTCTCCTCTCTATGTTAACTTTAACTGGACTGAGACTAAGTTTCAGAACAATTCTTCAGTGAATTGATGCATTTTAGCTGTCTTTTTTTTTTCTTTTGAAGTTTAAGTGATAAATTAGTGGACCAAACAGCAAACGTAGCTTGAGAACTATATTCCATTTTAATGCAATGAAAATTTAATGTAATGCAATTCTTGAGTAAGTCTGCTGAAAAAAGTCAGTCAGTTTTTATTTGAAGTGTTACATCACTCTTGTTCTTAGAGCTGAATAATACAAAATGTCTTTGATCTTAGACTTTTCAAAAGACAGTTCTAAAAGAGAACAAAAGGAGAGACTGAAATCTTAGACATTTGAATTAAGAAGTAGGACGGAAAAAAACATGTTTGTCAAGGTGAATTGTCTCCATAAATACTTCCCATAGATGGTTCTGATATTTTTTTGTTAACACAGAGTGTTCAGTGAATAAGTAATCTTCAGTTAGTTCATCCACTTGACAGAAAAGGACGAAAATGTAGGCCAGAGTCTCAGAAAAAAAACAAGCTAAGCATTGCTTAGCCAGCCAGGAAGTTGTTGTTCTGCCAGAAAAATCATAATTTCAAATTGGAAGATGAAAATAGATGCCAAAATAGAAAAAAAGTTGAGGATTTTACTGCAGTTATGTAGAAGGGGTAAGGGATTCTTCTACTTCTGGTATTGTCCCACATGACTGATGAACTTTAAGATGGTCTGGAGATGCAGTGTCTCCCTCATTGCCTTCTCTACATAGGAAAATGTAATAATGGTTTTATTCCATTTCTTCTCCTTCATAAGAGGCAATAATGACACAAATTGAATCCCTGCATCACACTGAAAATTACTATCACAGCATCCATTTTATTCTGACTACAGTGCTTATTCTCTTTCAAACACATTGTCATTCCTTCTTTTTCATTATAATGCATGCCAGTCTGAAGCTTAACACAAAATACAGCTGATAAGAGGATGGCAAAAGTTTGAAAGTGGTATATTTAATAGGACATATAATATTCCTTGAAAAGCCTGCCTCAGAGACTCAAGATTTTATAAGACTTAACTTCAGACCTTGATTGTCAAGAAAGAAAATGTGAAAAACGCCTTAAGATTTACAGTTTATAAAAAGCTTACCTTTGGACCTTGTCTTCCTGGATATCCTGGCAATCCAGGTACACCAAGCTTACCCTGAAATAATAAGACAGTGCTAAATTTTAGTTTATTGTTCTCCTTATTGGTTCAGCAAACTTTTTGAAAAGTGTTTTTTCCACGACTTAGGGAGGTGACAATTTATGAAATATAAATGAAATAATTTTCTCATTTAAACTACTAATCGCCAGGGGGCTTAGTTCTTCAAATCTAAATAAATATTTCAACTCTAGTGAATGAGTTCAGCAAAACCAGTACCCTTTGAATGTGATCTGGGGTCACTGAAGTATTCATATTCTTTAAGAAATCAAGGTATTAGTAGGTTGCAAAGAAGAAATTCTTTTTGCTGTGATGGTTTCTTCGTTTTCCATAGATTTTTCATAACTAGGCATTGGATAATCAACTTTTTTAGACACAGGTAACCTGTTTATGACTATGGTAAATCATACTCCATTATCTGCAGGCAATATATTTATTAACAAATATGGCTACTTTGTTATGTTCTGAAAAGACAACAGGATGAACAGTTTGATCAACACTGACCTTACCCATTTCTAGAAATGAAATCCTGTACTCCATGGAATTGATCTTTTCAGATATTTAGAGAACAACTGATGGCATACTGCTTTCAAAGGCAGGGTAAAGCAGTTTCAGTATTTAAGAGATGGGAACTCTGGGGAAGAATTTTACTGCTCTAACACAGATCATGTTCCAGACTGTTGCATTTTGGAAAAGATATGATTATACTATATGATATACTGAATATAATATGGTATTCAAAAGTACTGAAAAAGATGAAGGAAGTATGTGTATGTGGAAGGGAATTTGCCAAAACAAATCTACTTATTCTAAAAAAATAGAGCACATGAATAAAGATATTGTGCATTATCATAATCATGACAGCACAGAGGTCTGGCTGAGACATTATTAAAGAAGAATTCTTCTTTCAGTTTATAAAAATAGCTATAATGCTATCAGTTATAAGCCACTCTGAAACAAGCAGCATGCCTTACAATGATTGAACTCTTACAGTATGATACTGCATCAAGTTCTGCTAAATTCAGTGGAAGTTTTGTACCTTATGACTGAGTATGGCCCAGCCACATGGGTTTTGAGTCTGACATGGATACTTTTTGGCTCTAAACTCCTTTCTGATATGTTTCTTATTTTTTTGATACTGTATTTGGCATTTCCTTAACTAAACCTATGCAGCCCTAACAATACAAAAGTTTTCTTATCACAGGGTCAGCTGAATGCAGAGAACAAGAGTCTGTTATTTTTAGTACTACAGAAGAATAGTGTTTTTGCATAAAATAAGTCATCAAAATGAGAAAGGATAGGACACTGACAGTTACTTTTAGAGGCACTTCCCCAGTATAGTGATGAGATTTCAGAGCTGACAGATATTATTCTAGTCTTTGTTCTAAAAGAAATATCAGAGGGCCAACCACATATCATTTTTCTCTGGCCTACAGTATTCTGGCAGTGTCCACAGAACACTGGCAGAAGATGTTTTACTTTCAGTGGGAAATAAAAGGAATAAATATTCTTTTTTTTATGTTTTTGATTAATGACCTTGCTAACAGCTAGTGAGATATGTTGCAAAACTGTGAAGATTCATTCATAAATAATTCCCTCAGGAAAGCTGAAAATTGTTCTTTTTTTGAATGACTGAACTGAGATTTTGGATGAATTCTTTTATAAGAACTTGTGAACTCTAGACTCAGATTGTAATTGTAGCCTCTTTCTGATATATTAATGACATATTTGCAAAAAGTAGCAACTGAATGAAAAGAGAGTTTATTTAAGTTTGCAGAGAATATCCTGTTCTTCCCAGAAAACTCTTTTTAACAATGAACCTTGTTACTTTATAAGTAGTTCCACACACTTAAGACTTCATTTTTCACTTCTGAATACTGAAGAATGATTGATTGATTGATAGATTGATAGATAGATAGATACATACATACATCAATAATTAATGCAGCTGTCAGATATAACAATGCTGGAAAAGTACTAGTTGTTCCTATTTTGAAGATAGATAAACTAAGAACTGCAAACTCTACCTCCTAGCATTAAAACCTCAGTTAATAAAGAAATATTAAATGAAAATATTTTCATCAGTGTCTTCTCACAATAGATGTAATTCTGACCCTTTTTTTGTTTGTTTTATTTTAATCATTCTTTCCCAGGTTTCCAAAATGTCACACTTTCTTTACAGATATTCTCAGTAAAATACATGTACATTCTCCAGTCCCTTTTCCTCTTATATTTCCATTGGCACTGTATTTTGTTGAGGTCACCATTACACAAAGATTTGTGCTTATCTCTGTGCTTGTTCTCTTCTATATTTAATTTCCCTATCATTTGCTCAGTCTTCCCTTTACACAGTATGTTTCACTTTTGCCAGACTTGTTTTGGCTTTCTGTTCAAGCTGTACTTTCCGTTTAAACCAATCTTCATGTCAAAATTTGTCATCATGAGGCAGTAAATAACTTCATCTCTTGCAGCACCTTTATCCTCCTTTGTGCCCAACTATTTCCTCTGCATTGTATCTTCTCAATGTGCACTGTAAGTAATCTGAGATTTTTCTGCATTATGTGCCAATGAAGTGTTACAGTGTTGTTTTGTAACTTGCAGAGTATTGATTCCCAATACATGATCACATGTGAACTTTGGTGACCTGCTCTAGTAGTGTTTCATAAAAACTACAGTTAAGTAGTCTAAGATGTTCCAGATCTTTATGTGTATCTTGTTAATGATGAAGATCATGGGTTCCATCTACTTTATAAGGTAATGATATCTTGATGTCTGACTACTGACCTTTTCCCCAGCTGGACCAGCAGCACCTGGGTCCCCAGATGGACCTGCTCGACCTTTGGGACCTTCTGGACCATCTTCTCCTCGTGGGCCAGGTTGACCAACTTCTCCCTAAAATACAACATTACATAACTGTGGAGCAATTGACTGTGTGCATACATTAGCAAGACTACCTACAAATACTTCAAAATAATTTTTCACTAATCATAAATGAAAGTTAAGAACATGCCACTACTCATGTTCATTATATAAGAAAACATTTACACTGAATTTTACTTGCACAAACGTAATGGGCCAGTGTCCTTGTACAAAGAGAGTTAGGTTTTGAAGCTGCTTTCCAATTTCATTGGAATTATAATGAATTACAGTAATTACTACACTAAATACTCTTGAAAGCACTTTCATGGTCCATATTAGAATAATTTTTTTATCTAAGAAGTTAAATAGACACCATCATCACGGTTACTTATGTATACAGATAACAGACACAGACCAGTAGCTTCTTGTAGTAAGTCTTTTTAATAGTCTCTGCAACATTTCCTGTGACAGAAGCATCCATTGGTAATAAATAAAGTACATTTGGGCAGAGATTAATATGCTAGTATTAGGTTGAAACAGAAACATCCTTATTCATGATAAATTAATCTTTTTCAAGTACTACTGCATCTTAGTATCTTGAAAGGGAGATTCCCTAGGAAGAAGTTTAATGAAAAGGATATTGAAGACTGACATTTGCTTCTTTATAACCATGCCTTTGCTGATTCATGAGAACTAAGACTCTGGCTCAAATCTGTGTTTGCGCAGCGAATAGAAACAATTTTAGCTAAAGGCTTTTAATTGCTTTCAGTGTAAATTTGTTCACTTCAATGATCCTCTCAAAATAATAGCAGTTAAGCATTTTAAGATTAGATGGGCAATGAGTAAATGCTTACCCGATCACCTTTAAGGCCCATGTCACCTTTAAATCCTGGGAAACCATCTTCCCCCTAAGTAAAGCAAAAACAGATGTATGTTGTTGTTATTTTGTGTGTGTGTTATTTCCTCATAATAAGGAAATACAATAACTTAAGATTAAAATAATTTGCTTCAGACAAGAAATTTCTGATATGTTTATTGTTGTTTTAGTGGAAGTATATCAGCGTACTATACAAAATGACTTTATAGCATAATAGCAGCTGCTTAAAGCTGTTTAAAAGGTGTTGAAAGACAGAGACAAACTAACTGTTCAGCTGTATTACAAATTATCTTACAAAATCATTTGCTCTGTCATAAACATTTTTGATTGTCACTCCTTTTAATTATTCCACCAACTTAATTAACTAAAATATTGGTGGCAAGTTATTAACTGTTTTCCTTTGAGTAGCAAAACTTTCAGTTTAATTTTTTTTTATTTTGTTTTTAACTAGTGTCTTAATATTGTTGTGAAAGGAATTTAAGAACTGGCTGATAATGGAATCTTAATTAAAAAAATAAGACATGAATGTTCATCACCACAAAAGGAAGAAGTATTCTCTATTCAGGAAGATGGCAGAAAAAACAATGGACATTATGCCTCATATACAGAGTAGCAAAAATAGGTACCCATTATTTTTATTCCTAATGAGAATTATTATTTACTGCCTAATAAGTCATGGTAGAGAATTTAATGCAACCATTTTAATAGGTTTCCATACTGAAGTTTAAGCAGACAGTTTCATCTGCCCCTGTATGAGTTAAGTCAGATAAAGCCAGAAATCTACGGAGTTATTCAGTGGAGTTTTTCACAACATAATCTACCATGTGCTTTATCACTGGTGAAAATAAGTATTACAAAATTATCTTAGATTGCATGAATTAAAACTCCAGGGTGGTCTTTTTCACAATATAGGTAAGAGAGGCAAAAACAGTAAAGTGCAGAAGAAATAAGGAAAAGCTTCAGCTGAAAAAGCTGCTCTGTTATGGCCATGGACTGTAATAATTATATCAGAATGTTTTGCAGCCTATTAATGAGGGCCAACCACATGCCAAGCACTGACCAAATGGCTGCCAAATTAACTGAAACTCTTCGTGCTTCACAGCGAGCTTCCAGCTACTGAGATCCAAATAGGCTGATTTTATTCCATGTAGGAGAGAGATGAATGCTCTATCTCCTCATGTGCTGTAAACAAAAATTAAATTAGATAAAGAATTCTAATCATTAACTGCTGATCAGTACAGAGCTAGATCGTCTGTGACATCCATGGGACCAATTAAAGCCTCCATAAGTTTTTCTGACATATCAGTTCATTTATTTTTGTCTCTTACAATGTTTTCTTATGTGTAATGGTATCTGAGAAATCTCAGTAAACATGGCACCTGTGTAATTGATATTCACAGCACTGTGAGAAAATTTATGAAATACATTCTGTGACTTTTAGAGGTATTCAGTTCAGTGTCTTACTGCAACTGTGAGATCAATTTTTAGGAATACAGAAATACTGTGGAGATTGTGGTCATCTGCACTCACTGATACACAAATATACACATACAGATACATGGAGCTGTTGGAGCAGCTCCAGAGGAGGGCCATGAAGATGGCCAAAGGTCTGGAGAACTTTTCTTATGAAGCTTGGAGAAGTGAAGGTTCCAAGATTTCACTGTGTCCTTCTAGTACTTAAAGCGCACTTAACAAACCGGAGGGAAAACAAATTTTTACATGGTCTGATAGTGACAGGACATGGGAGAATGGCTTTAAACTAAAAGAGGGGAGATGTAGGTTAGATGTGAGAAAGATACTTTTTACTCAGACAGTGGTGAGGTTCTTGAACAGGCTGCCCAAATAAGTTTTCAATGCCCCATGTTTGGAGACATTCAAGGCCAGTTTGCATGGGGACTTGAACAGCCTGATCTAGTGGTTGGCAATCCTGCCCATCACAGGGGAGGTCAGAACCTCTTTAAGGTCCCTTCCAACCCAAGACATTCAATGATTCTGATTCTTTCTATATACATATATACACGCACACTCCTATATTTGACTAATTTATGTGTTTTGTCATAGGTGGATTTTAATCACTCAGTAAGACACAAGAAAAAGTTGCTTTGCAGGTATTAAATACCCCCTTGTTTTTCAGATTAGATTTAATGAGGAACTCTAAAAAGAGTGTACAGGCTAGATAAACAGTGATGTAGAAAAGCATGAAGATGCACAGAATCTTTTGTCATCTGAACTTGAAAGACAGATCTCAAGTGCTCAAATCAAGGCTTTTTGGCTTCTACTTCAGAAGTAGTCTTCTGCTTTAGAAATACAGTTATATACACAGTAGCTACAAGGGTAAATCTGCCTGTGTGGGCAGGTGTCATGAGTGACATCTGTTGTCTCATTCTGAGTGCTAAGGAAATGTGGAATTTAAAGAAGTACTGTCTGTAGCTTCAGCCACTTCAGATTGCCAGAGGTCAGTAGAGACGTTTGCTTTAGTAAGAGCATTTGCTCTATGCAAAGAAGAAAAGGTACAGGCAATGTAAAAGCTTTCTTTGTATTTACATACATACATTTGACTGGTGCTTTCTAACACTGTCAAAGACAAAGACCTACGTAAAAAATGCCTGGAACCTTGAGAGCTTTTGGAAGATTTGGGTACATTAAAAAAAGTCTAGCCTACAGCATTATCAAAACAATAATGTACACAACTGTACCACAGATCTCTTGAATGGAATGAGCTTTTCAGCATCTGCAATAATATATATTAATAAAAGAATGGATGTCAAATTATCTTCTTGAGAGCAATTTAGAGATTACTTAAATTGGTGTCAAGAGGATCCAGACCCACTTTAACAACTGAATATTATGTAATTGTATCATTCCACTGTAAATAATCACGGAGGACACAGATTTATGAATTGGACTTGTTAAGTCTTTGGTATGTTAGTCAAAAATAAACTGTTTCTGCAAGAGGAAACACACAACAGTGGAGACAAGAGGCTGCAGTGAAATAAAGAACACAGAAAAAGAGAAAGGAATTAAAAGCTGTCATAGTTATACCTTTTCACCTTTAGATCCCTTGAGACCACGAACTCCATCAGCTCCCTAAAGAAAGAATATTAAGAATTACCCACATGCTTATAATAAAAAATGTTCAAGGGGAGGAATCCAGCAATTAATTCTTACCTTTACTCCCCGAGGACCTGGATAGCCAATTGGACCTTGAGGACCTGGAGGCCCCTAAAATAGATTGAAGCAAAGAACCTTTGTGCAGTAGCTGGTTAACAAGCAGTTAGGCTAATCCTTGTTCTTTCAGTTTACTGCAGCACTCTTGTGTAACATCAAAATAACACTGTGTTGATAGACTTTTCAGGCTTCTTGACATAAAGAAAAGTCATGGTATCACAAAGGATATTATACTATTACTAAACTTATGAATTTAGTTCTATTTGCATATTTAGAAAATAACTATCCACAGTATAAATAATCTGAATCTGGTAATTTCAGAATTTTGAAAACAAAAATAAATATTTCAAAATAGATGATGATTTGCCACTAATGGAGAACATTTATTAGGCAATTGCAGTGATGGCAGAAGTCCAAAGTATAGATAAAAATAATTATAATTATAAAAACATGTCTCAATAAAAAGATTACAAATCTGAAAATGACAAGTCTCCTGGTACTTAATACTGAATGGTATTTGGATGTTGTTATTTACTGTTTGCTGAGTATTTAAATGATGTTTAACTTGGATACTTTGCAATTGCTGGTGGTATTTAAACAAAAGGAGTTCTTCATGCTGTGGAAGCAAGGAAGCCTGGAAACATACAGATCTACATCTGAAGCTAACCTGCTTTGTTGATTCTCTGTGCTGGAGATGGACACACAGCACAATCTTTCCTTAATAATATGGTTTTCCACTTTCAAACTGTGTCTTTTCATAAAACCTTTAGGCCCTTAACATCTCTAAGAAATAACATTTTCTATCAAATTCGGCTGAAATTAATTAGTAAATTCAAGGTGTATATGGAATAACTGTCAGCCGGTCACATACACATACTTTCAAAACAAATCATCTGTGAAAACTTAATTTTCTTAAGAAATTAAGGTAAAATCAACAAGCCTCTACCTGACAACATTCAGGACAAATATTAAGCTATGTAAGTAAATAGAGAAGTTTTGAAACTCACCAATGCACCTTTCTCTCCAGACTGACCCTCTTTGCCAGGATGACCCTGTTTTAAAAGAAATTTATCTGCTTTGGAAAATACCCCTTTTGTCAAATGACAGTTCATTATAAAAATACAATTATTTAATCATTTAAACTCCAAGTCAGTTGAGAATCCTTTCTACACATGTAATTGGTTATATTGAGGAGAGCAGTAAATCTCAAGTTTTGCCAGACCTGGTCCTAAATAACATGTAGTGAGTCACAAAAACCATTCATGTTTTGCTGTCATCAATATTCTAACATGTTTTTGATATGTCTAAAATGACAAATTCCCATTGCTTATATTCAATAAACTATATTGGAAAATTTTAAAATACAAAGTTCATTAAAAGAACATATATAGTACATAAATAGTATTTGGTATCTGCTTACCAGTGACTTTTTATCTTCCTTTAAAGTTCGTCTTACTAACATTATATCCTTATTACTTTTTTTTTTTAAGCATACATATGCCAAGGGCTTAATCAAAATATTCTAGAGATGCTTTTTGGTCACAAAATTTCACACTCCCATGCAGTATCAGAGGTCTCTGTAACACTGAATGACTCAGAAACTTATGCTGTTAAGGAGCTCATTTGTATTCTTGTAGATTTCCATTAATTCCAGAATAATGCATCACTTTTAACAACGTCTGTCCTTCAAAATAGCATGACACCTCCGTACATAAAATTGAAGTAAAATAGCATAGGAAAAATTTACCTAATCTGATAAAATGCCCTTGAGCTTTCACCTGACCTTAACAAAGGTATCATGAGATCACATACAAAGCTCACTGCTCATTTCCTTCAATCACCAGTACAATTCTATGGCTGTAAAAAATGTCAATTAGAATGTACTTAGTTTAACCTACTTCCCTTGTATTTCCATGGAATAAAGCTACCTGTGCAGGAATGAGATAATTTTATGTAGGTGTGTTGGGTCTCACCAGGATAAAATTTTCATCATAGTTGTCCAGATGGTGCTGTGTTTTGGATTTGCAACTAAAACAGTTTTAATAACACACCAGTGATTTCACTATTGCTGAGCAGTGCTTGCACATCATGGAGATTTTCTCTTTTTCTCAGTCTGCTCCCAGTGAGTGGGCTTGAGGTGGGCAAGAAGTTGGAAGGCAACACAGATCGGACAAATGTTCAGAACTGACCAGAAAAATATTCAATACTATATAGGAACTGTTGAATCACGGCCTGAACCACTGATTGATCACCTGAGGTGAGCACTGAGTCAGCTGCAGGAGCACAGGTGAAGGCAATTCACTGTGTGACTGGAAGGGGTGTAGTCTGGCTTCACCTCTCCTAGACCCCATTTAATTGCTGACCACCGCTGGGGAAGGATCTCTTTCTGGAAATCAGTCATTTGGAGTTTTCTACCATGTGCCTAGGACACAGGTGAGCATTTCCATTTATTTTGATAGTCTCTTTACATCACAATAATCCTTTGAACTATACTGTCTGTAGAATATCTCAGCTACCATACTACTTGTCATTATTCGTTCTGCTAACCATACAGGTACCATATGATGTAATGTTCAGCAATAAAAGCTCAGGGAAGGAGGAAGGGTTATCTTCCTAAGTAACTACTAAGCAGATTGAGGACCTGCTTTTCAGCAGTCAGCTAAACATATACCCACATTTTTGAAGCAGTAAATAAATTCTTAATTTTTCTTTGTGTGTACTACTCTTCTCCACTTACTAAACTGAGCTGATATAAGCTTTCTCACTTTTGTTGTTCTGATTCTCTCTTCCACTCCACTGTGGAGGAAGTGCCTGGTTGCTCACTAGGGTCAACTCACTACGTTAAGGACGTACATCAGGTACAGACCTGTGCTAATGCTAACTAATTCTTACAGCACTTCCCTCTGCTTTTAAAGTTTAACAATATGCAGACTTTTAAAGAATGCTGAAGTCTGCAAGTGAATATTGTTCTCAGCACACAGGGAAAGGTAAGAAGAAAGTTCTAATACTCAGAAAACGATTTGAGGTATAAACTTCCAGATGGGTTGTTGTGTGCTTTTCTAACATTTTCTATGAAAATGGTACCTTGGCAAGTAAAGAAAGGTTGTGAAAGCTGTAGATACAATTATGTATTGGTAATATCACTTATGCATTGAAACCCTGCTGTTGGATCTGTAGTAGAAAAACTCTGCTGTAAGTCAGGTTCAGAAAACATAGATTTAAGCTATAAGATGAACTGCAGAAGGAAATCAGCAAATGAGGGAGAGGGATAATCTGCAACTTCACACTGACTGTCTAATGGCTCTTGGTAGTACATGAAGATGATCTTTTTTTGATGGAAGAAGCAAGTTTATATGTTCCAGTGTAGACAGTGAAAGAAGTCCAAGCATGCAATACGCATGTTAGGTCAAGAAGCAGAGAGAACTAGTCTAAGAATATGACTGATGACCATTTTTGCTGATTGTTTGATTTTTCTATATCGATATAGTAGGACTATCTGATCCTTCATGTGTCAGCCAGGTCACTTCCACAACCCTGCAGATGTTTCAGGTGGATTTCACCATCTAGGAGCACAGCCATTTTTAGAAGTTGCTGCAAAAATGTAATTCCAAAAGTTTTAGCAGCACAAGTAATGCAGAGGTTAAATGTATTTTATAATGCTGTTGCCAATGAGGATTTTCACTCTGTTTTAATTTTGCGACATGGATATCATTATATATTAATTGATAAGAATACTTAGATATTCAAGTCATGAAATGTTTGGTTACTTACAGGAGGCCCGTCAGAACCAGGAAGACCAGGAAGGCCAGGCTTGCCTTGAGGTCCCTAAATACAGTAACAGAGGCGCATATTAAGAATGACAACAAGCATCCTATCATTTGCTAGGATGGTAAAGGATCATCTTTGTTGGAACAGGACTTATGCAACCAGCAAGACCTAACGCTTTTGTATCTTACTCTTTTAAAACAGATGGCAAACCCACCTCAAATCTAGAGTAGCTATGAGAAAGAAGGGACGAAAGGAAAAAACAAACAAATAAACGACCAAAAAAACCCCCATAAACATCTGGAAGAACTATATCCAGTACATTCAGTTATTAGTTAAGGATATAAAACAGTTATTCCTGAAATCTATAATAAGAGATTCAGATATAAAACAACAATAAAACTAAACCCAGGAAGACACTGTCATACAATTCAATAAACACAAAGCCAGTTCTTTACTCAGTAAAAATAGAGATTTTTTTCAACGAGATTTTGCAAGAGAATAGGTCTTCGGGAATTAACCTATGAATATTTGCACACAAAATGCAATATGGGGAGGACTTTTCTAGCTATAGAAAATTAAATGCTATTTAGCATTTCAGGAATAAAGTCATCCACCATATGAAAGAAAGCAGGAAGTGAAGAACAGAGCTTAGAAAACCATAGTTCTCATAGCTGAAAAGGCTTGAAATTTCTTTGTGAAAGGCTGGAATTAATTTATTTTGGATGTAGTCCATTCTGTTATATTAATCCCTCTTAGGCACACAGGTAGATGGAAAGCTTGTAAAAAGTAACATTTTGGAAGCTGACAGGCCTGTATCAAACCACAAGAACATGCACAGACAGAGCAGAAAAGATACACCATGAAGAGACACTGTAGTTAAGCTAATACAGGAGTTATGTCAGAATCTAATCCTTCTGAAATTAGAGCAGAATCTGCTGTTAATTGATAAAACTCTTTGCTTGATTTTAGTACTCTTTATTACAAGCGGTGAAACTTATGTAGATGTACACCCTGTTTAATACTGTAGTTGAGTTTTGAATCTAACAGCAGAAAAAATCCAAAAAGAAGAAAAAGGTAGAAAATTATGCTTCTGGAAAAGTGTAAGTAAGAGTAAAGTCAGACCTCTGTTAGTTATCCATTTACTTGAGGATTTTAGGAAGATGTACAAATTTTTAGATCTCAGGTTACTATGCTTTTAAACGCAAAGACCTTAAGCACTTAAGCAAGGTCGTTTCACAGAACTGGCTGTGAAATACCAGAATAATACTGTAACTTACTTTTTCACCGGGAGGTCCAATAGGACCTTGTGGACCAGGAAGCCCCTGTTTAAAAAGAAACCAGCATGAGTGATCAGGGAGAACAATACACATACATTTACCCTACTAAAAGTTCCTCATTAATCTGTTTAAACACACTGGCAAATACACGTTGCTTTTTTTTTTTTTTTTCCCCTCCCTTACTAGTTAGATCAGGAGTTTTGTGTGAGCCTTTTGCTCAAGCCACTAATCTGGCAGTATGTCTGTAACAAGATCCTATTCAGAACCCACCTCCAGGTGTGGCCATTTGCTGCATTCCAGGAACACTGTATGAGTCATTTTTATCCTGAATGAAAAATCCTTCTTAAAAGCTTACTTGAAAACTTTGCTCCCACTGCCGTAGGCACACTTGTAGTATATTTATGGAATCCTTAAAGTGTTATCAATTTTACATATGAAAAGATAGCTTTGTACTAATTTCACACTTATTAAACATTTGGTGCAAGTTGTATCTTATTTTTTTTAAATATTACACTTACTTGTGGGCCTGGGATTCCTTGCTGACCAGGAGGTCCTGGCTCCCCTTGAGGACCCTACCATACAAAAAAATAAATCAAGGCATTAAGTTTGTTTTCCTGCCTTACAGATCTTCATTGTCAGTACTAAAAGGAAGACACACTCATCTTTGTTTTTACCTCTTGAAACTCTAACTACCATCAACTCTCTATCCAGATGACAGATATAGGTATTTTTAATAACAGACCATGCATAAGACCTGAGCACTACAGCCCATGGTGCTAAATGAGCTTGAGAAGAGTGTGTGGTTAGGTCTTATGGCTGAAGGCGAGGAAATAGAAGGCTTTTTTTTCAGTGTAAGACACAAGGAATCTGAATGTGATGACAGAAAAGTTTAAATTTAATGGAAGTGATGGCAGCGACAAGGGAATATGGAAAGGATTTTTAGAATTCACTCCTTTTAAGTTTTCAACTTACTTACTCACCATGTTTCCCTTTGGGCCTGAAGGTCCATCAATACCTGCAATGCCCTGCAACAAAAAACAGAAGCACAAGCAGCTTTCAATGGGCTTTCATCTTTTATTCTAGAAATCGCAAATATGAAACACTTCATACATACAGGTTGTCCGGGGGGGCCAGGTGTACCTCTGGGACCCAGTAGTCCCCGTGGACCCTGAAAGGCAGGCAGGCAGGTGTTAAAAAGAATTTCTTATTTCTGAACGAGAAGCAGGACTGGGTGAGGAATGTCTTAAGGAGCAAGAATGATAAGGGAATGGCATCGTGGGGGCTGGGGGATAAGGAAATAAGGAAAGAGGGAAAGAAAATCATCAATAATACGTTCTTCTGAGCTTATCATACATCTGAATGCAACATCAGTGGAAGAATAAACTTTGATATTGTCAGTTGTGTTGTCCTTTCAAAGAAATGGACAGGACATTAATACAGTATCTTCCACTGAGGTTTCACCACTGTTTTCCTGTGAAGATCTGACCTGAACAGTAGTATATGTTTGTACTTCTATCTTTAGAAAACACAATCTTCTATCATAATTTCTACTACTATTTACACTGACAAACAGTGCTTTTGTTTGTAGTAAAGATCAAATAAATGATTAAGAATTACTAATAATTTTATTATAAAAAATGCAAGGCATTCTGATAGCTGCAATCAGATTTGTTTTTCTTACCCCTAAACAAAAAATCCATGGAGACTAAGGGTCTTCTAAATCAAATGAGCAAGATTTGTGATATAGTGTAATCTTTTGACTTTACACTATGGAAATGAAAATTAATTTTCATCATTTGTGTCATCACTTGGATCACACTTGCTAAAGTAGGCGGGACAGTCTCCAGTTTCCTCATGTCTGATAAAGCCACGAGTCACTAATACTCTGTAGCATTTTCTTGTCACTTAGCAAGTAGGCAGTGGTATATCAAATGTTTAGGGTAAAAGTCCTCTCTGAGACTTGATTTCTTGCCTGCAATGCAGAACTCTGTTCTGCAGTGACAACACCTGCAGAATTCTAACTGACAGCAGTGGAACTTCTCTAACAGAAGCAAGTGTAAAAATATACAATGAAGCACTGTAGCAGAGGAAAAAAAGAAATAAGGGATAGTTTTTGAATAAATAAATGTTTGGAAAGTATTTTAAAAACAACAGGGGTTTGGATATGTTCTCAGGTATCAAAGTCTGCAGTGACTGCTCTTACACTAGCTCAAAAGAATAAGAAATAGGATTTGTGACTCTTGGAGTTGTGAATACTTATCTGGATATATATCTGATTTAATTCTGACTTTGCGAGTGGTGTTTCACCTCTAACAAAACAGACCATTTGCTTACTTTTTAGCTATTATCAGTGTTGTCTGCATATACACATATGCACACATTTTTACATCTGGAACCCAGAACAATTCAATAGAATAAATTACATTTGTTTGTAAAATAGTATACTGGTCAGAAACAAAGAAAGCATTGCTTACAGCTTCACCTGGGAGACCTCTTGGTCCAACTTCCCCATCTTCTCCCTGTTTTTGTACACAGAAAATACAAATTTTAGAAAAAAAGAGCAGATAGTATGACTGTATTTCCACTATATGGGTTTCACTCCCAGTTTTACTGACTCCGAAGTAAATAGCAACTTACTCGGGATCCATCTTCACCAGGTAAACCAGGGGGTCCCTGTGGGCCACGGTCTCCCTGTAGAACAAGGAAAGTTATTATAGTACTACATCTGAGGCTGAAAACAATGAAGAATGTGAAAGGAAATGAAAATACATGTGTTAGCTGCAGTGTGATGTGTCAAAACATGTGTTAACATAATGATATTAATCTGTTAACAGTACTCAGTAAATTCTTTTATTGCTTTACTACAAAACAAACAAACTTCACTGAAACAATGAAATATCTGTGCAGAATTTTGCTCTGTAACTATTCATTGCCCCAGAATACATACAAATTACTGCTCCAAAAGACAGTCTTAATCTGTATCTATGTTTTTCTTTGTCCCCTTCCTTACACAGTGTATTTCTGCTAGGAGAATAAGGAAGGTGTGTATGTGTCAGGAGTTAATACACAAGTTGTAAGGCCCCGGAATACACACAGTGAAGTTCACTGACTGCCTTTCACAGCCACCTACCCTGGCACCAGTTATTTAGAGCACTGGGACTGATTTGTCAGAGGTTTTGGAATACAGCCAAACTTCTACGCTTCCCCTCTGAGGCTGGGGCTTCTCAAGTCTCAATATGCAAAGCCTCAGAACATTCTGGAGCACACTTTTAGGATTTATTTTTCTTTCCTCTCTGAAGAGAACTAGTGTGCTGCATAGCTCTAACAGCACTGACCAACCTCTTTCTAGGCTGCAGGTTTTTAGCCTGTGACTTCCTTCTGGTGTTGGATGACAACCAAGTATTCATCCTGTTTTCCTTAATTTAATCACTGCCTCCAAGGAGCATGACCACTGCAGTGGATTATTGCAGAGATATGGAATTGCTCCTCAGTGGATCCATTCTTTGTGCTTTCAGAATTTAACTTTCCTATGGGATTTTAGGTAACCTGCTCTCTTATCCCAGAGTGCTCTTGGAATAAAATCTTAAAGTCTTTAATACGTTTCTTTTCTCTTCACTAAAGTTGGAGTAATTACTGGAAAGAATTAAATTCTATGAACTGCACTTTCAGAGACAGAAGGTAATTGCTACAGCAGTTTTGACATTTTGCTAAACTATTCAACAGCATTTTCTGGTACAGTATGTGGTTTTCTGCATGCTAGAAGATGCTACTGAAAGATGACTCATGAGATGCATGATCTGTGTTCTAGCTTACATAATATCTAGGTAAAAACTGACTTAAACCTTCAGGTGTTGAAAGAGCTTGGCCTCTCAAGGGCAACCATTCTTGTCTTGCAATAGCATGGCACTCAAAAAGAAATTAGAAGCTTGCATTCAGTGTCCTGGTATTGTCATACCATCAGAACACAACTATCCTATCAACATTCTCAGCTCTCTGATACTCTTAATTCTTTTCTTCCAGTGTTCTACCAAAGCCTGAATTTCTTTTTCCTTAGACCTTCCAGTATATAGTCTTTTGTTTATTCTGTACTTCAGAAGGGGTACCCTTCCAGCAAATCTAAACAAAAAAGTTCAGTTCTAGAAATTAAGACTAAAAGGAATACTACATCATGTGGGCTATCACCTCAATACCAGAGGTCAGTGAGCCTCATCCAGTAATTCCTGTCTAACAACTTGTCTTTGACAAAAGCATAACCTCAAAGAAACATCAAATTTGCCACTCACAGTTCAAATACAGCTAATTCTAAAAGAAGTCCTAAAACATTTACTTTAAAGTTAGTTGTTTTCAGCATCAGTTCTTTTATATCGAAAATGTAAAACAGTAGAAAGTATTTCCCTTGTCATTTTGTTCTCATTGTTTTAAACCAAGGAAAACTGAATACTTGTATTATATGTATCAAATAGTTCCGAATCCAAGGAGGTGCAGCTACCTGTCTGGTCTGGATTTGAACTAAGCTGATTTTGAAAGGAATATAGTTTGTAATTTTAAAGAAGACTGTCACACAAACATGACAATGCAGTGATTTTTAAATAGTGTGATGAAAAAAAGAGTAAAAAATGTCTTTAATTTCATTAGCAAGTAACAAATTTCAATACAAACTTATTCTTTCATTTCAGTTCTCTTTTATTTATTTGGGAAATATGGAACAAATAAAATATGAAAAAAACAACAACGGTAAATTCTTTATGATACAGAATGTCCTATGGTCTGACAATTCTACCGTTAAAGGTTGGAAAGCAGACAATGTAATCTGGCTCTGAACCGATTTCTGCTCAGCCTTCAGAGTTGTTAACAAGAACTTAATGTCTAGCCCCCTCTGCTGGTCACATGCTGATGAAGCCAAATTTCTATTCTGTGACGTGCTGATTACCTCACACTTTTTAATAAGAAAGAATGTCAGAAGAGGATCAAGACATTTACGTGAAAACAGAAGTTCTTTTTCTATTGCAAAAAGAACTCAAGAGAGAATCCTTAGAGGTTATTTAAAAGCACTAAGTCATGGACCAGCAGTCAACACTGGTGAGATTTTTCCAAGGGCACCAACTGTACCAATCCATTGAAGGATGAGAGCTATAATCATTCCTTGGTCATCAGGTTTCAGTACATATGGGAATACTTAGTTATTAAATTCCTACCTACTCTTTTTTTATGTATTTACCAGGCGTTACACTCAGTACAGCATGTTGTTATTACTATTTGTCTTAGGGGTATAATTTAAAACAGAAAGCCCCTGCTGTGAAAGATGCAACCTCATCCTCTCAATTGGTATGACACCAGGAGCTGGTATATTAGTTGTTTTAAATATTATTTCAAATTTTCCTGAATGATCTGACGTGAATTTGACCTGTCTTTAATCTGAAGTTGCTGGAGCAAGCCACACTAAAAAGTTCAGCTTGCAGTTCCAATGCTGAAATGCATTTTTTGAGCAATCTTCTTGTAGAAATTTTCATACTGCTGATACAGAAATGTCATGCTAATTTACTGTGCTAATATTTCCCTTAGCAATCAATTTAAATCCAGCAGGCAAATTTCTTCATTAAAAAAAAAAAAGCTACAGCAAAACCTATCTGAAGACATGATCTGAATTCTAAAAAATATATTTAGATCAATAACATGTGAACTGTAGTCTCTTCATTGATACTACTAAAATATTTTGAGGAACACATTACCTGACAATACAGATATTCTTCTGTAGTGTGAAATGCTGACAGCTTTCCTTACAGTCCTTAGTGCTATTCTTAATGAAAAGTACCTAATTTCTGTGACTATATGATTGTGCTGTTGTATAAATATGCATGTTTTTCTTACCCTGTTACCTTTGTCACCGGGGAGGCCAGGAAGACCATCAAATCCTCTGTCACCCTTAGAAAGAATAAATCACAGTTTCCATAAATTACTATTTCCATTCTGTATTACTCTGAGTAAACTACATCTTCTTTCTGTGTTAATTTTGAGTTATGTTATACCTTCTAAAATTGAGTTAATTATACAGAAGGGAGGGAGCACAAAGTTCAAACTCTCAGTTTTCTTCTATGCATTAAAGCTAAAAGATATGCCATACCAGCTTTTTCACTGCACTGTAGGTAAGGTGTTTATAAAAAAAAGTCTAAACTGAAACGAAAAAGCTTGATTCTAGTTGACCTTTGTAGTTGCAAGACTGAGTTCATTACTGCTGATGCTCTGTAAATAAAAACTAAGAGGGACATACTCATGCCCAAAGAATCGAGTTACTTCAAGTTCAGACCACTAACCATTACCATTAATTAGCATATTTCGAATACATGATTCATTCTCAACTCTTGCATTTGACCCAGCCATCTGAAACCTTAGTATTTTCACATGAGAGGAGAACTTTGGTTTGGCCTGGATGGAAGCTGTGGTACTTGCTTAAAATCCATCTAGCCTATTCCAAGGTCTCATTATTTACCTTTGCACCAGGTTCTCCTGGCATTCCTCTGGCACCATCAGCTCCAGGGCGTCCCTGCAGAAATGCAAAAGGACAAGCAGTTGAAAATGCAGTGAAATCATTAATATGCAAATATCTAAACAGCATCTATTAACCTGGAGAGGATTGATATGTATGTTACCTACCCTTTTGCCAGCTTTTCCACTTGGACCAGGGGCACCTTGAACACCACGAGGACCCTGAATTTAGAGTACAGCAAAAACCTAGTTAAATATCTCACCTCGGGAACAGGGTTGTCTTTTTATACTGATAGGTGACTTCTTTTTCTTTTTTTTTCCAGGAGATGACAGATTATAGTTTTCAAGTACTGATTTGTTTAAATGGAACAGGATCATCCAGTCTGGCTTAATTCTGTTTTAACACTAGTTTTCATGAGATGACACTACACCTGGCACAACTGGCCCTTTCACCTAAAAGCTTGCTATACAAAGTCTTTGAAGATCCCAACCCCGTAATTTGAAAATTTTTGTTCCTGTCATACCGGAATAATTATTTGATGAAAACCAAAGAGTGCTTATTTTAGATTCCAATTTTTGATATGCAAACAGGAGTTGTGCTGGTAAACTGCTACATGTTGTCTTAGCTACACAGAGCAGAGTTTTAACCAGAGGAGGATCAAATTACTCCACACTGAAAAACCTGACTGCACTGTTCAGACACATAACTGTCACTGTAGGTTGTGTGTGTGTGTGTTTGTTGTAAAAATATTCTTGTTAGCCATCCAAAATGTGTCATCTTTACATGGAAGTAACAGTGATAAGAACTAGTATCCAAAAATACTGAGTAGGAAGAGAAACAATGCTAAAAATGTAAGTAAGCAAACTAGAAGATTGACCAGTTGTTCATGACTCTTCAACTACTTCTCCAAATAATACACATTCAATTATAAGACAGATACTTAATAATGTAGCTGATCCATGATACCATTTGGAATATGGCAAAATTATTGTTCCAAAAACTGATATCATGATTTCTTTAAGAACCCCATATTACATTAAGGTCTAAGCTAAAAGATTTCAGTGCTCTTTTACATCGCTACAGGAGCTGATACAATAGTAAGCTGAGAATAAAAGCATACACTGATTCCTAAAGACCCCTTCTTGCTATGTCAAAGTTCTTCTTTAAAATATTCCTGTTTATTTAGTAAATACAACCTCTTACCTTATGAGAACTGATGAGATCATAGACCACAATCATACACACACAAATTGATGTTTAATTACTGAACAGTGATAGAAGTCTAAATTTGAACAAGTGATGACATTCCACAAGTTATAATTGTTGTTTCTTTTATAAAGGTATATATTCACATTCAAAATGAAATATCAAGCCAACACATTTAATTGACTGTATTGTAAAAGTTATTTTTTCTCAACTGCATGTGGAAAGCACATCATTAACCATTTTTTTGGAGAGATACGAATGCATTTTTTTAAGAACAAACATGTTCAAACATAACAAGCAATATCATTGTACCTGAGGACCTGGTTCACCACTTTCTCCCTTAGCACCTGCTGCTCCAGGTCCTCCCTTGATGAAAAATGCAAAACATTGTTTGAATACAGAACCGTAAGTTACTTTTATACTCTTATACATTGACAAGGGAGAAAAAAACCCAAACACTTTCCTGTTTGTGAATTCACCCTTTCAATCTGCAGGTATACCTTGATGCACATATAAACCCTGGGCCTACCTGTCAAAAACCTTTTGCTTACTGAAGAAAAACTCCCACAGATTTGGATGAAATCAAAAGTGACACTTTGTACTACAATAATACTTGACAGCTAAATATGAGCACGGTTTGCATGCAAACAGGAGTCCACCAGCTGCAAGGAAATCAACAGAAATTAAACCCATCCCGTTTCACCTTCATCCATTTCTGTATTTCACAGAAGAAAACAGACTCAGAGCTCAATTCAAAGATCACAACACTAATGCAATCTTGCCACAACCTACAGTGTTATATTAATCAAAATATTTCTGCATCTGCCATGAAAAAGTGCATTTATTTTATATTTTTATGATTAAATGATGCAGATATTCAGTTTTACCTATAAACAGACATAAAATAAATCTTCATCCAGGGCATGTGGAATCTGAGGCAAAAATAGTGGTCTTAACAATGGTCTCTCAAAGTCTCTGGACATGCAGACATAGAATACAGGATCAGGGAAGGTACATATTTAAGTACTACTATGGGTGAAAGTATTTTTGCACTTCTGACCTCTGAAACAGGTCATAACCAAATTAAGGTATTCAACACAGAAAGTATCTTTCACACCTTGGAAGAGTCATCTTCCTCCCACATTTACCACAGTGACCATTCAAAATAAGAAGTTGCCTCAAGGCTTAGCTTAATGCTCCATCTTGCATCTTGGAATGGAAAAAGTACAACTGACATTGCAAGTACTGAATCAAATTCTATGCAAATTGAAAATCAGATCTTGATCTGGTAATGGCAATAGAAAGAACAGTAGTGACAGATGAGAACTTTTGTAAACTCTGCTTTTAATTAAAATTAGTAAGCAGAAATTTGTTTTGCATTCTAAGCTAATCAAGCATATGAACTCCAGACTCAGTTGAAATTAATCTGGCTACAAGAATCCTGTGTTTAAGATTTTTAATAACTTATGTGCTTGTCTGTATCTCATTGGCTACTAAATTAACACAGTACAGTTCATAATAAGATGAAGAGAGACAATTATTTCATTAGTTTAAATCATCTGAGCACACAAACACACCAAGGGCCTGTAGTTGCTTCTGGAGCTCCAGGCCTAAAATGCTGCCAGATCAAAGAGTTGGATTTCTAGAGCCTCCTGGTGGCTTAGTAGAAAAACATCTATTTAAGTTATTCAGTTAAATTTTGTACACAGAAATACATGAAGACTTTGAAAATGTACCTGGTATGAAATGTAACTAAAGGTATATAGCCCACTGACACTAAAATACTTTCTTTACAAATTAATTCCTTGCTTATAGCAGTTTTGTAACTATTTTGTTTGTATAGACTAAATGTTACCCTGCAGGTCTCTTGATCTAAATACACTGCTGGAAAGAGTATATCAGCTAGTCAAATGAACTTAACATGTCTAAATTTTTGTAATTGTCACATATCTAATAATGATCAATCAGAAGACTGTGGCAACTTTCTGCACTTGACAGCAATACTTAATTTTGGATGAATTACTCTAGAAAAGAATTACTCTTGCATTGGTCTGCTTAAAAACACAACCAAAGCCTACTAATTTCTGTTTATGGGGTCTGAATGAGATTATTATTATTTATCAACAATTTACCTGTAACCAGTGTATATAGATAGACAGAGCTAGGTTCATGAAATTTAGTGCACAGAATAAAATGAACAAAACTGCTTTCTGGCACCATTTGAAGATGAGGCAAAGCACTGCTGAACCAATCCAGAACACAAGATTTAGCAGTTTTAGTGCTCCGTTGCTTTCAAAAGTCACTGAAGGGAATGTTAAGCTGTTAGGATCAGGGAAGAACAAGATTGAGATTATTCCTTATTCTTCTTAAAATATTCCTTCAGCAGGCCCCCACCCCAGATTTTCTTTGCAAGTGAGAGTAGTGATTGGATAAAATAGCGGGAGGAGCCATTAAAGTAACTTTTTAGTTGCACCACGTTGCTATAACTGTACACAATGTGATGGACAATAACTTGACCAATATTTTCTATTGCTAATAGCAGGATAGTACTCCTGTTGTTCGTCCATCTGCCTCTCCTGTTTCCAAACTAATAGCTTAACTCAGACAGTGAACATTGAGGAGGGTAGGACAGAGGGGAATGAAAGAAAAGGCTGGAATGGAAGGACTTGATTGCCACTGTTCAGCAATGAGCTGCTGCAGAAGTACTGCATTTAAGAATGAAAAATGTGCAAAAGGGAAAAGAACTGTATTTCCTACACTGTGATCCCACAACTTCAAAAGAACAAATCTTTACAAGAGGGATGAATAGAAGGAAACTACTAGAAGGAAATTATTGCATTCTGGAGAAAATCAGATGGCCTTACACTTCTGCTGCTTTTTTGTGCATTTGCTACCACAAATTTAGCTGACACATAATTGGCATCACTTTTTCATTACACAATAAACCATATGCAAACTTGTTTTATCCTTTTCTCTTGGTTCCTCAGTGGTCATTTGTTTTAATTTCTCAATAGCACAATTGTGTTCTTTTCCATTTTACAACTAGAAGCTTCTCAGGTGTAATGGAAAATGCTAACATTCCTTTGTATCCATAATCATAATGACAATAGAAATAAAAATTACAGCAGACATAGATCAAACGAAGAAGGCCAAATATTTTTCAACCTAGCTGTGCCACCAAAATAGACAAATTAAGTTTCCAAATAAAAAGACTTTCAAAAATGGATGCTATACAATCTTTAAAAGAGAATTTCACTCCATGTCAGAGGATAAACATAGTCACCTGGGAGAACTCAGAAAGGAGTTTTTTTCTAAAATGCTTACGATTTTGTCTGCAGCATTTATTTTATTTCATACTACAGATCTTCTAGAATAGCTTTTGATAGATGTTAAATGCTAAATAACACCATTTAGTGTGCCTGAAATATCCATCTCCTAAAAGAGGAAATTGCAATTGGCAGATAAATGAGGTGATTTTGGCTCGCTCAACTTCCTATCTGTTTTCATACTTTCATTGGATGCTGCCCTTTTAAAGTCTTTATAGGCATTACAGTAGTAACCTCTTTGTGACCAAAAAGCCATTTTACACAGCCTTAGAAAAACAGTTGTTTGTGTTCTGAGTGTAACCTTTTTTAAAAACACAAGCTTTCAAAGCATCCCACAGGGTCATTTCCCAGATCATTCGGTATTGGCAGTACAGGCCAAATTCAGGTCTTATATAAAAAAAAAATCAGCAATTATTTTAGAAATCAATGTTATTTTTGATTGCCTATGTATCTTAAGAAATTTCCAGATTCAGCTTAAATAGCGAGCCACAGTCATTCTGCACACTCTTGTTTTAGTATATTCTTCTGCTGCGTTTCATATTTGCTACCAGAAGCTTAGTAAATATTTTCACAGAGATTATTGAATCTAGAGGCATATGTAGTTATTTGTGAAACACTGTTTGGTAGTCTAAGTTCACCAGTGTCCAAACATTCAAAAATCTACATTAAAAACTCATTTAGTATTCAGGCTGCATTGTAATCTTTGAGTAACAGTAAAAACTATGACCTTAATTATATCACTTCATTTTCAAATATGACAGGAACATGTGCAAAGATGTAGGCAGTGCCAGAGCGAGATGAGAATTTTTATTAGAGCCTTCTTAGATCCATGCTTCTGTTTTGCATACATACCACAGGACCTGGTCTTCCAGTGAGTCCCATGGGACCAGGTGGACCTCTCATTGCAATCTAAGAAAATGAACAGAACAAGGGATCAGGTACCAAAAAAAAGCTGCCAGCCCAGCATACAAATTCTATATTAACACAGTGTCACAGCGCATCAGCACACAGGCCCCATCATTCACTCAGTTATAAGTGTATCTCTTTTAAGGATATCTACTGTCATGAAATGACACAGCTCTTTACTTCACACTCTGAATGTCATAAAATGCAAATTTATTTGCAATTATACTTTTGTGGCAGTTCTATTTCCATGTTCCTTGTGCTTACCCTTGCTTGCTGAAGAATAGCTTGTGCTTGAGCTTCCTGAGCTGAGATTGTTGGGCCCTTCTCACCATCTCCACCAAAGCGGAACTACAAGTACCAAAACAGGAAATGGAATTCAGAGTTTATAAAATGAAAACCATACTTATTATTCACTACACCTATGTAAAACACTTCGAAGACATTCAGACTCAGTATTTAGTTCATTCCACTAACTTCAGTAGACTGCTGCACTGGGGACTGGGGCTGCTGCATATTAAGAGTTTAGAACTGAACAAAATAGACTCTAATAAATCTGTGAAACTTTTTTAAAACATGTACCATGTTAACTAACTTTCAGTGAATTTTTAGCTATCTACAGAAAGATTAAATTCAACTTAAGGCAGAATTCAATGTGAAGAAGATGTCTGGTATCTAAGAGGAAACAGCTATGTGTAATTTCTGACAATTTCAAAATAAACTGATGAATATTCTGCACTCATAATCTGTTATTGTTCATGAAACTGCTGCTAGAAACTTTGTAGTTTTGCAGGGACACTGAGCTGCAACAAGTACCATGGTTTTCCAAAGGTATGGTATCACCACACTGGATGCCAGGGCAATGAATCTTTCACTGCCCACAGCAGTCTGTTTGTCTGGTTTACCTATGCCCAGAGTTGGTATGGTAACAGGTTTTTCTTCTGCAATCACAGTAAGATCAGAAAAGGCTTTTTTCGGCAAAGTGATGGAAAACTTACTGCTTTAAGCCCCTGCAAATAAGTACCTGACTTTTCTCATATGAGAAAGTAAGAGAACTACCAAGCTTGCTGCAATTGAAAGGAAGCCAGGTGGCTTTGTAGGCATCTGAACAACGCAAAATCAACACTACTTTCAAAATATTGTTCCAAGCAATTAGTTATCTTGCCCATTGAAAGGGTGAACTCATTTTTATGAATTCAAGCCCCACACATGAGATAATGAACAGCCTCACAAAGGCCTCTCCCACACGTCCTTCAGGGCTTTGAATGTATCCCTGAGAAAAGATAGTCTGCTATTGCCAGATTTGAATCCTGCTGCTTACTTCTTTACACCAGAATGGGTCTCAAGCTGGTGAGCAGGTCACCTGTAATAAAAGGATAGCGGCTCTCGGCAGAGCTTGTAAGTGGCTGAGGGAGAATAAGCAATTAGGAATGAGAATATAACTGTAACAGTGATGACCACAGCACTGTCCAGAGCAATAAAACTCCCAAGAAACACTCATTAACTTGCAAACCTGCTAAAAATTAAAGTGACATTTTATACTCCAAAACATTTTTCTCATTTTGTATGATTAATATTAAAACAGCTTCTGATTTTTAGAAAAAACAGTATCACCTCATTGCAGTTGGAACTAGACCGAGAGGATACCATTTCCTCCACTGAATGTTTAGAAAATGCAGTAGAATAGCAGCCTATTTCAAATAGTTACCAAAGATCAACCTGAGTTACTGACTCAGAAACAAGATCGTGTCCTGAAAATAAGAAGGTAAATGAAAATGGTAAAGAAGTCTGGATGACAATCAGACTGCTAGGACAGATTTCAGGACAGTTGAAGCCAATTTCTTTCTTCCTGAGAAAGTTCTTCTTGACTTGGAAAATCACTTGAGCTCAGGCTGATTAACATCTTAAATGAAGGCTTTTGATATTTTATAAATGTATTGATAGGTAAAGAATCAGTCAACACTTACTACTTTTAATGGAAGAAACTGATAAATCAACCTCTGCTGGGACAGCAATTACAGCTGGAAGAATAATTTGGGAATAATACTCCCGTGGCATTTTCTCACCAACTAATCATTGTGGATTAAATACTTCTGTTACACAGAACATTAGTGCAAGCACGAGATAAGAAACACTAGTTTACTTTAATAATCTTTCATTGATTCTTAAATAAAAAATAAAATAATCCTTTTTTCATTGATACTGTTGGAGTCTCGCCTCTTGGAACAGAACTGCAGCAACTACAGCTATGAGCCTTTTTACAAAGATGATCTTACAGAAATATTGTTTACAATTGTTTTATTATTATTCTGGTATGTTATTACTCATCAAATCATTCAAATATACACACTCAGGAATAATAAATTTCATGCACACAGTACATTTCATACTAAAAAGCTGCAAGACACTTTTGAGAGCTTTGAGCTTGTCCCTCCACCTGCTAAAACAGATGGTGTTTTGCTTTGATTCCAGTGGGAGCAGAGCTGGCTATGTGAATCTATTTCTATTCAAAGGATGCTCTGACTTTTCAAAGAGGACAGTGAATTCCAATTTTAGGCACAGAATGTTTAAAACACTCCATGTGAAGGAGATGTGAAAGCACACATGCCTGCCTTTGTACAACAGCAAATTCCTTGTTTGGGAAATATGTATCAGACAATAGCCACTCTTGTAAAAATAAGGACCATTTTAGTATATGCAATACAGCCATATAGGTTCCAATCAGGCAGCCGTGCAGGAGCTAATGCCTATGTTTTGTCTGAAAAGAAAAACCAACAAATGACCTCCAAATGATTAAACCGTACAAGAAATTCTATCATCTCTCATTCCAAAGACAAAATGAGACAAAAAAGTATGTACCTTTACATTTACTGAAACACTCAATCTTTCTGGAGTCTGACTACTCTGGAACCATAATGCAACTTACCGGCAACATTAACATGGTACCTGGGGGACCTGCTAAACCATCAGCACCAGGGAGACCAGGGCGACCAGGTGGACCCTGTGAGAATATAGGCATGAGAATGAAAGGAAAGTTATATAAGGAAAGCCTTTTGAGTCACTTATGATAGTATTCATAAAGAGGCACTTTTGGGGATGTTAGTCATCATTATTGCAGTAGTTAAAGAAGTAGGCTTGGGGAAAACATCCAGCAATAAGGAAGAAAGCTCTTCTCTCTAATTACCTTACAAACTATTTCTAAAATAACGTGAGGAGAACCTAGATTTCACAGGTTAGGCTGAGCTGACATGTGCATTGTGTTTCAGTGTTTATCTGATATATAGAAAACTACTCTTTGAATATTTTTAGTAGGTTTAATTTTAAGTGGCTATATAAGTCCTATAGTTATGACTTGAAATTCATTTTCGTGAAATCTCTCTTCTGTGTCCATTTAAAAAGAGCTACATTTTTTGTGTAATCTAGAGTTGAAGAAATATACCAGCGTGTACACAATTCAATTATGGTTGCTAACAGGCAATGCTGCACCGATTAACACTGCTGTTGTGACAACTCATTTATCTTTTCAACTCATTGCATCTTTCCTCCCAGCAGTTTGCAGGCTGCAGTTTAACTAGCTGAAGCTGTCAAGGACATGAAGGGCCTGCATTATGAGTGTTCATTTGCATACTGCACGTTTGAGAAAAAAAGTATACATTCACCAGAATGACCCTCTGCAGGGTTGCGATGACAGATCAACAAACATCAAACTGACTTCTGTGATTCTTTTTGGCACTCAAGAGTTGAAGAAAACAATGTGAAAGCTGATCCTAAAAAATGTGGTCTTTTTTCCGCTCTCAGAGAATTAAGATCAATACTCTGTTATTTTTAGATCTTTTCTCAAAAAAGTCTGGAACATCATAGAACAAATCCCTATTAATGACATACTATAGGCAGATGGTAAATAAAGAATTATTGCCAATTAAGAAGTATTGAAGCATTATGTATCTGGGCATTTCAAAGTTAAGGTTAAAAAACAGTTAAATGCATTCAAAAGGCACTCAAAGAACCTTTGCTCTGACATGCAGTGCCTTTATGTCATATGATCATGAGTCTTTGTGTTACCAAGTGAACTTGAGGGTTCTTTTTTTAACTTTTTTCTCCCACGGCAGCATTTTAAATCAGTGAAATTAACTCATGCAGTGAATACAAGTGAGACTTGTGTATAAGTGGTCTTCTCCAGAAGGGTATGTTCATTCATTTCTCTGTTATCTTATACCCAATATTAGGATTAGAATGACAGAATAATTTATTACAACAGCTGAAGTACCATAGGCATTTTTTAAACATGTCCCTTCTTGGAGAGGCAGTTACTTTTCTACCTTCTCAACCTAAGATGAAACTAGTCAGAATAGTTATAGAATGAGCTACAGTCTTTATTCATGTACACTGATTGTTTTATAGGAAAAAAATGTATGTGCCGACATATGTTAGAAGTCAGACGTTGCTTTACTAGGATTGAATCTGAAAGCAGAATCTAGTTGCAAACATCTGTATTGTTCTAGTGAGTTTGGTAATTAATTCCTACAACTATCTCTTTGCATAATGTATCTTTTTTAATGCAAAAAATGAAGTGTGTTCCAAGGCAGGGACTTAATGTGTTTATACGAGAATTTTCTTATAAGCAACTTAGTAAGCAGTTAATTTAAAAACTGAGTATTATGTGAACGTATTCCATTTTAATGTGTTAAAATTCCAATTTTATCTGTTTAGATTCCAGAATACATCATTTAATTAATCTACAGGAAAGAAATATGAAATAAGGGTGTATGCTGGTTTATTATCAAGCTGAAGTGTCGCTGGGATTTTACTATTATATATTTACTGAGGCAAATGCGTCTTCTTAGCACCTTGCACTCACAAATTCTGTACAACAATGACATTGTTTTTCTTACTGTCTCTACATTTTACAGCTGAGGTGAAATTGATTTTTTCAAAATTGATACAAGATATTTTAACCTACTGCTTTTTTCTACTTTAAAATTACTTACATCAAAACATACACAGACATATAGACAAACCAGAACTTTATTCTTTTTCACTTACAGATATTAGGTACTTCTACCAATCATTGACTATTTATCCATTTTTTTTAGTTGATGTACTCAGCTGAGTAAGTTAGCCTTTTTTTAACCTGTTTTTCAGATCAGGACCTAACACACTTGCTCTAGTATAATTAATGCAAGACATACCATGAATACCACGATAATCTGTATGTTGACTTACCCTTTCACCAGGGTCACCTGGAGGACCAACAGGACCTTGCAAGCCTGGGGGACCTGTAAGACCCTATGGAAAATAAATGAAGAATTATGATGTTGAATGATGACTTCCAGCATGTTTTTGAAATTTTCTTTTTTTCTGAAAAGTTACACTGCATACATATTTTGAGAAAATCACATATAATAGTGCATAACTTCATTTTCTTATGAAGATTTGTAGTTAATACTTGGAAGTATTTTATTTTCACATGCACTCAGCCTGCAGCATGCGCTTACTGAAAATGCTGTACATGACCCTTCTTTGTTTCTTTCTTAAAATACCAAGTCCTATATATCCCCTGTGAACTCTGATAAGATTACTTTTATGTTAACTCATGAATACAAAAAAACAATGTCAATAAAAAGAAATTGTAATGAATCTACGCACAGCAGGTCCTCTTGGTCCCGGCGGTCCTTCAATGAGCATACCCTGGTGCAGGGAGGAAAAAAGATACCAACTGGTCACATCTTGGAAAAGATATAACAATTTTTCTAGCTGAACTATTAAAACCAGTTTTTCTTAGTTTTATGACAAACTTTTCTTAGGACCTTCTGTTCACGTAGTGTAATAATATAGAATTTTGTTGAATAAGTTTGTAGGATGCCTTACTTTCTGTTCCACAAGTTTTCAATTAAGAAAAATAATTAACAAAATAAATACACATGAAATCCAGCTGCTGTATGATGTTTTAAGCCTATTTTTAGGAGTTAATGTTGAGTCCTTCATAGGTCATTTACTAGAATTAGAATCTGAATTATCCTGTTACTTAAAAATTAGAAAAATTTCTAGGCTGTGGGGATCTCATAGTACTAGATTCACAATAACAATCTATTTTTAATATTATTAAATAATTTTATGTGAATAATTCCAGTTATTTTTATACTGAGGGTCTTATAGCACCTCATAGTATGTTTTTAGAGTGTAAATGCTAGTCTGACTTCCAGGTCACATTAAGACCTGGGAACAGATGACCTCCACTTATACCTGGCTTTCCACAGGAAGGAGAACTGGACAAGAGTGCTGGAAGCTAGCCATAGTGAACTCCAAAAATGTTGGACAGCAGCAGTGGATATCTCTTCAGTATTATGGAATTATATCTTGCAAAGTCTAGAAAACTATGCATTTTATGAATCAAAGGGAGCTCCTGGATCACAGAATCCAGAGTTTGAGGTCTAGGTAATGATGACACACAATCATATTTGTCATGTTTCAACTTTAGCTATATTTTCCCCTTAGTATTTTTGTTCCTCATTTGCTACGAAATAGAAAACAGATTGAACTTTAAATTCTATTTGAGTCAAATACGTATTTGAAAGCACTTCTTGAAAATTCTAAAAGAATGAACCACACTAGCACTGAACTCCTGCTACATATTATAAAACAGAACATTTTCATACCTTTTTGAAATGCAGGTATATTTTACCATAACTCAATAGTATAACATCCTACTGCAAAAGCCAAATAATTACCACACCACTTAAAAGATGAGGAGAAATATGTAGGCTACTGCTCCTTTACTGCAATTATTACTGTTATAACCTTTGAAACAAGTATTTAATTATATCTTTAGCAGTTTGATTGTACAAGCACGGGTTAATCATTCAAGCAGTTACTGAGGCCCTTAGGTGGACTTCCTGGCCCATGCTGAAACCTGCACTTACAGTGTTACCTGAGCTGGAAGTTAGAAGCTATCTCTGGACATTTGTCCAAGCACCAGTTACACTAACTGTCCTGAAGAGCAGATCTATGCTCTGCTTTTCTTTGCACAAGAAGATTCTCCTTGTTTTAAGTGGCATGTGGTTAGTCTCTTTTGAAGCAGAAAGAGAAGGCTGAACAGGCTACTGTCTCTTGCCACCTTTACACAGTCCACACTGCTGGTGATTGTCTCAGAGATCACAGATAAGATTACTGTCACTGTATCATGAATGACGTAGTTTGAAAACAATTTATCAACAGTGTGCAAGTAATACAGTCCTAAAGAAAAACCCACCCCATCTGTACTTACAGGTTCAATCACAGCTGGTTCTCCCTTTTGTCCCTTTTCTCCGTAAGCCCCATGTTGAGTCACCTGGCCAGTAAAAACAGCCCCCAAAATGAAAGTAAGTAAATAAAAATAAGTCCATGGACCCAGCACAATAAAGAACTGCAACAACTGGCAACTGAAAGCTAAAGCTGGAACTGTACTGTGCTCTGAAAAATATATCATAGGTACACATAACAATAAAAAATGCTTAATACAAAAATTGCATGAACACTTTGTAAGTCATTGGATATCATTAATTTGTAGAAGTAAAATTAGTTTTTGATTTGCATTCCATGGTTTGCATTAGGGATTAGGAATCGCAGATTTGCACATGTGTGCATGTCACAAAGTTGTTTCTTCTCATATTTGAATGTACATATTCTTGTCAATTAGCAACTATTTTCATGTTCTTCTCAGGTAAGCAAGCCAGAAATAGAGACTCCCTGCCCCTATATGGACACTACCCTTCTAGCATCTAGTTCCATTAGTTAGTCATCAAATAAACCTGCAAACTAGAAATTAAATCCAGTCCTTGTCAGACGAGAAGTGTTTTATTTCAGCAGAATGATTCCACATTTATGTTAAAGTAGCTGGGGATTTGAACATGTCAAATGACTCTAAAGATAATGCTACAGTATTTTAATATGAGTTATTTTGGAAAGGAAAAGCAGAGGTATGGGTTCATTTCCTGTGCATTTTATATGGATTTATAAAATTACAAATCTCACTATGCAATAGTTCATATAAATCAAGTAGCAAGTGGTACAGATAATTATGTTTGATTAAGTCACACAATTGGTTGTAAAAAAAGGACACTAAGTATATTTTGTAAAAATTGACCCTTTCTTGAGAGATTCCAGGTACTGAGTACTTTTCACCTTGCCTTTTTGCTCAAAGTTACAATTTAACTTACTTTAAATACATCCATATGTCAGAAGAAAATTATATGATACCTCTAGTTCAGCAGGTGAAAGCATTAATAAAGCCGGCACAAGCTAGAGCCTGGTTGCTAACTCAAGCTTCCTGAACCCTCCAGTTTTGGAGCAAGGCATTTTAAGGTGAAATTTACACCAGGGAATAGAGTCTACTAAGCCATTTGCTTAATGCAAATGGTGCCTTATGGGCTCTTTGCTTTGCAGATAATCAGACCTTTTCTGTGTCACTCTAACACAGTGTTCCCATCTGTACTACAAGGAGAAAAGTAAGCTTGTATCTCATTGCACAGATAAAGATCACTAAAAAATACAATGACCTCAACCGAGTTTAGAAAGGAGTGATAAATGAAATACAGAAGCATGGATTTCAAGATTGGCAGAGAAAAGCAATCTCACAGCATTTGCTTTTATTTTTCAGATTTTTTGTAAACTGAAATTTCAAGTTTGTAAGGATAAAATAAAGACTGAGAAACACTGCCAAGAAAATTCTTCAAGTTGGAATTAGTTCTGCTTCTAGCTTCAGTCACGTTAGTTTTCTCTGCAGACTCTACAGTCTGGTAAACTGGTAAATGAGGATCCTGGCACAACCAAGGGAAAATTAAAGCCTTTCTTTAAGCCTGTGATTAAGTCAGAGGGAAAGACAGAGCTATAAAACACAGAAAAAAGAGAGCATGATTCACAGGATCCACCAAGTCATCCTATCTTCCTTTATACATACTGAGTTTTTAAGTCACTCCTGCAAGGTCATAAAACTGTCACTGCTGACTAAGCTTATTTTCATGAATGAGTTCAGACCTTTACCTTCTAGCTCACTGTATTTTATCCTTGGAAAGTAGCAGAGGCCATATTCACACACACTTCGACTTGTTAATGTAATCATGTACCAATATTGACATTATTTAGTTCTTACACCTTTTAGAACTTACATTTTTCCAGCTTTAGCTCTAGTTTAGATAGATTCAAAAGTCTGTGTTCATTTTTATCATTTATTCTTGGAATTCCAAATCTTTCCTCTATTTCCCTCCCATCTTCAACCCTCCCTTACTCCCTTCATCAGAAGTGACAAAAAAACTGCATACAGTAAAATAAAACTCAGGATTACTAGAACAAGAGGATGAGCCTGATCCACAGCCTATAAAAATTCGTGTGAATACAACTTATATGTACAGTGAGCTCTGGATCAGGCACTTTAGAGTTAGGAGATTACATAACTATAAAAGCATTGCTAAATTAAATTAATCTGCATTATGCCTTCAATCAACTTACGCTTGTTTCTGTGATATCAGTCTCTGCAGGAACACCTGGACCAAACTCCTCATTAGCAGAATCAGTCGGTTTCTCTTCATATTCTTTATATTCATAAAAATCATATTCGCCTAAATCTCCATCTACCAGAAGATCAGATTCACTGAGGTCTACTCCTCTGCTTCCATATTCAGTTTCCTCAGTTTTTTTATCATAATCCTCTCCAGTTATGTATTCTTCAGCAAATACTTCTTCAACAGGGTTTTGCTATTCATATCAGTAGCAAAGATTTGGGAATAGGAGGAATACGTGAGTTAATGTTAGTAAAGCAATATGGGCATATGCTCATCCACTGTGATGACTTGCCAAAAAGAAGAAAGAACAGAACTACAGCACACCATCTTTTAATTAGAGTCTGAAGGAATGGAAGTCCAGCCTTTCAGAGTAATTAAAAGATTTTTGTACACATAGTGCAAAGAAGTAATGCTTTCATACTTTATTTCTTTTAATTTCCAAAACCTCTGAATTCAGTATACCCAGTATGCTATGTGTAATGCTTGCTTAATGTTACATTAGTGCCAAATACAGCAAAGTTTCTCTGCTTGGTTTCACACATAGGTAGATATTCAGGAGTGAATACATACACAGAAGTGAACAGTGAATAAATTCAGGGCTAACACATGTACTGCAACAAGGAGTGATTAAATTCAGACTTGCGTACAATAATGATGTGCAGGAAGTGCAAGCACCACTTTTGCTAAGCCCAGCCATCTTCACTGTCTTGCATCTACAAATCCCAATGCCAAGCTAAATGTCTCTTTTCCTCTTTTCATGATTTTGCAGTTAATTTATCATTTCAGAAGTATAGTTTGTATCAGTCGTGGCATTTTAAATATATTTTTGCTTAATTCCGCCGGCAAAACTCAGATTAACATTTCCCAGAGATCAGTATTGCTTGCACCTTCCAACTTCAATAATGCAAATTGTCAAACCAAGCAATCAACTTATAAGCACCAAAGCTGTTTATAAAAGGATGCTGTATCTGAGATGTACAAAACCATCTGTGGAAAAAAAAATGCTTTATTCTGCTACAAAAATCTCCTGAAAGGATAGTTCTGAAATGAATCAGAGTTAAGATATTGCTAATATGAAATGGTTTTTCTGGAGATGAACTAGTATGATCTTAAAAATGTATACTGAGAAGCTAATCAACATCCAGAGCATTAAAATATACTGCAATTAAAATAAAGGCCAGATTCTAATTTGACACTTGTCTAATTCCATTAGCTACAGGACTATGAGTTCTGCCATATAGTAGAGTAAATGCAGATCTGAGACAATTCTTAGCCAAATTATGCCCTTAAGGAGAACTATTTTCATTATTTTTTTTTAGGACATAATTTTGCACTTTGGCTCTATCTCATTACAATTGTACTATCAACCTACTCTTGACCAAGAAACAGAATAATTACATATTCCTCTATCTATTAATGAGTGAGAGGTACAGAATAAATAAAGTATCTCTTAACTCATGTTCACCAAAATACATATGAAGAAACCAGGAAAACAAATGGGGAATCTCACATGCCTTTCATTTTGCTCTTTAAATCTAAGAAATCATTGAACAAGTACTATTTTCAAATCCAAAACATAAAGGTAAAATAACTTGGAATTTCCACATTCTTTAATGTTAAGGGGTCAGTTTTGTACATCTTTTAAGCAACATATTTTCATTTGCAAACAATATGTAAAAGAAAAATGAGATTCCATGTAATCAGTCACCGTTTTTCTAAAACTGGCATTAATTAATATGCAGACATATTAATCAACACTGCCTTTTAGGTGTAGTAATGTTAACAAAATAATGTTTAGGCTTGCTATTGTGGATTTCTGAAAACATAGTTTACACTAAGTTGAAATGTATCAGTCACAGTATTTTAAATATATTTTTGGTTAATATATTTATTATTATATCTTTCTGACAGTTCAAAACACAAAGTTTCATTTGAACAGAATCTCAGTGAGAAATAGTTTTGTTGGTTGAAGAACTTTTAAAAGGAGGCTTTGTTTTCTGAGTCAATCTCAATACACAGCTCTGCTTGCATTCGTCCTTTTCCTTAGTTAAGCTTGTTTTATGATGCATCTTAAGACGTGAAAAATTAGAGACTGCACTTCCAGCAGTCTCTAATTACAGCAGCAGGATTCTGTCTAGTATTTAACCTAACTTATACTAGACATAGCTCCATTCATATCCACACTGAATGCAACAACTCTGCATTCCCACAGCATGAATCAATGAATGATTTTCAGAATCATGAACTTTGCATGAGTTCAGCAGATCTTAGAACCAAGGCGAGCTTTGCCCAGGAGAATACTAGGTTCTGATGTTGGCTGAGAAACCATAAAATCTTATTAATCACTATTACAGATACGTATATCTTCACAGACTGATATTCTTCCTTTAACGATATGTTGTTTTGTGTCATTGACACCTGATAGGTAAGTATATTTGCCTATAATTTTCTCAAGCATTCTCATTACCTCGTTTGCTTCAGTAGTTCTGGGGGGAGCTTCTGTCTGGGGCCCGTAGTCATTTTCAGCTACGCTATACTCCTGAAATTCATCAACGATGTTTGCCTAGTATTAAAGAAAAAGTACATTACTAAAAAATCCTGTAGCAAAAATGAAGAGGTATCACTTTTATTCAGGTTATGTTATAAGCCAGATATCAATCTGGTGGGGTTAAGTCTATTTTATTCTCATTATCAGAGATCTTCCAGTCTTGGCCTGGGAAAGATCTTGATTTTTTCTTTGCTACCTTTACCCCTAGTTTGTCTTTTGTTGCTGCTTGATAACTTTTCTTCTTCTTGGATGCATATTTTTCAGAATTTTTTGTTGTGGCCTTTTGGGGTTTGTCCTTTGAGCTAGTGGCCACTGTCCTCTTCTTCATTTTGACCATGGCTTTCTTTTTCTGCAAACGTTATGAAAGATGGAATGGGAAAACATAAATAAAAGAAAAGAAAATGAATGAATGAATGAATCAAAGAAATAAGGGCGTATGACTGTGAGATGAATGCTGTCAGTTGTGAGGCCTTCCATAGCTAAGTAAAAGCAAGTGTTAAAGCTAAAGAGTAAAGAAATGAGTAAAAGGAAAACATTAAGTTTATATACAGATGACACAAATTGACAAACCACATGGTAGGGGACAGCTGGACACCACACAACAAACAGATCAGATTCTGTTACCTCTGTTTGTGCTATTGTCTCTTCAAACAGTGGGGGTCCCTCTGTTACAGACTCAGTTTCTTTATAATCTGCATCCCCATACTCATAGTCATATTCGATAAAATCTTCTGGTGGGTACTACATAGCAAACGGAAAAATATCAGGCATTCTGATGTTAATGGTAGCAAATTAGACTTGGAATAATGGAAAGCATCTTAACCTTTACCTAGGAGTAAAGCTTAAAGTAATTAAGGCAGCATGAACAATTAAATGTTACTGAGGGGAAAAAGATAGTTTCTTATTCTTGTCAAAGCACAATGCAAAAATAGTAAAAGTAATAATAAGAAGAAAACAAAGTAGTAGTGTCAGGAAAAAAAAAAAAACAAAAAACTCTTATTGGACTGAATGGGAAGAATCAGCTGTAATTTGGATTACTGGGAGCAATAACTCTTTTTACATCTCCAGGCAGCCGAAGAGAGGTGGAATTGGGGCCAGGATCCCACCAATCTAATTATTTTCCATGCTCAGAATATTAGAAGCATTCTAATGTGCACCATGGGAACTAATGACTTCTGAAATCTCTTATCTCCTGCTATAAACCAGCATGACAGTCTGAAGAATGAAGACAATATCTATTTGTTTCATCAGACTGATGAGAGGATTACACTTCCAAATGACTCTGGAGACTCATGGAAGTAATAAATAACATCAGCATAAGAAAGACATTGACATCTAAGAAAAAAATTATAAAATAGGATTAAAACAAATTTTCATATTGAAAAAAATATTCTACCATGTGACCTAATGTCTGGCTTAACTCTTTATCCTGTCACAGGCTTTTTATATAATTCCTGCACTTACTCTTGAATACATTTTACTGAACATAAAATATGGAAAGCTTATTCCTCTGGAAGTATGGGAATAACACTTTAAGGCCTTAAACACTTAGAAGTCACTAGAATCATAGAATCACCAAAGTTGGAAAAGACCTCTAAGATCATCCAGTTCAACCATCCACCTAACACCAACATTTTCCACTAAACCACATCCCTCAGTACATTTAAATGTTTCTTGAACACCTCTAGGGATGGTGATTTCACCATCTCCCTGCACAGCTAGTTCCCTAGCATCCATCCACTCTCTTGGAAAAGAAATATTTCCTAATGTCCAGCCTGAATCTCCCCTGGTGTAGCTTGAGGCCATTCTCTCTAGTCCTATCACAAGGTGAAGAAGCTGACTCTCATCACAACCTCCCTTCAGGTAGCTGTACAGAGTGATAAGGTCACCCCTGAGCCTCCAGTTCTTCAGACTAAACACACAAGCTTCATTGCCCTTCTCTGAACAAGCTCCAGATCCTCACTGTCTTTCTGTAGTGAGGGCCCAAAACTGAACACTGTACACTAAATGCAGCCTCACCAGTGCGGAGTACAGAGGGATGATCAGTTCCTTGCTCCTGTTGGCTACACTATTTCTGATGCAAGTAAGGATGCCATTGGCCTTCTTGGACATCTAGGCACACTGCTAGCAGCTCACATTCAACTAAGTACTGACCAATACACAGTCTTCCAGCCATTGTGCCCCAAGCCTGTAGCACTGCCTGGGGTTGACATGGCCAAAGTGCAGGACATGACACTCGGTCTTGTTGAACTTCATCTCACTGGCCTCAGTCCAGCTATCCAGATGGTTCTATAGGGCCTCCCTAGCCCCAGGCAGATTGATGCTTCCCTTCAACTTGGTGTCATCTGCAAACTTACTGAGGGTACACTAAATGCCGTCATCCACATATTGAACAGGGCATGCCCCAATATCAACACCTGAGGACACCACTTATGACAAGTTGCCAGCTGGATGTGATTCCATTTACTACCACCCTCAGGGCCTGGCCATTCAGACAGTTCTCAGCAAAGAGTGCATCTGTACACGTCATAGGCTGCCAGTTTCTTCAGGAGAATACTGTGAGAGACAGTGTTGAAGGCTTTGCTGAAGTGTAGGTAAACTACATCTGTGTTTGCATGCGCACAAACTGGTTAGACATGAGATCTGCAGAATATATAAGAAAGAGTGATACATTTTGGTAATTTTCCAAAACTATACTGTATATTGATATAAGAACTTCAAACTGAATTTAAATAATAAACATTACTACTTTAAGTGAAGAATATCCTCTCTGTAAAATATACTGGCACTTTTAATCTGCTTGTTATGTAATGTAAACAGTGTTTTGAATTCCTCAGCAGTACCACTGGCATTACTTAGAGAAATAAGTTGATTTTATTTACACTGTATCAAAATCAACAGTACTTTAAACTTAAATCTGATAAGTAATATGTGATTGTTCTCTCCCAGTTCAGTAAATTAAAATTCCATCATAACAGCAGTGAAGACAATGAAACATTGCGATCTACGTATAGCATTATCCAAAGGCTCATGTTCAATGAAGATACATTTTTACAGATGTATAAATGTATAAAAACATGTTTTTCTGACATGCAGTTCTGGAAACACAACTGAATACAACTTGTTTCTACTAAGGTATGCCACTAATATCCAGAAAACAAAACAAGGTGAAAGTTTATAGGAAACCATAACCAGCAACATAAAGGATGTACAGGAAATAAATAAGCACATAAATTAAAACAGACTTTTTGAAATAGGTATGGAATAGCACTGTATATGGGAATTGCTAGGTCACAGTCTGAACCAATGATTGAGCACCAAGTAAGAAGGTGTGGCTAATCCAGGAAGAACAGGTACAAGTAATGCACCTGAGTGACCTCAGTCTCATTTATGGGTTAGCAGCTGAGGGAATAATATCTGCATTTGGAGCTTGTGCCCATCTTGAGACTCTCAGCATTCAGAAAAGGTAAGCTACTTTTTTCTGTATTGCTTTCTAAACTGTATCCTGACTAATATCTTTACAGCTGTGTTCCCAACCTAGTAAAAAGCATTATTGTGCCTTCCACTTCCTCACACCTTGAAATTAATGTATTTGTTTTGAAATGATAAAAATGTGTGTAAACGCATAAAATGTACTTTCCTTATCCTTTGTAGAGAAGATTATGCAAACTAGGTTGTTGTATAAGAAAAAAAACAAACAAAATCTTTAGTGAAATATTATCTCCAAATTTGTTCGTTCTGAACTACCAGTGACAACTCGTTACTTACTTCTATGTACTTCCTTGTGAAACAATGTGAATCGAATTGCTATGTGATTTCTATTGGTACTAAAACAATAGATGCTACCTGTATTAAATATTATCCAATATCTTTATTAGCAACTAGAGGAAGATTTTGGAGAGAATTACTGTTTTGTTAGCTAGATTAAAATTTGAGTGTGCTATTATGACTTTATTTTACTAACTCCTGGATATATAGATAGTATTACAGAACTATTCTGAAAATGGAAGTGGTCACTCCAACATATATTTTGAACAAGTAGGAATTCAAATACAACTTTATGTTGCTCAGCGTTAGAACTGACTTTCAAATGTCAGTAGTAATGATTCCCTTGAGGTTAGGCTAAGTGGCTGTGATGAATTCAGCTAACTGTGCAGTTAATAAAGTTACAACTGTGGGTTAGAAAAAACTCTTTAGAGGCCATAAACTAAATACTAAAGTACTGGGGGGCTGGAAAAACAAAACAAACAAACAAAGAAAGACAACTGCTATTTATGCTATTATCTGCTAGAAGTATAGTTTGGAAAGCCAGATACTTATGAATGGCAGCTAGAAAATGTTTATTAAAAAAGCAACTTATGACAATATGAAGAGCTCTATTGCATCATGTAAGATAACAAAAAAATATATTTTACTTTGTGGGACTGTGCTTTACTCATTTCTATTAATGAAAGTTAAACTTTCATATGGTACATTTTGTTTGTAACTATATGTGGATACATGGGCAAATAGAAAAGGAATAGATGATAAATGAGGAATGCCAGTTTCCGTGCTGGAATCTGAGTACTGCCAAGGAAGTGAAGGTTTCCATGGACATTTTTCTCTTTCTCGTC
>VXAB01003847.1:50457-174326 GCA_013399175.1 Odontophorus gujanensis | reverse complement strand
TTATTATTTATTATTTCTTTCAAAAGCACAGTATTAGAGAGGTTTTAAGGAGGGAGATGGGAAACTCTCAGAAATCTTTTCTGGCTGCACTGCTTATTAAAATACATTTGAAAATGTAGGAGAAAGCTTCTGTACTTTCAAAACTAATAAATGTAAATGGAAAAGTACTTTCTCTGACTTTCTAAATTCAGTGAAGACTACTAAATTTAGCAAAAAATCAAAGCAGGCAATGAAAGCAAGTATGACAAAGATGAAGTTTGTCACGAAAGACAGTATAGCTTTGTTGCTATATTTCAAAGGAAGGTCTCACTGGCCAGTAATGCAGGCAGAGAGATCAAGAAACAGGAAAAGGTTTTGAAGAGACTATCAGGTTAGAGAAGATTCTGATGATCTTCCTATGGGTACAGACATAGCCAAGTGTAAGTATACTTAGATGGATTGCTCAACTTGAGTAGGAGTAAAGTAATGTCTACAATAGCTTTTCTATACCTTCATACTGCTGCATAAAGGGATGGTTATAGATGTCTCTGAGAAAACAGAGATTGATAAAATGTTTGCTGTAATAGCAAAACATATATAACTTTATAAGCTTTTCCAAATATCAAAAATACTGTCTGGGTGGTATTTGTAACTTGCTTTGGACCTCAAATTGGACAATAGCTAGAATATAAGGAAGGATTTCAGCTAGCAGAGATCAGGTAACACATTTCAGATGCGATGAAGTTTTCTCTTGTTTTTCTTTCTCCTGTTGTAAGACCACCAATAGTTAGATTACAGTCATTCTTGTAATGACTATTGCATATGACTATTTTCTTACAAATGAAAGGAAGAATAAAGCCTGCTGCCTCTTGATGAGACAAAATCTTTCCACTATGACCTCATGCTTTCTTTACCAGAGTGATTATATTACACTACCAGATCACCATGCTATTCCAATTAAAGAGATGAACTGTTTTCTTCATCAGATGAATTTTAGAAGCAGATCAGCAGCACACAAGGTCCATTTCAGCTGTGGAATGACTTAAATGTACTGAGAGAGCCTTACTTTGAAAATAGATTCTTCTGCGCTTCATATAAAAATTACTCCAAAATTGTCTCCCGTTCCCTAGATGTAAATTTTAATATTTTCTACTTGTTCCTCATAATTTTGAGAGACATAGCAATTCATATGCTAAAGTAAAGAATGGTTAAGCCCATTGTTTACTGCCTCAGCATTATTCTGAATCATCTTTAGCTCTTTAAGTAGATAGACTGCTTTGAAATGTCTTAGACTCTAACGAGTTAGAAAATGCAATGAAACGAGAGATTTCAAGCAAAATAATAGTTTCAAATTCTGATGCAGTAATAATAAGAAATAAATGGCAGTAAATGTCAATCTTAGGACAGAAGGAAATAAAAAAAAAGAAAAGTTGGTCTTTTAAATCTCATGGCCTTTACATTATTCATAATAGTAACATAGGCAAGCAGATAAAAGTAGATAAGAGTAACATCAACTTCCAAAGACAGCTTCTGTCAAAACAAGCTGACACTTCAGGCTCTGTATTATGTATCTAAACAAAGATCAGTTTCTAGCGCTCTTTCTCTATTTTTAACAATGGCAAAGGTAGCAAAATGTAATTCTAAACATGACTGAAATTAAACATGGTTTTCTTCCTATATTCTTCAGGAAATTGGTGGTTCTGATCAATGGAACACCTGAAAGAAAGAACACTAAATAAACATACTCTGAAAGTATGCCTGAATACTGCAATTTGAATGTATTCAGGAACCATTTGCATCTTTAAGCTCGTTTCATTTCTTCAAGTAATCCATTAGTTTGGGATAGGTCCAAAATAAACAAAGCAGAGTTCCTGTGGGGAACAATTTCTTAAGCACAAGTGAGACAGTGTCATTCATTGGGTTGCAGAAAAATCTTCCAAGAGAAAATCTGAAATTCTGATAGCTGGAGCCATTGAGAATTAAACTTGACAATACTCCATGAAATGCAATACCCAACTCAATGAAGATGAAGACTGACTTTGAAACTCCCTAATCTCATTTTTGCGAGGTGTCCAAACATATGTGATTGAAGAGGAAGTGAATTTAAATATATTTTGATTTATAGTAGAAAGTGTTGTGAAAACAAGACAGAAGCCAGACTATTCGTAAAGTATTTATAAGAAAAGCATAGGCACATAACTTCCTGACGAAAAGCATTCCTGATATTTAAAAAAATAATTTCATCTCCGTATTCAATTCTTAATAGCTAATTACACAGTGCTGTGCTCAATTATAAACATTTTCTACAACTACTCTTTTTCCTCCAGAAGCAGGTTTTTCAAGTAACTTTTAGACAATACTTTGGTGTAGTGACAACAATTGAGGTCATCACTGTGTATGTAAGTTATGGAGGTTTATACCTAGGTATTTGCCACCACCAGGCTGGTTGTTTGTTTCATTTTTGAAACTAATCCATCAATATCTGCTTTGATGGATGTGGTTGAGATCTCAAGGTGTTCATCAGATTTTTATGAAAATTTATTCTTCCTGTACTTCATCCTTATACAGTTGTTAATGAATGTCATTGCTTTTTGGGATAACGTACATTACTAAGGTATGACTGTAAAGCAAGGGATATTTTTCTCTGGTGAGATAGGTCTTATAAAAACCTAGTAAAGATAAATGATCAGTTTTTATCTTTGAGTTGAATTTCTGATTCCAACACTATACATTCAATTCAAAAACCTGAAGGTGATGTATTTATGGTGACTGAAAATGGCATTGCAAATATACAAAATTTTTTTTCAGAAGTCTTGAAACCAGTTCTCAGTTTTTCTACATGTGGTCAGAATAGCAGGAAAAGCTAATGCAATACACATATTCCAACCTACTACACGTGTGTATCATTATTAGCAACCACTGAGCCACTGCAAGGCGTAAGCACATGCAATGTGTAATACACACAAGTTTCAATTTGACTGTGTGTGGTGGATATGAGAAGAGGATTTAACAGTATGCTGTCCTCCTCTCCATAGCATTCCTTTGTATGTGCTGGAGCTATACACAACTGACTTGTGAAAAATACTGCAAAAAGAACAGTGTTAAAATTTTATGGTCTTGTGGGTCCATGTTACTAGCTGCCCAGGGTTGTGTGTCACCCGCATTCTGGATATGCCTGTCATAGATGATATCTTACTCAAACTGCTCAAGGAGAACATTGTCAATTGTTTAACGTTATGGTTCCTTTTCTCTGGTGCTCATCGAATGTTTTCATTAGACATGAAGTATGTAACTGGGCATTCTATATGAAGAACATATAACTATATATAGGAACACATTGCCTTATTGTAATTATTCTTTTGAATCTTTGAATAAGTGTTCTATCTTGATTTTAGTCAACTTTGATATGGTTTAGGAATAACACTTGGCAGCAGGAAATTCAGGTGATCATCCATTATAGAGAGAAGGTAGACTCTGGACTATTTTATTCATAGCCTACATTCTTCAGAAACACTAAAACACAGTCTAATAATTCTCCTGTACTTGTTCCTAGTAGTTGAGCTCAATTATTCACTCCTGATTTATTGAGAGTATACTCTGTGACGTCCGATCCCAAATGATTCTGTGGACAGCAAGCCTTGTCCACGTGCATTACACTGATGAGAGGAACAATAATTGCTGTCAATGGTGGCCAATGCAAACACGTATTTGTAATCTAAGACGTTAATTTCTGCTTAAGAGTTGATGTGATTTTGGAGACAATAGTGTTTGCCTTTTAGTAAATATGTTCTAAGTATTTAGATATGCTGCTCCCTTGTTGATCAAGGGATTTTTAACAACTTTTCCCCACAAAGATCAGTTTATTATACTAACTCCTTACTATTTTATTCCAAAATAGAGAAGCCCCAGATTATTCAAACCTTTCAGGTCTTCAAAAGGGAAAAAGAAATAGTCCCAAGCCATAGAGAAGCAAATATCAGGAAAGTTCTGCAGGAAAATGTCATTATTTGAAATTAAATCTTCAGTTTTCTTTGCATTAAAGTATCAACGATATACTTTTAGCCTAATCTGATTTGGATCATAGTGCATGAAGATCTAAGTAACAGACAGTTCTATGTGGAGCTCATTAACGGAACAGACTTCATGTACTGTTATGTAACTGTCATGGCTCCATGAACATGTAATTACATTTCACACATCCTGAACTGGAAACTCAGATGCAATGGATGTGGAAGGTTGTATAGGAACTGTTAGGTCAGGGCCTGAACCAGTGATTGAGCACCTAGTGAAGGGGTGTAGCACAGGTGGAAGCAATTCACCTGTGTGAATTGCTTTGAAGGAGGTGGAGCCTAGGTTCACCCTTCCCTAACCTAGGTTCACCCTTCCCTAACCTCATTTAAGGGCTGGCAGCTGCAAGGGAAGCACCTCTACTCAGTGATCACCTCCTTTGGAGCATTCAGTGAGCTCTGATCCTTAGAAAGGGGTAAGTAATTCCTTCTTTATTACTGGATTGTGACCTCTTCCTTTCTTGGGTGATCCAAAACTCATTTAAATCAGCATTTCTGCTATTGCCTATTCTTACAGAGCCACTTTAAACTATGTTCTGGGAACTGTGTATTTGTATATTCTATCTGACTTAAAAGTACATAATGAAATAATTTTATTTACTATTACTGCTTATCATGTATTTAGGAAAATTTCTGTCCCAAAATTGGCTCAAAACAAGGTATCTGAGAACAATTCAACAAGTTTTTAATGCTTATTTCTTGAGCAATCTGCAACAATAACCACCCAGGGCACACACACAGCTGAGTGCATGCTAACTGTCCAGAGCCAAATTCAATAAAGACAAACCACCTTTTGCAAAAGATCTCTGCTTCATAGTGGAAGCATGAGAACTTTACTACAAGTTTGGAGTATGTATGACAATGCATGCAGCTGCTGACCCTCAGAGGTCTAATCTGAGAGACTGTCTTTCCACTAGTGAGTTGATTAATGTATGGTTGTGAGAACTGTCTACAGTGACAAATGGTTTCTGTGAACAATTTTTGTGTTTCTGGGAAAAATGCCAACACTGATTTTTATTCCTGTTGATATTTACCTGCTACCAGTGGATCTGGCTAAAATAATTTTGTGGCCACAGCTTATTATAATATGACATTTCTAGAAGAATTTCATAACTACAACATACCCAGATCTCCCACATCGTTTTAAATGTGGTATTTGAAGGTACTCAGCATCAATGAAATCAGAAATGTACATAGGAGGAAAAAATAGGTGCAACTAAGTATACATTGCTATATTATTTTAAAGAAATACAGTTTAATGTTGTTGAGAATGTTGGTTGCTCAAATATCAGTGTGATAGCTGCCTTCAAATACTTGACATAAATAATTACACAGAAAAAGCTAATACACTCCTACAACCTTTCTTCCTCATCTCTAGAACAATGCATGCCATTTAGCTGTAATTAAATGCTCCCTGGGTAACTTGTATTCAGCATAACCACTAATGTGCAATAAATCTTGTTATACACGACTGATTACTCACCTCATCAACTTGAGGATCTTGAGCCTGAGCAGCATTAGGCACTGGGGAATCACAGTCTGGACTATAATGCTCGCAGTAGTCATATGCAGCTCTGGGGTCAGCTATAATCAACAACTGCTGGATCTCACCCTGTAGGAAGGCATATGCAGATTAAATAACAACAACAAATGTTGTCTACAGTTCATCAGAAGTTTTCGCTTAGAAAACAAAACTAGACACAGAACATACGTATTAGATATTGTGTGTTATCACATATGTAAATGTAACATATCCAGTTAATTTCTGCTTCTATTCTGATTGGCATTCTAACTATTATTCACAGGACAAATGGATTAGGTGTGACATTCTGCCTTAACACACTGTCTGGCTTGGAAATGAGAGGGTGGGAAGGTGCAACTCCTGCTCTGTCATTTTCATGCTGTTTGTTTACTCCTTCACTAAGAACCAGTCTAAATTCCTAAGATTTAATTCAGGGCACTTCCTACTACCAGCATGCAGCTCAGCATGCAAGTGATCAACAGTGTAATTGTGAGAGTTTGCATCACATCTGAACTCCCAAAAAGAAGAAAAACAAAATTGGTTGTGTGAGGTAAACAGTTCTTGGAATAAAAAAAGTTAGACAAATACTGTGTAAATATGCAGTACAGAATATACTGAAATGAAATTTATATCTCATACACAGAAAAAACAAAGCACTATAGAGACATAATTTTCTGGGTAATAAAAATGGTTCTGCTGAGGTCCCCTACAGTGATCACGTATGTTTATCATTTTCTACAGAAAGCTGGCTGGTATTCAGAGTATTTCTTAACATAGTAGTAGTATTTAAACAGTGTTCGGTATGCCAACATTTCTACTATGTTTCCTCATTCAGGAGCTTATCATGCTGTCATAAAAATAAGGTTGTTGAAAATTGGCACATGTTCTAGGTCAAAAACCATTAGCTTCAACTGCCCACTGAATTTCCACATAAGGAAGGGGGGATTTTTATTCTTTTGTATGTTTCTGAAGTTATTTTATTTTTCTCTTACCAGTAGGAGGGTAAAGGAATAACTTTGTTAGTATATCTCTGCACGCAGAGAAATTATTGTAACTGGTGGAAATGTAGAACTAGAAAAATTCTCAATCACTTCAGCATTTCCAACATTGCTTTAAATGTTTATACTTTGTTAAAGGCTGTATTTTGAAACATTGGAGAGTAGTTTCACATAGTTAAGAATAGTTTTGAATCCTTCTTTTCAGAAAGAGAAATTAAAGAAACTAGCAAACAAACCACTAACTGAAATAATCAAAATCCTCTTTTCCTAGTTCTATCATAATTCATTAATGTCTTTAACATGAAATATGAAATATTTGTTTTGCATATGATATCCATACATTACAAATCTGGTTGTTAAGAGTATTATCAACTTATTTTACTTTATAGACTTATCTGTATCTAAGATGAATTTAGAGCTGGAATGTACTCCTTTTTTTAAGCTTCTAGAAATGCTACAATGCAGAAGTCTGTCCCCATGAGTGGTTTTGAACTCTATTTTTTTCTGCCCACTGATGCTTCCTTATTTGGACACTGTCCTACACACCCTGCTGTACTTTCAGAGAAATTACCCAGTTGATTCTATACACAACTCCTTCACGAGTAAAACTGGGTGCTTTGAACAGTTTTGTACTGCCGGTGTCAGTCTTGGCTATGCATTCCTTTTGTCTACCACAGAGTGATTCCAAAGTGCTCTGCCCTTTCTCTATCAGTAGCCAAATTAAAACTAAGGAGGCTTAGCAGTAAGTTAGAAAAAAAAAATTAGCAACTGTAAGACAGAAGAGGTAAATCCTTGAACAAGAATTAGAGGAAAGAGCTCCTGCCCTCTCAGTTCAGACCACTGTCTTGCTATATGCTCATGTATGCTCATACATGGCTTTTTCAGTTCTTCATACAGATAAATAAAAGTACACAGAGTGCCAGCCAACGTAAGTAAGAACTGCTCTTGAAACGGCTGTCTTTTTAGCACAATGAGCTTAGAGAACCCAACTGGGGGAAGATGGCTAGTACTCTCTTGGAAGCTTGCTTTGTGCTGATTTTGAATGCCATGGAATTTTGGCACTTGTTCTTGTTGGATATTGCATTTGCAAGAAGCACTCAGCATGCTTTTACCACTTGGCTTAAATGTCCCTAATTACTTAAAGCTGTTCCCAATCCACTGACTGAACTTCCCAGCCCTGCCAGTCTAATTGTCATGGGTTCACGTAGAGAGAGGCTATCAGTCTTGCATAGTACACACAAAATGCTACTGGTCATTCATGTGTGGAAAGTTTACATAGACACTAATTTATTTTCCATTTGGCATCTCAAATGTTAATTTTTTTTTGCATGCAATTTTGAAGGAAATACTGTTTTTCTTATACAATTCTTTTGCTTTCATTTTCTTGTCTTTGCTAATATAATAACTTCTTCCAGTATTTGTGATGTACTGACAATGGTTTTTAACTAGTCAGCAAAGAACTTTCAGCTCTGATTGAGAGAGACATCTCAGCACACAAAATTCCAAATAAATTATTGCAGATTTCACTACTGTGACTTAGTCATGCTGTAGTCACAGCAATTTTTTTAGACAAATCTAGACATTTTCTCTTTGAGAGTTTTTCACAGAATTATTTCGATCTTCAAAAGTGTGTTCTTCAATTTAACCTTTTGAAATTTTGACTCCAAGATGGAATTTTGCAGTTGCTTGTGAATAAATGGCCAATACTTAATCTGGCTATGCTCTAAGACCTGGACTCATGAATTTTGGGCTCTTAATGATCTACCTCCACAAGTCCAAGTACTTAAAATGAAAATACAAATAAATGGGAATACAGATTAACTATTCAGAACTGTTATTAATCTGTAACTCAGCACTGAGGTATCCAAACATATATGCATATAGGCAGGATGAAAGGAAGTCTTTCATGAATTATGGAAGTCAGAGAGGGAAAACAGAGATGGGGAAAGGCATAAGAGAATAGAGTAAATTACACCTGAGCATCCTTAAAGCAACTAGGAGTACTCTGAAAAGTGTGTAAGGGGGGAAAAAAAACAAGCACAAAAGGTAGCTGTCTCTATAGATCAGTTCCGTTTCCTTTCCTACAGAACTGTCTTGACAAATTTTGGTGGGTAAGACTGCTCAAGTGGTTTCACACACTCCCTCATCATGGGCCTTCCTGGAAAACGAAAGCATCCCAGATTCTAACATGTATCATGAAACAACACAAGTTGAAAGCATATTTACACAGGAGGAAAAAAAAAAATCCGTTGCAGCGAGCTCAGTTGAGTAAATCAAAATTCTATCAGCAGTCTGCTATGATCTATTTTATGTATATATATAAAAAGAAGTTAATGCTGAGGTGTGAAATGACTAACACAGTGAGACAAGACATTCAAATTCCTCTGTACTTTTCACCAAGTTTAAACAAACAAGCAAAATATATTGAAATAAGCAAAGGAAGCTAATTTCCAAATAGACAAATGTTGCTGATTCTTTTGTGAATGACTCGTGTAAGCATGAGGTATGTAACCTGTACTCACTGTGTACAAGGGGAACAGAGGAACCATCTGAACTTCCACTGTATTTTGATATCAGTGGTAAGTGGGTGGCAGCAGAAGGCAGAGGTAGACAACTTTTGAGTTATCAAAAGATTACATGAAACAACTTTTCCATGTTACTACTTGCAACAGTGTGCATAATTTAATTTGTCTAGAAAAGTGTTGATAGCCTATTTAACTCTCAGTATGTGCTGCCTTGTAACATTTATATTTTTTTATCCTGGAAAATAAGTAATGCATTTTATGCACTGTTTATTAGATATTACTTGCATAATGGCTGTGAAAAAACTAAGATCTCTCCTGTAATTGCTCACGGGTAAAGGGGAACATTTAGCAACATATTTAAGCGTACTTCATAGTAAGCATACAAGTACTACTTGTAACTAAAATGGGTCAATCTGAAGACAACATTTTGCCTGGATCATAAATAGTTTATTCAAATGGACACTTAAGTAAAAACTGCACAACTCAGTGTGTAACTGAGTAGTTCATCAAGATACGGAAAAGAAATAGTTAGACTATGAATGTTTCAGCTCCCCTGCTTTGGAGATGTGCACATAATTAAAATCACAGGCTTCTGAATCAGTCTCACAGTTAGATGAAATAAGCTGCCTGAGAATCATAAAATAACTTACTCATCAGTTATGCCTAGCATGCAAATGTGACACAGGAGGATTACTTCTGTGGCATTGCTCTAAATGGGACTGTATCAAACAAGCTACTCTGCAAAATCCTCCAAGACTGTTAACAGGAGTGAATTAGATGTTAAAAATGTTTACATTTTTATTCTCTGTACCATGCCAAAGCAATTGTGAAGAACAAGACTACAGAACTACAAGGATAGGAGAATATGCTCAAGTTAGTTGAAGTATGCCTATTGGAACAGTGGGACGTTTATTCAGATTCATTTTCCTATGACAAGAAACAGCTTAGCTTAGAATATGTGTGTGGTTAATTCAGTTACTGAAAATTCCTCTGAGAATCTCAGGCACTCTGCACTGACATCACAGAATAAGGTTTGTGTAAATGCATTTCCAGATGTAGTTGAAAAAGCACACCTCACTAACTAGTAACATAATCAGTAGTCTTTTCACACTTCAAAACACAAAAAAATACCAAGTTGTCTAATGAAAAATGAAATGGAGACAGTTTGTAGGAAAGCACTACGCTGCCAAGTTCTCTTGCAGTTTGAAGGACTAAATTTCCCTCGATGTAAGGTTTTTCTTTAGTTAGCCTCCATCATAGTAACCTCTATATTTGATTCTAACTTTTCAGAACTTCTGTTAGATTCCATAGAAATATCAGAACAAGGAAAACATCCAATTAGTTATGGTTTCTGACTTTTCTCAATGATGTAAATCGTTAAGGGCCTCAGATGTAAAGAATGAATCATTATATCATTATAAGCAATAAGTGTTAATGGTTCCTTGTTGTCTTAGTTATGTCAAAATCCTGTTAAAATATCTTAAATATTATCTGTCTTATTGAAACACTGAAACAAATTCTCTTTCACTTTAAATGAAGTGATATTGCTTGTGCTTTCTAAACATAGTATGTTACAGAACTACAATGACAAGGTAATCCATTTGCCAACTATCTTTGGTTTAAAAAAAAAAATCTCCAATAAATCTCCAAACCTACTAGTAAAAGTTGATACGTTTGTTTTTTTAACAAGGCTGTAAAGACAATCACACTATATGAAGAGAGTAAAGCTAAAGCTAGTGTTTTTTTTCTCCCTGACATTTAAATTCTTGTGATCCGGTTCCCTAGTTCTAAAAGAAGCTCAGACAGTTCAATTTTATGGACAGATGTCTGTCTTATGTCTTTCTGAAGAAGCTTAAAACAACTCTGCAAAGTGAAAGTGAACTTTTCCAAGGAGTATCAGGTACATACCTCTCAGGAATCTCTACAGGACCTTCCCTGTTTGGTCTATGGGGTAAACTTCACAAACAATTGAGAGCTTTTTTTCAAAATTATTTCTAAAAGGTAGTCCACTTTGTGTTTGTACAAGTAGCATTCTATACAATGTGACTGGACCAGAGCTAAGAACTCAAGCTGGAGTTTCTTACCACAAAATAATGGGCTTTCTAGGATTATTTCATAGTAAGAAGTATGTAATGAAGGAATTATTTCAGCGTCTAACTTAAGTGAGAAGTCTGAGATTTTAATATTTATTAGCAAAGGAATATACTTCCTAGTAATACACTAGTGGAAAAATATGCTTATATAGATAACTAACTTTTAAATATGAATATGTAAACAGAGATAAATGCATAACAAAATGAATTATATGTTCAGGAGAACAATGTCAATATTTTTCATTTTCTTATGAAGACTGAAACCTAGGAATTCCAGGCTGGACTACTTAGTAAGAGAATAAAAACACTAACCTGTGTGTATATGGCAACCTTCTTTAATTAGTTAAGTGACAGTTCAACTACAGATTAAAAGGAACAAAAGTCTAGACAGCCTGGATACTATTACTGTTGAAGTTAGAAAAGCCTGCTGCAGAATCCATTTAATCTTTCTACAGATTTGAAAGACTGAAGAATTCCAGGGGCCTTTCATATAATATTCCATAACCTAGGCCCATTTCACAATATATCTAGAGAAAGACGTTTAGAACCTGCCAGGCTGCAGTGCTGTAAAAGCAATACATTGTGAAAGAACAATTCTGTACAGGCCAAAGTTTCCATAGCAATCAATGCCTTCCTGATTCTTAGAAAGTCTGTGGTTACAGTAATATATATTCAGCTTAGTTAAGAAAAGGGTTGATACATTCACTCATAATTTTTAACCTTCAAATCATGGATGTTTACAGATCAAAGTCTATTGCAACTCTTAGCCTGAGAGACTGTTATTGCATGCCTGTGTGTATGGCACGTGTACCCAACACACACACACATATACAAAAATACTCTCCCAAACAGGAAAAAGAAAAAACGTGTTAAAAGATCTGAGAAGGCTATCCTGTCTTCCAGATTAAAGATCTGAACATCTTTTTCAGTTGTCGCTTATACTCAAAACCTTATTTATAACTGTTCACTTTCAGAGCCTGACTTTTTAACATTAAAGGTAATTGCAAGCTCTTTAGTTAAATGACAATTTCTTTGCTTCTTGGGAAAATCTTGAAAATAAACTTGAACTGGCTCAACTCTGCTTTCAAAAGTAGGGAAAACAAAATTACTTCTTTCCTCATGGGTAAGATTGGGAAAACAAACTAAAAAATCAAATCACCAAATCAGCATTATTTCAGGGGAAAAAAAAAAAAGCAAAACTGAGTAAGTTTTTTGGGGAAAAGATTTTTATTTTTGATTTTTTTTTTTATGATTAGATGCCTCTGAAATAGGGAAACCTGCTGCTCTGTTTGTTTGTTTTCTTTTTTTATTTTCTTTTTGTCCCAGCATTGAAAGCTGGCCTGTTCTCTGGTGTTGATAGCTAGAAGGCTGTTTTTAAATAATTTTGCCTGGAAGCAATTGCATTTTTTGATCAATTTATGTTGAAAATTACTTTTCTCTGACTAACATTAAGCATTTAGTTGGTCACCTGCAATTATTATAAGTGATGCAACATGAGAATAACTTTGGCTATGTCTATACTATCTGGAAGTGCCCAGCAGGCTAGAGTAAAACAGACTGATGACTCATTGTTTATACCACAGGCCTTTGGGGAAGTTTTACTCTGGGCTAGCTTCTCCATTCTACTTGAGCTGTACAGCAAGTCTGGACAGTTAGTTAGAACTCCACTCGTTCTGCTACTGCTACCCTCTGCACAGAACACGTGCACTGCATACTTGGACTTGCCGTTCTTAGAAACATACGAAGGATGGTTATTCATCTGAAAGGACCTGTAAGTTAAATCACTGTTGTCAAGATATTGTCACTGTGCCTTCAAATGCTCACTTTCACTTTGTGAAAGGACTCTTATGCTGTACTGATATATATGTGAACACGTTTTCTATGAAATCAGGTGAATGCCTAGCATCAAAATCAGCACCCTTTATTAATAAGGATTTACTCTTGTAGACTGTGTGTAGTTAAAAGTTTCATTACTTTTAAATCAGAGTTTTATATACATCAGGTTTTAGCTTGTTATAGTCATTTACAGAACCTGAATAATCACTGTATCAGTCTGACACCTGGGGAGTTTTGAAGGAAAAAGTTCCTTTAGGGAAACATCTGCATAATGACTGTGTTAGTAACTTATTATAAAACACTTGTATTGTTCACACCAACAGTGCTAAATGAGGAGTGACAAATCCTTTAAACTGGCAAAGAATAAAAAGATCCCTGCTCTTTATCAACTATTTAAGCCATAAACATACTTCAATGGGCATAGTTAACATTATTTAATTATTTTACTAGGTGCTGTGTGCTAACATCTAATCAATTTCTTCCAGCCTCCCCTGAAAGAAGTAATTATTTTTCCCAAATACACAATCGAATTACCAAATACTATCAAGTTCAGGATAATATTAAGTAATATTAACTTTACTCACGCACAAATTCAAGCATAAGTCAAAGCAATTCAGATATATTCTCTAAGGAAACAGGAACATATGATGTATGTAACTTGTTACAGTACTGATTCTGACAGCACTAAAATGCCTGCAAAGGGAGTGACTTCCCTTAATTATGTAACTGTTTTTTTCTGCATTTGTACAATGCCATAGGAAGGGTCAGGAACTGAAGAAACCCTTCCTTGCATCTTAAACTAGTAGGTCACTGAAGTCTAAGATTTTGTTATATTTACTAACAGCTTTGTTAGTTTAACATTTTGAGTTTACATTCAGTTTTAAAAGACTGAAGGGGCTTACACAGATCTATGATCAAACCCTTGGCATGCTATGACCGAAAAACCACCATTGTTACCCAAGATAAAACAGCCTTTCTGTTTTCGTGTAAACCTGATATTCTGTGCTGTGAATTCCAAACGGTGACTGTGCTTAAGTGTTTCTTTTTATGTAGTTGCTGAATTTAAGCTAATATAGGCCATATGGAACACTGGTCCTATATAATTATAAGTCTTAAACACTTAAATCTAATATCATTGCTGAACAAATTGATTTCTATAATTTTCTGCATGTAGTATAAGACACGTAGCTTTTTTTAATTTTTATTCAGCATCTGATCTAGCCTTGAGATACAGCAAGGTACACAACACAGAAATACCACCAAGCAGGTCCACAGAACCAGTAGACATCATCCTGTGCTGCTATTGTTATCGTGAATGAGCTAAATAGAGCATTTAAGACACAACCAGGAGACTCCAGGAGGAGACAAATTCCAGGAGAGAGCTCTAAACTTTAGAAACTTAGCTGAAGTAGCTGAAGGATGGATAAAGTCATGTTGATGAAACACAGGAATGCTATCTGTTCAAGGAGTAGAAAAGCAATATGAACTGAGAAAGAATGAAGCTCTATTCTGGTTTGCCAACAGTTGAACAACACATTTCAGTAGAACTATATATGACACAGTATTTTGTTTTAATGTTGAAGGATGTTTTAAGTGCATACTTTCAATGCATACTTTTCTAGCTAAAAATTCAAATAACTGTGAACATATGTATAAATATATTCATGCTCTCTCTGCAGAAAAATATCCCTAAAAAAATAACAGTAAACTGCTATTTTAAATAAGAGACCTCAGACTAAATCTTAACCTCCAGCAACTACAAGAACAACCTTAAAAGTATGTAACTTGTTTATCTGAGAAAAGGGGTGCAATTTAAAGAAGCTTAACAACAAAAGAGTATGGAAATCTATGGTGATGTTGCAAATGGTAGGCATGTTGCTGTTCTCAGTGCTGAATATTGAGATTCAGCCAGGACACAGCTGCACTATTTATGCTGCGAGTCCAAAGCCAGTTTTTCTTAGTGGCTCTTAGATGGAATGGATGGAATGATTTTCAAGTCAGTATAGGAGATTACAAATTTTAGAGGATCACTAGCTTCCTTTATTATCCTTGAACACATGTAATCTCAGACAAAAAAACCTTGGAGAAAAGCATTTTTATTCAGGTCACTGTCACAGATTATTGCAAGTTGACTATGCATATGTTTCAATTCAAGAAAAATGTAGCAGTTACTTTTGGGATTTCTTCAACTAATTTGCTATTTCTGATTTTTAAATAACAGTTTCAATTTTTTAAGCATGTCTTCATTCAATCTTACTTTCTCTTAAAAAGCCAGGGCCTGCTCCTTTAGTTTCTTCTGTATATTGCACATATTTTCACTATTTATAGCCAAATGTGTATGTTGTGGCATGTGGTTTCTGATCTAAGAAGGAAATACAAATGAAAATTGCAAGTAATTCTCCCAACGGGAGTTTGAAAGTGCTTGTTCTACACCACGGAAGCCAGCTGTGGAATTCCACTTAAAAGGGAAGTGGTGTGCAAACTTTACGAGTGACTCCACATAAATTAGGCTGTGAATACAGTATGTGTACCATAATGGTTGACCCATTAAGTCATCCCAAAAATTCTCCCAATCAGAATGCTTGTGTTTTGTTGTATACAGGATGTCTGAAGAAAACAATGCCACAGTGTTACACTTCAAATTCACATTTTCTTTTGCAACACATACAGAGCTTCTTAAGCATACACACTGTTTAAAGCTACAACTTCATCTCTGGGTGTTTATGGAGCACAGATGTTCAGTATATTAAGTAAGTTAACTACTGATCTCTATTTTCTTCAGTTTTAATTTACTCTTGACAGTTTTCACAGTTGCATAAGAATATTATAAAAGAAACTCTATACTGCGCATTTAGAAAAGATTCATTATTAGTCTGCAAAAATAATCGTTGACATAAGTATTCTACCTAAACAGGCCTCATGATTGGCAGCCACATACTTCCTTGGAGGCACTTTGCCCTTCCTATATGTATTTCTTGGCCAGTAAATGATGGAAATATATATGTCCTTATTGCCAAAGTATGTTCCAGTTACTGGAAAGATTAATAAGTGGGATAAACAATGCAAGAGATCCACATTATGTAGAAAACTTTCCAGGTCCTTCCACTCATCTCTCAAATTCTGTTAATTTGCACAAATATCAGTAAGTCCTTAAGAGAGACAGAACTGAAATAATAACAACTAATTGTATCATAATACTCAGCTTTGCCAGAAATTCTCATAAATATCTCAGGTACCTCAACACTAGGCAGGAAGACAATAAAAGCAAGACCTTTCCATATAAGCTAAAGAACAGAGAAGTGCATTGTAACTTCCAACAATAGAGACACTTCTGTTTTACTTCTTTTTCATATCAACCTATCCTAACAGGGTCTATAATTCAGTTTCAACATTTTATGAACTTTTCCCATTAGAAAATTATTCTATTCTGAATTAAATCCTTTTCTCAAAACTAAATAACTCAATTTTCTTAAATGTCAATTATAAAACAAATGCAGTTGAATATTGATTTTATTATTTATTTTTTTTACCTCAAATACTTCTTCATCCAGAATCCTGGTTCCGAAGACAGTGATGCCATTAGTGTCCACAATTGGTTTGTCACTTCTCTCCAGTGGTTTCGTTGTTTTTTTGTTGCAGTCAACAATCATTGTAACACTTTTCTTCTCCACACTAATGGCTACTCGATGCCACCTATTGAAACATAATTCTACTCTAACTCCTGTTTTTAAGAGTATGACAATGTATTTATATCAAAGCAGTTTACAGCAGTTAGTGCACCAATACAAAGTTGCAGATAAAATTTTAAATGTCTCTACTTCCTTCTTACATGCACAAATGTATTGCATTCTGTCTATCCACTATATTAATTAGGTTTCTTTCTACAAAGAAATGTGATCCAGAACCTACTGTCACAATCCTAATTTAAGTGAAATTCTCTGTAGCTTTACCCAGAGAATATTAGTGAACTCAAATTAGAAGTGTGTGTACTGTTTACATTTTATCAGATTAATTTGGTTTTCCAAATTACTTAAATTACTCATGCAAAAAGCTCACTCAGAGCAGCTCTTAGCTGCTACATTTTATTATCTGTTCTTGATGCTTGCTCCCAAAAATTTTATAACATTCTTTTGCCTTTTTGTATGCACTCCACAGCTGCAGATATTTTTCAAAGATGTACAACAGTTCCAACACAGTTGCTTTTCCAGCTATAAATACTGGAAATGATTGCCAATATTCCTGCAAAAATATTCCTCCATCTAAATATTCCTCTGTCTACCATCTACATACAACTTCACCAAGAAAGTGAAGCAGTTCAGAATATTGACACGTGTTTTAAAGATACATAAGAATGTATATTTTTAATAATTTGCTCAATTGTACTATGTCCTTTACAGCACTTTAATGACAGAGCATATTAATTAGTCAGTCTCTCTACTATGATAATTTAAATATCTAAGAACAAGGGACTTTAGAGTTAAACATGAAAAAAATTTAAAGCATTTCTGATGCAAAAAGGGTCAAAATATGTTGTACTGGTGACTGAAAAGAGCTGCTGTATATAAAGGGAGACACCTCTAAGCTAATGGAATCTGACTGCTAAACAGTACCAGTGAGCCAGAACTCATGTTTACTTTGGATCACAGTTCAATATTATCATTATAGAAGTAAACTGTCCATGCATCCTCAGGCACATTACACTGTTTACATATCTTTAATATATTTCATTTTGAAATGAAGGTTGTTGCCCTAGATCCTTCCTAAAAGACCTGACTCAGAAGAAGATTTTAAGTCCACTTTTGAAAGCATGCAAAAGCTCATTATGTAGGTACAGCTGATTCCAATTGGTTAAGAAGTTGTATATGCCCACTACAGAAAATTGTACCAAACTAAGTTCATTTTGATATATATGTATAATTATTATTTTTATCAGATTCCAAACATTGTGATTGAAATTATGAGAGTCGTGTGCAGGTTTCATGGTATAACTTCATTGTGTGCCAACTCAAGGGCTAGAAGATAATTACTTTTTAAAATGTGTATTTTTATCTTTTTGTTGATTTACAAACATACTTCATTGTAGTTGAATTTACCTGTCACCTTTTCTCTACCAATCTGTTTATTAAACAAAAAGCTGTAATAAAATTTCATCCTGTGCATCTCTGATGCCTGTGGCAACTTTTCTTGAACTCTGGCACAGTAAATATAGTTTTTAAAAGGATTTACGTCTCTTCAAAAGCAACAACAAATGCAAAAAGAACTAGAATGGCATTCCCAGAGAACAACTGCTTGTCTTCAAAGGGAGGTTAGAGAACAACATGTTAACAACTGTACTTAAAATGCAGTAAGTGTTTGAAACTAATTCCCTTTAATAAGGATGAAGCTTGAGTCCTTGCAACATTTCAAATTAATTCTCCAGCTGACTCTTTCCTAATTTCCTTATACACAGGCATCTTGAAAGATCTTACTCGCACATTGTTTTGGTTCAGGATAGGAAAAACTATGCATTGTCATTTCAATTTACCTACACTTTTCCTACCACCTTCAAACAGGGAAGACAATCCTTACAGTGAGACTATTATTTCAGTCTTTTTAAAAACAAATAAAAACAAAAAGTCTTAATTGGTTTAATTTTGGTAGGTTTGACTTCCATGACTGTTTCCTCACTCATGATTCATAGAAATAAAAAAATGGTTTGGTTTTATTTGTGTCTTCTATTTTAAGCTGGAGTTGTGTTCCACTGCGAAGTTCCTCTGATTTTGTACCAGAGCAGTTCAACCATATGGAAACTGTAAATAGTTTATTTAATTATTTACAATATCTATTTGGAAAGACAGTTATGCAGTGTTCTGTGATTTTTATTTTCATCTTAAAATTTGGCACTTACTTGCCATCAGCAATGTTGACTGTTCTAAAAAGAGGATAGTCTTCTGGGGCAGGCTTTCCATTTTGGTCTTCAAAGAGGAAGACGGGGGATCTTCCGACTTCAACACCTACTTGCTGAATTCCCTGTTCGTTGTAGATAGACAGAAGGAAGGACTGTATACCCTTTTTAGGTTTTACTGTCATTAATATTGAAAAATCTTCTGGAAAATCTCCATCTGTAAACAAAACAAAACATACTCATGTACCTTGTTCATTAGTTGCCATTATCATCGCAATGACACAATATTTCCAGATCTTACACATACATTGTGTGAATATAATTAATATTCTTCCACTGCTCATCTTAAAATTCAAGAATGGAATGGCTTTCTAATGGAAAATGCATGTAAAAGTTTATGCATATATAGCTTTTGGACACTCAGTTGGAACAGATATCAAAGCCTTCTAAGCTATTAAATTTCTTGGTTATTCATGTAGTTCTATTTGGACAGTATCAAAACTAATAATAAAAATTGGAGGAAAATCATTAAAAAAATCTTGAGGTATTTCTGGATATATCCTGTCATTTCTGTACTCTTTTACAAAACATGTCTAATAACTGTAAAAGAGTCAGTACAACAGAAATCTCAACAGTTAACTTTGCAACTGTATAATGCCTTCCAGTCAGTGAAATGAATGTCTCTTATACTCTGGTTGCTGAATACTATTAGGTATATTTTTAAAAGATGGATGTAATGACACTCTTGGTTTTTGTCATCACATCCCTAGAATCTAGAAGTTAACCTAGACTCTCTGGCGAGTTATATGAGTTAAATGGAAGCAAGCATAGGATGAATTACAACTTATTTTGTTTAGCTATTTTGTCTCATATCTCAACCTTCGTTATCTCCTGCTGTTTTTTCACTATCATAAAGCACTAAGAAAAATGGACAGAGCCACCCAAATATCTTTAAGAATATTCTTTGAAAATGAAGGACTTCTTGTGGTGGGGAGAGGATGCCTGTTTCGTGGGAGACTCAAAAGGAAGCAATAATCATAATCACCTCCTAAAAATTATTTCTAGATTGTTTACTGAAGTAGACAGTAGCATGACATTTTCTTGTATTAAGCACAGGTTTGTGGTTTCTTTTTACACAGTGAGTTATCAGTGCTTCTTATTTGACTCTTGCACACACAAATGTTGCAACAAGCCACTGAAGTCAAACAAACTCGTCCAAGTTGTAATGACTGAAAGCGTTAGAAAGAAGAGTACTTAAGGCTGACAAAGGCTATAGAAATTTAGAAGTCAGCCAACAACATGAGGTAAATATTTGTTCTATCAAGAATCAAGTGAACAGTTATTAGCTTAGCTGCCAGATCACCTCTTAGTGTTACGATATCATTAATGAACAAGTGTGAGACAACCCAAGCCCTCAGTCTCAGGCTCTGATTTAGCATAAAGTGCCTGTGCTGTTCTAAACTCTTTTAAAACATCAGTGAGTCAGTCAGTTTAATCTTCTGTCCAGCTGTAGCTGAATGAATGTTTACAGTTTCTTCTTATAGCACTTGGCTTTGAGGATGCACATTCCAAAGCTCAGAATATAAGGGTGACAATTACTCACTGCATCTTCTGTAATTTTTCAGTGTAATGGATCATTTCACATCTTTTAAAGAAAGACTAGTCCACATTCTGACAGCCTTACTTTCTTGAAATAATAATTAACTACACAATCACACTGATTCCAGCAAGGCATTGTAAACTGAGAAGTGCAATTCAGTGAATAGTATTTTGAACTGGTGAGCTCTGTTAACTATATGTAACTTTGTTGAAATGCTTTAAAACTTAATATACATTTTATCTTTCTAGTGAATTTTGCTTTGATTTTCTACCAAAAATTAAAAAGTAAAGTGATAATTTAAATGAACAAGCAAGATACGCTTGAACTGTTTGCAGCTGTTTCCCATGTTGCTCTGGGAATCCATTACTGCTAGGAAGTAATCAATATTTCACCTTTTTATCTTTGCTGATAACTACATCTTATCTGATATCTGAAACTTTGAAGGACAAAAAAAAGTATTTTTCTTTATTCACATCTGTTTTTATAGAGAGACTTAAACTCTGTATGATGTATCAAAGAGGAAAAATTAAATTTTTCAGGATTTTTTAAAACTATCCTTATAATCATTTTCCTCAATATGTCAAATGAAAAGAGTGACAGCAAACTAATGCAGTAAAAGCCTTTCTTCAACATCTAATTATTTTCTTCCAAAATGTGATTATTTCATTTTAGAGAAATTTGAGAGAAGATGAAATCACATTACCTGCTGTCCAGAACTAGCCTTGTTTAGTCCTCCAAATACTCAGATACTCTGAAGTAACTCTTAACAGATGGTTCTTCTGGGAACAACTTTGCAATGGCCAATCACAACTCATTTCTACCAGCATAGCATTGGTCCAGAAAGTATTGCTTTTAAATAGACTACTGAAACTAGAGGATGTATGCCAAAGCCACCAAATAAGCTTTCCTTCAGACAGAATCATGGAAAAAAAAGGCAATATGACCTGCAGACTTGTTTTAGCAGTGATGCAGAATTTGAAGAAAAGCTTTATCACTGCAACTAATAAAAACAGCTTCATTCCGTGGATTAAGTGCACATCCTGTCATGTGTGCGCAGACACACTTCTAGGGATAACTGAATTACACCGTGGTACTAACAATGGACTACATGCTGCATTTTAGATACTGTAGAAGGACAGGCAGTAAGATAATTTAACAAAGTAATATCTTTCTGAGAATCTTACCTGGGTACAGCTGCTTTGTTGGGGCACTGAGCTGAGCAGTCTTTGAAACTCTGTAGGCAACATCTGAGCCTTTTGAATCTCTTCTGTTAGTGCAAAATCCTGCTGTTCTAGACACTCCTTCTGGTGAATTATGAAATTCTAACACTTTTAGCACATCAACGGGTTCAGCTGCCAAAAAACAAACAAACAAACAAAAAGTTACTCATCTTGCATCTCCACAATTTGCAGACTTTAAGAAGAAACTGCATTTCATTGCAAAAGCAAATGTGTAATCATAACAGTAACTGCATTCTGGTTTGACTTACTGCAGACGACTCCTACATCAGAATATTATTTTAATGGGATTATTGTTATTTAAATATGTAAAAATTCATCGAATCTAACATAAATGTTATGGTCAGATATTTGAATGGCTTGACTCACTGAAAACCAGTTTCCCAAAGGCAGGGAAATTTGGTGATTTAAATTTTTAACATGTTATTTTGTTGAGTAACTTATAAGTAGTATAACCAATTTTAAAAGTTTCAGAAGCATTCAGCGACTAATCTGCTATCAGAAAATAGTCTTGCTAAAATCACAAAATATTTTGATTCTTATGAATGCTTTCTCAAATGCAAAGTGATAAGGAAGAAGCTAATCTATTTTCCAGTTAAAGCAAATTAACTGTTTTGACTGCAAGGAGTGAATGGACATAATCATAGACTGGCTTGGGTTTGGGGAATTACTTGATTTCTACCTACAATAGCACCAGAAAATGGATGTATTTTGACGGATCACTTTATTGGACAAGTAGATTTGCAGAAGGAACATCTTTAGTCAGAAGTCTAAAGAAAGTTAGTGGGATGGTTGATTTTGTCTATTTATCTGAATTAAGCCTTTTATCAGATCTTTACTTAGGAATTTAGTAAAAGAAAGACCTCTGCTACTTAGTCTACCCTTTAAGGGAGATCATAGTCTCTGTATATTTGAACCTCAATTTTATGAACATGGTGAAGTAGGTAGTATTACTCATTATCACTATGTGCTTTGAGCAGCCTTGCGTATCATCCTACAATTCTCTGTGATGAAAAAAACCTGATTCAGAACAAGTATGAAATAAAAATTTGTGATTGTTAAGCATTCCAACAAAAGAATAAATTGGATAGCTTGTATTATTTTAGTTCATAAAGGTGAATAACCACAGAATTTTGGATAATTCAAGTTGGAATGGACCTGAGGAGATCACAGAATCATAGAAAGGCTTGAGTCGGAAGGGACCTCCAAGATCAGCTTGTTTCAAACCCCCTAAGAGCAGGCGGTTACCAACCACTAAATAAGGCAATAGATTAGGCTCTCTAGGGCCACATCCAACCTGACCTTGGACACCTTTGGGGATTAGGCACGTACAACTTTTCTGGACAACCAGTTCCAGCACCTCACTATCTTCTGAGTGAAAAATTTCCATCTAAGATCTGAAGTAAGTCTCCCCTCTTTTAGTTTAAAAACCATTCTTTCTTATCCTATCACTATCAAACCATGTAAAAAGTTGGTCTCACTCCTGATTACAGGCTCCTTTTATGTACTGGAATGCCACAACGAGGTTTCGCTTCTCCAGGCTGAAAAAACCCAGCTACCTCAGCCTGTCTTCACAGGAGATCATCTAGTTCAACCTTCTATTCAAAGCAGGGTCTGAATTTATTTAAGGTTTCTTAGGGCTTTATCTAATCTGGTCTTGAAAATTTCCAGTACGGAGATTCCACATCCTCTCTGGCAACCTCTTCCAAATTCTGTGTGATTTAATGAAGTAAACGTGTCATTATAACAAGATAAAACCTCAAATTTTAGTTGATGCTGAACATCTTCTATCCTCACACTGTGAAACTCTAAAAAGAGCAAAATATTCTCCTAGATTTTGTAAAAGTGCCAACGTCACTCTTAAACCTTCTCTTCCATAGGCTATCTAGGTCCTTTTTCCTCAGCCTCTTCTAGCACTGCCTACCGACCGTCCTCTCTGACTGTCTTGATGGCCATCTACGTGCCATACTTCAGTTTATCAGTATCTTTCCTTCACTGGGAATTCAAGATGTAATCTAATGTGTGCTGAATCAAATGAAGTGAAAACTTGTGTGCCTGCTGTCTGCATTCCTTTTTATGCAGATCAGTTTGTTTTTAGGCTTCCTTACAGTCAGGGCACACAATTAATGCTTAGCTTGCTGTCTGTGTGAAGCTCTATATTCATTCAACAGAGCTGCTAATCTAGGCTGCACTATTCCAAGAGTTTTTTAAGCCTCAGAAGAACTTTCAATCTGCCCATGATGGAGGTTGCTATTGCTCTGAGGTTGATACAAAATTACTCTGGAATTGTAGAGACTGGAAGGGACTTCTAGAAATTGAGTCATCAGGTTGCACAGGCAGGCATCTAGGCAGGTCTTCAACATCTCTAGAGGAGACTCCACAACTTCTCTGGGCAACCTGTTGGCTCCATCACTCTGACAGTGAAGAAATTACTACTTGCCTTGATATGGAACTTTCTGTGTTCCAATTTCTGCTTGTTGCCCCTTGCTCTACTGTTGCTCACCACTGAAAAGAGTCCAAGTCCATTGACATGACTCCCACACTTCTGACATTTATAAACAATGATGAAATCTCCTCTCAGCCTTCTCTTCTCCAGACTGGAGAATCCCGGGTCTCTCAGCCTTTCCACATATGAGATATGCTCCAGGCCCTTTATCTTATTTTATCTTACAGGCCCTGTACTGCAATTGTTCTAAGAAATCCCTGTCTTTTTTTGAACTGAAGAGCCCAGAACTGGACACAGTATTCCATATATGGCCTTACCAGGGCAAAGTAGAGGGGGGAGGATCACTTCCCTCAACCTGCTGGCCATGCTCTTTTAATGTACCCCAAGATACTGCTGGCTCATGGCCAACCTGTTGATCATCAGGACACCCAGGTCCTTCCCTGTGGAGCTCTTTATCAGATCAGGCCCTAACCTGAACTCATGCATGCAGTTATTCCTCCCCAGATGCAAGATTCTACACTTGCTCTTGTTGAAACACATTGGCTTCCTCTCTGCCCAACTCTCTAGCCCATCCAGATCTTGTTGAATGCCAGCACATCCTTCTGGTGTGTCAGCCACTCCACCCAGCTTTGTAAAAGACTGGACCCAGCACTGACCTCTGGGGTACACTGATAATTACAGGCCTCCAACCAGACTCTGTGCTACTGACTCCGTAATTAAAAAATAAAATAAAAATATTTAATCAGTGAAAGTTCACCTGAGAAAAAGGGCCAAGTAATGAATAAGCAAGTACTGACAGTACATCTTTTCTGGTGAAAAAAAAAATAATGATAGCATTGATTCGTATGCACCCTACAGACCATGGTTTCACTGTTCTAATTTTTTTGAATGGAAACACAATTTTAAGCTGACATTTCTCCACTAGGACTTTTCTGCAGCTTTCTTGTCGGCAAACTCATAACCACTTTAGCTGGAAAGACAAAAGTCTTATGACTTTCAAAGCTGAGTAATGTATTTTGGAAATATGACCTTTCTACATATCTTTGAAATGAACTGTAGCATTGACTATAGCTAATTTATTCTCTGTTTGTATTTGCTTTTTAAGTTGATAAATGTCAACTTCAGCTCTCAAATTCATTGTGTGTGCATATTCAATTATTTAAAGGACTACTTTCAAACAATGAATGAACGTGTGAAAACAGGCAAAATGGTATTCTAGTTTGAGTCCCTGACGGATACGTCTTTATTTTTTTTCTTACTGCTTCTAGCCAGTGTTGCTATTATTTCCCTCACTGTAGCATCTCAGAAAAAATTGCTGTTTATTCTCTATAAATGACAAAGTTTAATTAGTTCTATTTCTTTCTATTGCCAAATATGATGATGTCAACTATGTAGTTAAACCTAACTTTAAATAACACCAAGATTGCATCCTTTAAACACAGGATCTGAGATTTTGTTAATCAGCCTAGAATGTATGTGTACGGGAACTGCTGAGTCACAGCCTGAATCACTGAATGTGCACCTGAAGGAAAGATGTGGTCAGCCCTGGGAGCTCAGGTGAAGGTGATTCTTAGACCTCATTTAAGGGCTGACTGCCAACAAGGAAGGATCTCTTGTTGGAGATCCCTCCTTTGTGGAGTTCCTTCCCTGGGAATGTAGATCTTTGGAGACAGGTGAGCACTCATTTTCCTTCTTTTGTAACACTTCCTTGCTCGTGTAAGTCTCTTTTCTTTTACAGCCTTTAAAGTATGTAACTTGTGGTTTAAAAAATAAGCTCATAGGTATTTTTTGTGATTATTTGTGGGGGTTTTTTGTTACTCCAATTAAAATGTTTCATTTGATCATGCTATCACATGCAAATTGAAAATGTTTATTACAAGCGAATATTACATACATTTTGAATGAATGCTACAGTACATGCCTACTGTAGCTCTGTTACTTAAAATGTCCTACAGATTCGTTATGTTTAAACAATTTTGAAATTAAAGTTACAGTAGTCAGCAAACTCAGAAACACCTGCTGTATTTCTCTGGCTAAATATTGTTAGTAGATATGATGCTCTTTCTATAGGTAAACATATTTCTAAAGTTACTGAAGGAACACTCATGCTTGTTGGTAACTGATGGCTATTTTTGCAGTATCTATAACACTTTGAACCAGTCACTGGAAAAATCAGTGAGAGTATAAGTCACCACTGCAACATTCCTTTTTTCTCTGCTCTTCTCTATAATTTGTACCAGATTTTTTTTTTTTCTGTTCCTTGCTTTGTTGACTGGAAGAGTCTTCACCCTTAAACAAAACTACTTATTATTTCATGCTGATTCTGCTGCTAAAAAACTTCCAGCCAGAGTAATAAAAGTGAGCTATGTTGAAACTAAAAATTCTAACAAAGATTCATTTTTCTTATTTAGAAGTCTACAGGAGACATTTATATCCAAAAAATGTGAGTCAAAGATCTTGAACAGCAAAAAAAACTAGTCAGTTTAAAGTGGTTTCTAAATAGAAAAGGCATATGAATTTAATCAAACAAGAAGATTAATCAGTTAATCTCCAATAATAACATGGCTGACTTACCAAATATTTACAGATTGCAAAAAAAACCTGCTTCCCTAATGTATGTAAAAGAGACACTTCAAGTAATCATTGAGCAGAAAATGAGTTCTTCAGAAAAGCGGACGGGAATTTATAAATTTTAATCTCCTTCTTTACGAAAGCGTGCTTTTCATAGAAACCTACATATCATTCATTCATAGAATCATAATCCTTAGCAGTTGGAAAGGATCATCCAGAGGGATCATCAAGTCCAACTTCTGACATTCATCCTGTGAAAAACACAGGATTTCTGATTTTGTGCCCCTTGTATTATTTTGCAATGTTCTTGAGTGTGCCATTTTTTAAATCAGATTAAGATGTAACTGGTCTTAGAGTTCAGGCAAAGCTTTTTATATTTACTGAGTTTATGGAAACATAGTTGGAACAACCATGAACATTTATATTTATCCTTACATTTACAGACAGGCTGACATGACATCCTTCTCAAACTACTTGAGAAGTGCACCATGCACATTCAAATCACCTACACAAGGCCTCTACAGAAAGCACCAGACACAGTTGCTCTTAATAAGTCATAAAGCTCATACACTTAGGAATCCAGTCAAAAATAAACAGATCTTGGAAAACAACAGAGCTTAGATCCTAGCTGTTTAAAGGTATCCTGTCTGAAGTATAAAGGAGGATGAGAAATACTTGCATCGTCAACAATTGCCCTGTTTAGAAGATCAGGATAGAGAGGTAGGAAGGTGACTCACAAATTCAGGGAAGAACGCAGTCTAGGAGCTATCAATGGAGACTCACTTCTCTCTGTCAGTTTCATAAGGTTCTGCAGTGCTCAGTGCCTCTGTAACCTGTGAGCTTCAGCTCTTCCTGGATAACATCTCTTCCCTAGAATGCTTCTCCCCCATAATTTCTGGGATGAAACAAGAAGAAACGGGCAGAAAGCATCAAGGCCACACTGTTTGCCTGTTTGTATGATACAAATTGTAATCCTAATTTGTGTATGAGGGCTGTTCTCTAAGTAATATTTCTCATTTTATTATGTTGGCCCAAGACCTGCATATAAGGGATACTATTAATTTATTAGCAGATTTAGAGCCTCTCACAAAAACTTTCTCCTAGCTTGCTTAAGTGATTTTATTCTCTAATATAATTTCCCTGAATAGTTTTCTCAGATGAGAAAATGGCTGCAAATTAATGATATACTTTTGCATCCTTCTGATTTAGCACTAAGATTCAAGATGGCAAGGAAACAGACTCTCAAATAAACATGAGAAAGCTTTGTTCACCAGCCTTTGGGGTGCATTTAATTCTCCCTGTGAAACTTTAAATAGCTGGGAAAGCTGGACTATGTAAATTCATCAAAATACAGGCTCCAGATCCTGAAAATCGTTCCCTTCATGCAGGGGCTTTATGGTCACACTGGCTTGATGCTTGAAGCCCACCTCCTGCAGGTGAGCCAGCCAAACCCTCATACAAGCCTATGTGAAGAAGGCTGTCCTTGCCAGGGCAGAACCTGCATTTTTTCAGGCAAAGCACTCCTGAGTATCAGGCTGCAATCCAAAAGCAAGATTCCACTCTGTTATGTTTCCATTGTCGGAGAACCAACTGCAAGCAGTTGTTCTTCTCATTAAATACTATAGGGCAAATCTCAACAGCATATACCCTACCCTTATTTTGAAAAGCGAAATTCAAAGAGATGTGCAGCTTTCACTGCCACTAATATACTATGAATTAGTAGCCAGAGAAAAGCAGTTTATAAGTGCTGGGATTTCAGGAGTGATAAAGAAGAATACTTCAAAAATCATGGTTTTAGGAGATAGAGGTGTGTGAGTTATGATTCTAAGTGTCTTAGCATCTTTCAGTATACCGTACTGTTTAATCGGATAGCTCCAGTATAATTTCCTAGTTTTCAAAAACATACAGCTCAAGAAAATTCTGGCTGTATGTACTACCTCAACACTTGACGTAATATTACAGAATCATACAATTGCATGGGTTGTAAGGGACCATCAAGTTCCACCACCCCCTGCCATGAGCAAGATCACTGCCCACTAGATAACTTGTAACTCTTAATACTTAAATTTGTAGAACCAAATTTTGGTCTTCATTACTGTGGTATGACTGAAGTATGTCCACTTGACCAATGAACTTTTCACATTCATACTGGTATGGATGAGAACATTTGGTTAATATTAAATGTAAGACATGGACCATATTTAACCTTCCTTTGGTTTCTTTCCCCACCCCAGGGTTTCTTTTTACTTCCTATGGAAGTAAAAAAAAAAGGGCAAGATAGAACTAGATTGGCGAAACATAAGAAATCCTAAGCTACTTTATACCAAAATAAGCATAAAAGCATACTAAATAAGAAGAAGTAAATCCATCTCTGCTGGTATCTCCCTTTTGGAAATTACAAGGAAAACAGCAAATAACAGAGCAAAATAAACAGTGTCTGATCTGGTCCTGATAAATGAATAAAGGGCATCTAGAAATCAGTGGGGCTAATTAGCTGTAAACTGGATTCCAGATCACAGTGTAATATTGCAGGTCAGGATACATTATCAGAGTGATAATGTTAATATTATAATCTTAATATGTTTTCTACTGTGGTTTTGATTTTATTTTATTTTTTAGGAGGATAAAAATACATATAAAAATTAACTTTTCGTTAGCGTTTTAAAGGCTAGACTTCCTATACATACAATGATGTGTTTACTTTAAATCCTATGGTAGTACATTGTGTTCAATGGTTCAATAATCACATCTTTTAAAAAATAAAATAATGATTTATAGACTGAAAAGAACCTGTAAAAATCTAGACTATGTTTTGATTATACAGTTAAAAAAAAAAATAGTTAAACATAGTTAAAAATACAGCTTTCACCTAATTCCATTCCACAATCTCTAAATGGAAATTAACTCTAAAGTAGATCATTCTTATTAATCTTAGCTGGTATCTACTATGTAACATGGCTCTCCTTTTCTTTTGGTTGAAACTGTTCATGGAGGAGGTTCAAGGGTAATAATAATACAGACTATCATATAAGAGGAATGAGACTGGGCAGCTGTACAAAAAGACAGACTGAAATCCCTTGGATACACAGTCATATTCAATATATGATATCAAGTTTCCTTGTTTAAAGAATTACCTTAGTTTTAGTATAAAAGATAGATGTGATCACACTGAACTATGGAAAAGCTTCTTGTAGGTGACCACGTAACTTTAGGTAAAAGCACAAGAATTACAAGATGGGGACAAGCTGTATTTGTCAAGACAATGTGCCTTGGTATGGTCAGTGTCTGGTTGATAACATTTTTATTATTTTTAACACAATGGCAGGTGGTAATTAAATGAACGGTATTTAATCATATCTTCCTCACTTATAAATAACTACCCTTGCTGTAATTGAGATCATGACAAACAAGAGATAGGACAAAAAATTAATTTTATTACCTTCAGCAGCCACAATTCACATTCTGCATCATAAATAGGAGGGCTGCTCTGAAAATAATGCCTTTTATTTTCTTATGTTGGCCCATGACATCAGAGGCAGATGTTGGTAGTATGACAGTAAAGGTTGAACCTTTTCACCAGTCTCCTTCTACATTTTGTTGTCATGCAACAGATGGCAGCAGAGGGGCAGTATGACAAAAAGGCACATGACACAGAAGTGCTTATGAAGCAAAGGTGTATCACTGAATTCCTACATGTTAAAAAAAAAAAAGGGCACTCATTGACATTCACTGATGCTTGTTGAACACTTATGGAGACAAAACTGATGGTGGGGCCCAGGGAAGTGGTAGGTGGTACGTTTCAGCAGTGGTGACAGTGCATCAACTCTGTTGGTACAGATTTTCACGAGTGCAGCATGCAGGCTCTTGTTCATTGTCAGTGAAAGTGTATATCTAACGGTGGTGACTACACTGATAAACAGTGTTATGTAGATGAAAATTTGCTCTATCTGATAGTGTTATTGTGCCCTTTGTAGCTTCTGTAGGAATAAATAGGAGGCATTACTTTTGGAGCTATGTAGGTATACGCATGTTAAAATCTTCCACTGCAATGGGAAACTGTACAGTACACAAACATGGATCAAAAGTGCATCTAATGGCAGCAGAAATATCTCTGGAATTATGTGAGCAGCAATACTTTGGATAAAAGGGTAACATTCTATATATAATCTTTCTAGCTATCATCATGTTGTAAGGCTAATCACCTTTATTTCAATGATTCCACAGTTAAGAAAATGTTTTTATTTACAACAGATGCTTCATTACAATTTCTAGCTACTGACCAACTGCAGCAATGATCCAAAACAAAAAGAGGTTTTCTGCACAGGCTTACTTTAAATCATATACAAGTAATTTAATATAAGAAATATTTATATATTATGTTGCATTATATATTAGATAATGCATAGTATGTAAAATATATAGATCTGAGTGACACTAATATATATTTTTAGTTATGTTAATTTTAGACAATTAACATGCACTGCAAGTAGAATTGTATTGGTTCATGCAAGTACAATGTGTTTCTGTCCCAAATCTCTTGTAAGAGCTAATGTGTTTCTATCAGTTTACACTTGAGGATATGAAACACTTAAGCTCCTATGTCTTACCATACGAGCTTCCATTCACAGCTTCTTACAGGAAATTTGAGTCTGTTGCTGTCACAAACTGATTGACAAATTCTGTCTTGGATTAATTTCTTCTGACAGAAGATATCATTCTATTGCTAGAATGATATACAGAAAAATAAATTCTCAGCATACCCATATATTGGTCCCTCAGAAATTGTTTTTGATGTATTTCTTATAACCAATTAGCATATATCTTTCCAACCATCTTTTCCTACATAAAGCTCTACTGAAAAGCAGTTTATAGGTCAGTTCCACTAGCAGCTGCAGTTCATTATAAACATGGATTTCTCTTACTATTTCGTATCTTAGATCTAAGAGTCAAAACATCTATAGTGATTCTATTACAGATGCACACAGTGCTCAGCAGTCTTGGAACAGGTGCACACTGAAAATATATTTGTTGAGAGCTCTTTTTTGAGTGAATTAGATGATCCCGTCAGAGAAAACTAAGACAGTCAGAATGGACAATTGTCCCCACAAAGAAGTTCCATATGTTGTGTTTTTTTCTGTTCTAGATGTAATGGGCTCCAAGCCACTTAGAAGCTTCAGTGAACAATGAAGATAGCTCTTTTTGGGGGGATAGGATACTTGAAATCTGACATCTGTTCTCTGTCTAAGAACTGTACAGCAAATAAATTTTAACTGCAGTTAATGGTGATGGTGACTAAGGATGAATAGTTCAAGAGACTTTTATTGAAAACAGGGTTTGCAAAGAAAAACAATCAGCTTCTGTAATTTCAGAAGGAAGGATAGCCATCAGCCTAGAAGACTGACAGGAAAGTGACTGTTGTGGTAACTTCTAGCTACACGATTCATTCCCATAAGAAGCTGTAGAGAGGGTGACTCATTTAGAATTAAAAATACATACACTTCTGTTCAAGAGCCTAATGAAGAATAGAAGTTGAAATCCTATTATATTTAAATTTTGTTCTGATAACTCTGGGGCTTTGTGCTTTTGATTTTATGAGACAGCCCAGGCACAGTGATCCTTCCCTATTTAACGTACACTTACAAGATACTTCAAGATGTTTGCTGGTGAACGCACTTTTACTGCAAATGCTAATAAAACTAAAGGGGGAAAATATATAAATAATAGTGTATCTGGATGTATCTTAGGAATTTGAGTGTGGTATGGCTTGCTGTTTTCCATAATGCTAGTAAAAGCGGCTTTTCCTTTTTCGCATATAATAAGCACTCTGGATTTTCTTCCTGAGCTATCATTATTATTCAGCAATTTCATTTTTTTGATTAAAACAAAATTGAGAATTCATCAGGAATTGTCCAAGAAATAGCCAGTAAGAATTACATTCAGTAATTTGTAACTGGTGAGATACTACCCTGGAGTAGTAGAAGAGGTGCATCTGGCTTAGTAAAAAAGCATTATCTAAGAAGTTTAGGAAGATAAATGTTTCTAAAGCACCACTGCTTTACTTCACATTTTTCCATGGAATTATGTTTCATTCTGCCAGTAATCTGTTCCAACAGAACCACTGCAAAACTGAAGCTTAAGAGTGCTGAAATATTCATCTTCCATTCTAAACTGTGTGCATTTGGTTTTCTTGTTTTTTGTTTCTTATAGTTCACTTTTTTTTCTTGCTGTGGTGGATCACTGAAAGAGTAGCAGCTATTACAGCCTGGTAGGCTGGCTAAAATATGCATATTCAGTGGGTACTGATGAAAGAACTTCTTATATTTGAGGACAAGATTTTAAAAATAGGACATGTTATGGTTAAATTTCTAGGCGTATATTTAGGAACTCAAATAGAAGGTACTGGCTGCTCCTCTGTTTTGAAACCATGTTACCTATTAATGGCAAAATGGACAACAGTTAGGAAGAATCAAACATTTTAAGATAAGTCACTAAGTGTTCATTCTGAGGACTACTATGATTGTGGTTTCTAATTGGCATTCATTAGGAAGCCAATAGCTAAATTAATGTAAGAACTGAAAACATTTTCATGAACCAGAAAAAAAGATAAATGAAGGAATGGCTGGTCTTTGCTTTCTGCTGTTCACCTTTCAGAACAGTGCTGTCAGGCCAGAAGTAGTTTTTTATTTTATTTTATTTTTGTTTCTTTTTTTAAAGTTTTGAAGACAGCTTTTGTCAAAGTTCTTCTACAAAGTTTTTATCTAGCTACCATTTGTCAAGCTGTTTCAGCAGTTCTCCTACTGTGAAATCTGATAACTTTTCCCATTTGTATTCCTTATCCCAGATTATTAGGCCAGTTTCTGATTCTGCCAACAACGGCAAGCAGTTTAGTGTACCAACTAGACCTAAGTTTGCCAGAACGTAACTGCTGCCCCAGCCCTAATGATCTGCAAGAAAGTCTTCCCTGGTAGTGTTAGGACCTGGGTTTGCTGAGCTGTTGGTCTTTTGACCTGTAGGACATAGTGCAAGACCAACTTATTACTAGAAATCTGTGCTATTTCTAAAACAGTAGGAATATTTTAATTTGTGTTTTTACTACTGTGTAATTATTGTCACTGTGGGCAATTACGATCGGCATCATTTAAAAATAGGAATATGTATAAGTAATTAATATTTACCACATTCTTTATCTGTTAAACCTTAATACAGGAATGAATGCCCATGAGCAGGAATTCATTAACACATTTTAACCAAGATGCTTCACTGAGCTTCCCAGTTTTTCAAATATGGACACTTTTAAGTTCTCACTGCAGGCTCCAGTCTCTGTAATCCAAGCAATGATTTCTTGCAGTCCAAGCACCAGATGACTTCAATGAGTAAGCTAGCAGTCTCACTCAGAACAGTTATTAGTTCTTGCTGAATATTTTAGTTTTTCTTGTTTCTGTTATTTTACACAACTCTAGAGTATAACCTAAATCTTGAGGCTGACATTTTATTTTTGCTTTCTATACTTTTCACCACTTAAAGCAAAACCTTCTTTTAGAGTATACAGATTATCTAAGCTACACTGCTGAGCCACTTGTTCAGCAATACTGACTACAGTTGAGCACAGAAGACCTGATCCTGATTCCATAAAGTATTTCACCATTGATTTCATCATCTGGTGTAGCCCTCCACTGATCCATAAATTTGCAGTATTTTAACTTCTGTATTTATGTGGAGTTATTCGTATTTTATACTGCTACAGATTATATCAGAAGTGCAAAGCATCTATGTTGAGGCCCCTGGTAAACATCCAAAGAGTTTCTTTTGTAAAGATGGTGGAGACAGTACTTCCAAATGTGAAAATCAGCAGCAAGTATTAAATTGCTGGAGTATCCTATTACCATTTCTATTACCATAACAAAAAAGTGGTCATTGCTACAGGAAGAGCCAAGGTATGCTCTCAGCAATTAAAAATGAAAGAGACTGAGACTGCTTAAGCAAAAGCTTTGTTGCTAAAATTACTGATATAGAAATCATCTTAATAGACCTCAAAAATACCTCTTAACAAAAGGTAGTTTTCAAATACTACACACATGTACATTTTTCAGCTATAAGCAATGGAATACATTTAGCCAAAAAGAAACAGCTAGAGTCAATATTTACAAATATTCAAAGTAAAATATTCAAAATAAAAATATTCAAAGTAACCCTATTTCATTTCATAGTGAAACAACTAAATGACTTTTCTTAACCATACAACTCAGGAATTCACTATACTTTCGCTGATGTCAAAGGCATAATTTCCCATTTGATGGCAAGTCAAGGAAGCTAGTCCCCATTATATACTCTAGAGACACTAGCAGTTCTGCTTAAGAAGAAAGCAAGGTTGTAAAACCTTGACTGTTTGTTGTTGTTGTTGCTTGTTTTTGCTTTTTTTTTAAACTGTGAAAGCTTGACTGAAACCTATCAGATTACTATAATATGTTGAATAGATGCACAGATGGGGAGAAAGTGTTGCCATAGCTTATGCTTTTCTCATTCTGTAACAAAGTGACAACAATTTGACTTATAACTGCAGTCGATTTGAATTGCAGGCTGTTAGTGCTGCAATTCATAGCAGGATCAGAATCTTCAGGTTTTAATCATGCTTTATAACACATCCTTCGATTTTCTTTATAGCAAATACTTTGCTTCCATATTATCAGCTCTGCCAAACGTCTACTTCACATTCGGTATGCATTAGCACTGACAAACACTGAAATCCCAGACTTAAAGGCTTGTAAAAATCTTTGTGAATTATATGTGTGATAATGTGCTAAAAAGAATTAAAGTTCTGTCAGATCCTATTACTATTGTTATAACAGGGTCAGCAATTAATCCTTACATTTGCAGTCTGTAAACTTGGTATTTAATATGGGGTAGTACAGTTATAAGCCATTGCAACAGGCATGAATGTTCACCTAATTCCTTTTAAGCAACTGTCATCTATTGCATTCATCCAGAGGACAAACCTGTATCACTACATGAGACTTCACACTCTTGGAGGACTAGAGATTCCCCTCAAGCTCTGCTTAATTTATTCCCCCATATTATCAACAAATACTCAGAACAATTGTAACTGAATCAGTGTTGGGAGGATTTCTGAGAAAGAAGCAGAAAGCTATACAGGGAGATGCAACTTCTTAATCTTGCTGGCAGATTAAAATCCTATTGTTCACCATTGAATAAAACAAATCCAAGAGAAATAGTTGCTCCAGTGCGTTTTAGGTGTAACTCCAGCAGTAATGCCACTGCTCTGTTATGCTGCAGCCTTGTTGGAAGTGAGGGCCCTATCTGGAGAAGATGAAATACCTTTGAGCAAGACAACTGCAACAAAGAATGTAACAATCCCTTTCCTACACTTTATCACTGACACAGGTATTAGTTTTATCAGCATTGTTTTCTTTCTTTTTTTTTTTTTCAACAATCAGAAAACACCACTCACCAAAAGAAGATTTTGTATCACAAATTATTTTTTTCTAGTGATATTCCAGTAATTGGTGCCAAAAGCAGTGAATGTCTGCTTGCACTTTCTATGTACTTACATACAGTTACACTTACTAGATAAACACAACACTTAGTTGTTGCATATTTCTCAATTTTTTTTCCTGCAGAGCCTGCAGTCTGAATAGTCTTTTCTGAGATCCTTGTGAAGTCTAAATTAAACGCAAAGATTCATAATCTGGAGAATTTACAACACATACCAGTCATTTTTCTGCCAGACAGCTGCTGCTGATGTTGATATAATTATTTAAAAAAAAATATTTTTAGGGTAATTTAAACTATATAATAAAACAGACATATGCATGTAAGTCTCTTTTGCACTGTACTGGGAAGACAGGACCATTTCACCTGCTGATCCCTGGGACTCAGAAAAAACTTCAGTTAGGATCACCAGTAGAATCTAGTCAAATCTCCCTTTGATTTAAGTGTTTTTGTCCTTCTTTATATAAGAAACCTCTACATGCTCTCCCTTTCTGCAGGTTCATGGCATTTTGTTAAACCAAAATTAACACAAATATACTGTGAAATGAAAACAATGAAAGTATTTCATACTCTTTTTCAATCTTAAAAGTGAATCAAACAGTTAAGAGCAAAAGTGTCATATCAGTAACAGTTCTGAGAAGAGATTAATCCTTTTCTAGTTTAAGGCACCTTTTCATTTCTGGTTTAGAGTAATCAGATACATCAAACAGTTTTCATTCAGTAAACAGATCTGTATCTTCCCAGTGTTGCTTACTAAGCAATTACAATTAAATATCAGTATTGGCCCCACAAAGAAAAATGCTCCTTTCGCCATTACTAGCAGACCCAGTTCTCCACTCCTTCTGCATCTAGAACTCCTGTCAGTTTCCAAGCCTGTCTAGGGGAAGGGAAGCACAAGGAACCTTTGTATTTCCAAAGATAACTGCAAAAAGCATCTATGATATACTAGGAAACAATCTACTTGCCACTCACGTAGAAAGTATCTTTTCTATATATAGCTTTAAAGCTCCATTTTCAGCAAGAAATCTTAAGTCTTTTTACACTCAGTTGCATTGAAAAAGCTTATAAACAATAAAAAGGCTAATTTTTCATTTCTTGCCAATGAAAATTAAATCAGGATCACAATAGTGCATTGATGCCAGAGCCTTACAAAAAATTTATAGTGTTGAAGCCATGCCACTTTGACTAAATGAGTTTATTCATTCCAAACATGTTACCAATAGACTTAGTATTAAAAGGTGAGGAAGGGGAAAGGAAATCAAAGGATGTCTTTTAAAATACTGAATACTGTTTACTTTTGGCGAGTCCTAAAGCAAAAATATTTTCTAAAAAGAGCTGCTTAAGCGCTGGTGGGCACTGAGCTGACCAAATATGAGTCACTAGCTTTTCCATTCCGCTCCTTCTCATTTCTATCACCTTTCAAAAGGAGAAATAAGTAGATCTTCGCACCTCCTTTCTTGGTTCTACAGAAGACACCTCATACTTCTATTTCTTTTCTGTGTTTGACAGTGTTAAAGAAAGCAACTTGAAAAAAAGTCAAGAATGTTAAGAATCTTTTGAGGTTTTTCTGAATGGAAAAGTTCTGTTGTCTAAATAAGAAGTTACTGATGTATAATTCATACTTTATACAAATACACAAGGAAATTTTCTTTACATTATCTTACAAAGTGGTATTTTATGAAAAGAAAATTGAATAATATATGATTTAATAAATTTTATAAGGGCTATGATTCAGATTTTGCCCTGGTCAAAGCTTGCCGCATTTTCATTTAGTCATACTGTTTCCCCACTGCAGTGTACTATTTTATCTCTAAGTAGTTTCCCTCTCCTACTTTCGAACATAAGTATGTCCTATTTTATCTCTTAACTACTCCAAGTAAGAGTAGAACACACAAGACAATGCTGAAGTATCTCCCTCATACTCTATCAGGGAAATTGTATCAAATTCGACTCACTTGGCAGTCAGTGGAAATATTCCAGCTACAATAACAGATCCAGCCCTAAGCAGACAGCTCCCTGCATCTCCAAGCAAATGGCACACTGTACTTGCACACAGTTAAGTTCTCTCCAGAATGACCCTACAAACATGAGAAGCCTTTTTATTCAAAGTATACTTTATACAGAGGACTAGAGGAAAAGATTTTTAATATATTTACCAAACACCTAAAAACAAATCAGTGTGCCAAGTACTGAAATTTTTTCAGGAAGGACCAGCTAATTTCTGGGGGTTTGTTTGTTTTTGTTTGTTTGACTGTTTGCTTTCCGGACTGCTTGGGTTTACATTTTCATTCAACTTTTCATTTGTGTCAACACAATGTGTAAAGGTAAGCTACATAAATCTTGCTTACTAAAGCCACTTCTACTGTGCACTGAGAAAAGTGACATAAAAGATCAAAAACTATCATGCCTTTGTATCTGGTATTCCTTCTTCAATAGTTTTAGTTTTGACACAGTAATGGGGAACCGAGTCTTTGAAGATCTGTGAGATTAATTCATCTTCAGCTAACTCCACTGGAGTCCGTGGAATTGCAGTGAGGATGAAATTTGACCCCTTCAAATCCCTGGCAGAAATGTGACCAGCAGGGGGCAGAAGCCCTGACGGAGCTGACAGCGCCAAAGTCGTGCCCAGGTATAAAGGGCTTGAATGGAGACGCCGATCACCTCACTGAGCTCCCACTAGACACCCGTTGATTCAGAAAGTGGAGATTCACATAGAGAAATAGCTAGTAAAAGTAATATTAATAGTAAAAAAGCCTAAAAATCCCTTTAGGCATTCAAGGCAAGGCTGGATGTGGCTCTGGACAGCCTGATCTAGCAGTTGGTGACCCTGTCCAAAGCAGAGGGGGTTGAAACTTAGGTATCTTTGAGGTCCTTTTCAACCCAGGCCACTCTACGATTCTATGAAATTAAAACTTTCTTGGCGGAGAGTTAAAACTCCTTCACAGAGGTTGAAAGTTGATCCTCGAAGTCCCTTCCAAACCAAGCCATTGTACGATTTTATGATTTTATGTCTGATACACAGGAAAGTGAAATCTCAGACCCAGCCAGGTTGGCCCCCACATGCGCCTGAGGGCTCCAGAGGGAGGGACGAATGAAGGAGGGAGGAAGACGGGCAGCGTTTCCAGCCCGGCAGCTCCTGCCACCACAGCTCATACATCGCAGCTCCTCAAATGTGCGAGCTCAGCTCGCAAACCCGGAGCGCACCAGACGGGACGGGGCGGCGGTATCCGAGGGCCGAACCGTGCTCGGGGGCAGAGCTTCCCTTCTGCAGGAGCTGCCTCCCCGTTCTCCATCTGCTGCAGGTCCCCAGCGGGCTGTACCCTGCCCACCGTGTCCCCGGACACCTAGGGGACCACTCCCCCCCGCAGGGGCGGGAGGAGGCAGGGACGGCAGCGCTGCCCGTGTGAAGCCCAGCGCTGGGCCCCCCCTCTCTGGCACGTCGTTCCGGAGTGCGCCCACCTGCAGGGCTGCCCTCCTCGGCGCTGCCAACGGCCTCTGCCATACTTCTCTCTCGCCCCGGACGACATTCTGCCCGCTGAGCGCTTTTCAAAAGAAAAATCAGTAAGGGGAGGAATGGAGAAAATCCGAGAGGAGCCTCAGCTCCCAGCTTTCCCCTTCCTCGCCTCTCCGAGGAGGCAGATGATTGACTGTCGTTCAGTTTCTGCCACAACTTTGTGAACTTCAGCAGCGTCAAGACTGTAAGTGCAACAGAACTGAAAACTATAGGCACGCTGTGTAAAAGCGAGTCCGGCGTGCCGGAGGATGGGAAATCGCTCAGCGCAACACGTATTTGTTTCACCGTCCCGTACCGCCAGCGCATCCCCTCAGCAGCACTGACACCGGAGCGGCGCTGGGGTGGGACGGGGGGCTCCGGGCGGGCACCCGCGATCCCAGGGGTCCACGCCCCGGCAGCGGAGGCGGCCCGAAGCCCCGGCCTGGCCCTGGGAGCCCCCGAAGTGGGGGGAGAGTGGCGGCCTCGGTGGGCCCCTTCCTTACCTCCTCTGACCTCCGCAGTCTGGAGAAGGACAGCGAGGGTGACGAGCACGGCCACGGCCAGGTCCCAGGGCCACCTTTTCGTTTTCCACCGCGTGGACCACCTCTGCATCTTCATGCTGGGCGCCCGCAAGCGTGAGTTAAACCCGGGCGCCTTTAACTTATACCGACTCCGTCCTTTCCACAGTACTCCCAGAGGTGATTTCTCCTATAGAGCCATACGTGACACACCGAATGGATTCCCTCTCCCACGCAGGCCCCTCCGCCCCGTGCTCCCCCGGTGCCCTGCCTTCACACTGAAGGGAGACGAGGGGCTTTAATCAAAACGCGCAGAGCGCCGCATCCCCTAAAGGCTTCATCCCGTCAGAGGGCTGGGCGAGCGGCTCCGGGGCCACCCCTGCGCCCAACTGACAAGGCGGCCGCCGCACGGAGGCCAATCGCGACGCTCCCCCGGCCGCCCACAGGACCGCCCTCCGCCTCGGCGCCGGCACACCGGCCGCCCACGGCACCTTCGACCGCCGTGCCGGCGGGGACCGGCTCTCCCGAAGGGGAGCGCGGGGAACAGGAAACTGCATTCGCGGGAGCGAGCCGGGGGACGCCGTCGGCTGTATCCCGACCGCGGGGCGCGGAATTCCCTCAGCCCCACCGCCCCCAGCCCCACAACCGCGCCGCGGAGCATGCGCAGTGCCGCCCGCGGCGCCCCTCGGAGCGGGCGGCGCGAAACGCGGCTGTGAGGGGGCGGGCGGGAAGCGACACTCCTCACGGGTGGAGCGGGGAGAGCGAGAGGGGCTGTGCCGGGCGGCGAGGGAGCGGCGTGCGAGGGGAGAAACCCGGCCGAGAGAGGGGCTGGGGCCGCTCCGGGGAAGGCCTGTCCCGGCCGCCCGCTACGCACTCGGTCTCGAACGCGTTTCCCTTTCGCGCAGTCGCGGGGGGCCCCGTGCGAACGCAGGGAGCGAGAGGTGAAGAAATCCCGCACGAAACCGTCGCCCGTTCCCCGCCGCACCACGTCCTGCACGGCGGGAAGCGCGTACCCAATCTCCCCGCGAAAGGCCGCGGTCCCGCTAGAGTGTAGCGACGGTGACGGGGACCCACCTGCGTGGGGAGCCCCGCGGCGCCATGGAAAGCGAGAGCCTTGGGTCACGTTTTTGGTACAAGTGCATATCAGAACTGTGAAATTTTCCTCCTTTGAGATTTCTTCCAACTTAGAAAAAATAAAAATAAAAATTAACTAATAAGCAGATGGTTCAACCACAACGGAAGTGTTACTGTTACTCAACGCATTAAATTTCAGAAGTGTACCATCCTTTCTTACAGCGCCCAATGTTTTATTGTGCTTCGATAGTATACCCAGCTCTTCCTGTACTTGTTTCTCTGAAATAGTTGGTCTTGTTAGGTTTACAAGTGAGAGGACTGAGGGTGCATAGCAGTTATCTCTAGCCCCCCCCAGGTGCTGTTTGTTGAGGAGAGATGAGATTCTGGCACTTTGAGCAGTCAGCTGCAGTGCAGAGGTGAAGCATCAAAACACCAGGTCTGCCTCCCTTTTCTGTACCAAAGCCTGCTCATTCAGAATGAGTCCTTCAGTTGTCTGTTTCAAGCCCTAACCACACACAGCTTCCCCCAAAGTCAAGCATTAATTAATTAATTAGTACTATTACTGTTGCCTTTCCTGTTTGTGTTTTCCTCAGTGGCTTACTGGAGGCTTCAGAGAGGATGGTAAATTAATCTCTTTGATGCCTCGTTTTCCTTCCTTAGAATGCCAGTAGGTAGCCCCAAAAGTGGTTTATTCTTTTTGCTTAATACTTTGTTGCTGGAAAATCCCATGCAAAGTCTGAGTTTCCTCTTGATGTTTATAAATCAGACATCTTTCCGTCATCAACACTCTTGTTATATCCAGTGTGTCCTCACACAGTGGCTCTGGCACTGCTTTTTTGAGCCTTGCTATTAGCCTGAATTAATACAGCTACGATGGATCATAGAAAAGAGGTCTGACCCTATCTAAAAGGGGAAAAGGAAGCATTTCAGATAGGTGGTGAAAAAGGACAGGTTAATGTCACAGTGTAGAGAATGGTAATTTAGCATAATGCCGTTGCAGTTACTTCAATTTTAAGGTACATAATTCAGACCCTGCAATGTCTGTGGGAAGATACCCACTCATCTCTGTGGTCCTGCACTGGTTCCAAGTGAAACAATTGTGGAGTATTTGGTATTCCAAATTAAAATTTTAGGTCTTTTCAAGACAATAGAAGAAATACATATCAATCCAGGTGAAGTGGCATGCTTGCACTGGTATACAATTCTGTAGAATTCTATATTTCTTCTACGTTAATTCTAGTACAAGAACATTTTTTTATTTCTCAGTTATTTCTGCGTGCCACCATGTCAAACATTTAGATGTGTAATAAAATGCCATCACATTCAGTGACTGCAAGACAGAAGCTACATGCTGTTTAGGTACTTGAAGATGCTCGTCTTGGGATACATGAGATCCGGTATTTAAGGACTACTGATTTTCATTTAAGTTATTTTTTTAGTTACTTAGTTTGTAATCTTAACTGCCACAGTGGTCTCCCAGTGAAATAATCACAGTAGTGCAGTGCAAATACATTGAAGAATAGATATGATTCTAAGTGCAGTCATAAAAGTGATGACATAAAATGATTAAAGATTTGTAGTAAATTGCAACCCTTAAACGTAATTTCAGGAGAAAAAAGTTTTTTCTTGAAAGTAATAGAGGGTTAAAACATGAAAATGTTTTCAAAGAAAAACTGAAGAAAATAATGTTGTTTTTTAAATCAACTGTAATTCACAGTGGTTTGTTGGTTTTTTTTTTTCATTAGCTTTCTTGTTCCCCATTTCTCTTCAAGACAGTTTTAGTGAAAAGAAAGGCTAAGCATTGTGACATTCATTATGTTCTGTCCCTGACACATCAATGTTGGCAGATTAGCCCATGTTTAAATATTAGGAATTGCTCTCTTGTATGTGCACAGATGGGCCATTGTTGTATTTTGGGGCAGAGAGGGGGAGGGGTTAGGAACTACAGAGAAATAAATATGTTTCTTTGGCCCTACATAGCTTGCAAGAAACTTAGGGCAGAACTTTCACCTTTCTCAGACTACAGGCACCATGATGAAATATAACTGTAAGTGTGATGGTTTCTTGCAATCTTGAAATTGTGTTTTTCATAGTACACTTCTGGATATCATCAAAATTGAGAGCTCTGTTTATGAAGTGTATTATTCACTGGGAATAACTAATGCACTGGAAGAAACACGGTGCTTTTCTTAATTTCCATATATCCCGGAGACATTGACTTGGCTTAAAGCACCTTGTTTCTAACTTCACATGTAAGTTGACACCTTCTAAAACTTTCGTAGTACAAAAGTTAACTTTGCAAAATAAGTGTATGTCAAAAAGGTTGTCATTCACTGCTTTGTCCATGATTTCAGTGCCTTTTTATTTGATTAGGCACACATGTCATCTTTGCTAAATTTGTGTTCCATATTTACATTTTTGAAGAGTTTTCTGTTATGTAAAAATACTGGGAGGAAAATGAGTGAGTTAAACTGCTGTACTGAACTGAACCCTTGTAAAAAAAAATCTGTTTTTTTTGTTTGTTTGTTTGTTTTGTTTTTGTTTTTTTTTCAGACATTATTAGGGGAATTAGGAGAGTGGAATGACCTGTGCTAGGTGAAATGTTAGTGGACTAGATGATCTCTAGAGGTGCCTTTCAACCCCTACAATTCTTTGATTCTGTGACTTCCTTGTGTAGTTTTTAAGGGAGAGTAATATGCATGCACACAGACAAATGCACACATGCAGATAAAATAAACAACAGCATTTCTTTCTACGATTTTGTTTTCAAGTAGTGTAATAGACTTAAAGATTTGCTGCACTCCCACAATTCCATTGTCTAAGGTTTTGAAGGATGAACCAAAGGATTTTTCTATTCCTTACCAAATTCTTTGGTCTAGAGAATGGCTCAGTGCCCATTGATTGATTTTTTGGATGCTTAAGAATTAGGGAAGACAAATAATAATAATAAAAATCTGATACAAAACAGCATCACCATTTTTCTGCTTAGAATGTAAAGAAGCTTCTTCAGTTAACGTCAAAGCTGAAGTGACTAGATACGGCTGCACTGTGCATTGTTAGTGTACTCCTACTGGATTTCACACTCACACAACTCCAAAATAAGGGACAGTTTCAGGCAAAACTGAACACACACTAGTTAAGTTGCTGTCAGAAGCAATAACATGAGAAAGATTCTAGTCCCATGTAAGAAAAAAAAAAACCTACTGTTAAGGTTAATGTTAGAAATTAAAAATAAAACAACATGAGTACAATTTGATAGGCTCTGCTAATGTAAGAAAGGGAAAGTAGTTGGTAGGCCCCTACACACTGACCTCTCTTGCTGCAGAGGTTTATCCCCTTTCTGTTAATATAATGCTGAGAGTTTAAAAACACAGCTCATAAAAAGTGTGTCCTGTTCCACAGGAACATGAAGGTAAGAACAAGTATGGATAAAAGCAAGAACAGTAACTTATGGTGTGTTTCACTTTAGGGATGATCCCATGTAAATAATTAAGCATAATTATTCTGCCAGAACTTAACTGTCAGAAACAAGGGATGCATTTGTATTTAAGGGAGTAAGGCTTAAACACTCACCTACAAATTAGGGAAAATAATACCAATCCATTGGAAGCTACTCCTACTCTGGTAGCTGCTTGGCGCTGTGAATTTAGCCATTCATTGCTTTTGCACTTTCTGCTCCTATGTCCTCCTCCTTTCCTTCTGCTCTCCTCTATTGTTCTCTGGAAGAGAATACAAAGGAGTGTGAGGCTTTATTTTTCAGTTTTAGGACTCATCTGCCAGGTTTCATAAACTTGGGATAGAATTAAGTCAGGGTTTGGAACACAGTGTCAAGATCTGAATTTATTATAGGATTCTGGAAGCTCCAGAGATGAAATTATTGCAAGCAATGAATCAAAATTTTATGTTACATTTATATATTTTTTTATTTTTTTTCCTGTAATGGTTAGTTTCTAGCTAGGAACCCATCATATGTTCTTCCTTCACACCATTCCCCTTCCTTTCCTCACGAAGAGAGGAGCATTGAGTTTAGGATTAAGTAAAGTGAAGTGTCATCAATCCTGAATGGCAGAGTATTCTGCAGAAGCTCACACCTAACACCACGATAGATAGAATCCAAAACTTGAAACTGTGTTTTCCTATCAAGATTTATATTCTGATAAAATATAATTTTAAAATAGGTCAGGGTTTGGAAATCACCAAAAACTCTACTGTGGATCTGACAGTCCCCACAGAAGCTTAAAGAGACCAGAGTCAGAAAAGCCTTTGCTCTTTATAATCCTATGTTATAGTGATTAACTCTTGTTTTTACATAACTTATATATGAGAGATTATACATGGGGTTTGGTCAAGGTTTGGGAAACTTTATTATTTTTTTTTAATTCAGAGTTTTCATACAATACAAAGATTGTTGTTATTAGTAGAAACCAATACCTGATGATGTCTCTCCTTGTATGCATTCATAAAAACATTAGCAATAAGAAAAAAGCAAGGATTTTGCATAGGGTTAGGGCTGAGGATTTTGAAGTCTTAAGAAGACAGATTGTTCTGGGCCATGTTAAACCTCAGAGACAGTAATTATGTTAATACCAATAGAAGTCTGTGTTTTGGGCTGCATGAGTCCTACAGGAACTAGTAGACTGTCTGTTTAGGAAGTAGGTATGAGTAGTTAGAGTGAAGGTTTTATCAAAGATCTCTGACTTTCTATGAGGACTGACTAAGGGAGCTGAACTTGTTTAGCCTGAAGAAGAGAAGGCTCTGGAGAGACCTCACTGTGGCCTTCCAGTTCTTAAAGAGAGCTTATAAACAGGAGGGACACTGACTTTTTACATGGTATGATAGTGATAGGACAAGAAGGAATGGCTTTAAACATGAAAAGAGGGGATATTTACATTAGGTGTTAAGTGGAAAATTTTCACTCAGAGAGCAGTGAAGCACTAGAATAGGCTGCCCAGAGAGGATGTGGATATTCCATCCATGGAGGTGTTCAAGGCCAGGTTGGATGGGGCCCTAGGCAGTCTGATGTAGTGCCTGATTTAGTGGTTAGCCACCCTGCTCACAAAAGGGGGGTTGGAACAAGATTATCTCGGAGGTCCCTTCCAACTCAAGCTTTTCTATGATTTTTAATATGATTTCTTGAAGTCCCACAAATGTGAGACTATGGGATGGTAAAAGCCATTGACTAGTTTTGTTCTTAACTGTAGCAGAAATGCTAAGTCATGGCCTGAACCAGTGATTGAGCACCTGGTGGGAAGGCAGGGCCAACCCAGGGGAGCTCAGATGTGTGCAATGCCCCTGAGTGACTGGAAGGGGTGGAGACAGGATCAGCCCTTCCCAGACCTCATTTAAGGGTTGATAGTGGAGGTGAGGGCATCTTTCATTGGAGATTTCTGTGTGTGTGAGATACTCTGAAGGTAAACAGCGTTTTTCTTTTATTTCTGTTCCCCTTGCTGTTACATTTAAGTCAAGCCTTCACTTGCTGAATTCTAGGACTTTGGTACTCTGCTATTATTGCTATGCTTTCTGTTGTGTTCCATTAACTTTGGGGTTTACTCCCTTGTGTACTAGTGAAAGCCATGTATGCTTAGTATTCGTGTGTTTGGGTTATGGTTTGGGAATTTTAACTGTTCTAAACCCTGAGGAATGTTTAACTGTGCCAGACTGCTAAGGATGAGCAGCAGAGATATATATTGATAGATTCTGATGTACTATTTCCTGAAGAAATTAGTGTCCTTCTTTAAAATAAAACTATTGAAGAAGTGATTTTAGTGCTGATGCTTGTATCTTGAATTGTCTGAGTTTTTGGTCAAATTTGGAGCATATGGCAAACAAGAAAAAGAGAGCTAAGTGATTACTGACAGAAGCCAGTGTGTTATACCAGTTGTCAGAAACTAAACCTTTAGCCTCCTGTAGACTAAGCGTGAGCCTAGCATCAGGCAGGGAGTTTAGGGCTTAGTGAAATAAAGCATCGAGAAGTAAATTCATATTTCATGAATGCGTAAATCTTGGCAGCAAGCTTTCATTAGTGCAGTTAGCAGCCAATGTATTTTGTTGTTTTCTTCCTCTAGAGAAGAAAAGATTTCTACACCAAATGTAGAAAGAAGGTAAGGTTCTCTATTCTCTTTCATAGTTGAATTTCATTTTCTGGGTATGAACAAGACTTCTGTTACGCTTGAGGCTAGATTTTATTTTTTTTTTAATGTGTATGTCTGCATGACTGAGTTATGTTCTGTTCTATGTTGCCCTTTTCATATAAGTACAAAACAGTACAAATGAAAGCTATAGACTTATTTTTGTCTTATGTTACATTAGTAGGCTCCTGTATGTAAATTAAAGATTACTGTTGAACACTGCAGAGTCTATGAAGCAGGTGCTTCTAGAAGCCTTATGCATCTTTTTCTGTCAGTCTCTATAGGAATACTTCTCCTAGGAGGGAGGTTAAAGATAGAGTCTTGGAAACAAATAATGAAGTACTAAGAGCACACCTCGTGATAGAATCTGTGTTCCCAGAAGTAAGACTTAATAAGTCTCATCTCATATGAATAGAAGCCAATAGCTTTTTGCCTAGTAATTGATCCTATATTTACTAATTTTGCAAGAGTTAGAGTTGGACTACAGGAATTGAAGTTAGGATTAATATTTGGAAATTTAGAACATTCCCTAATGTTCCCTAGTGTTTGGGAAACTTGTATTTCCTGTGTAAGATGGATCAGGGACTGTTCTTTGGCCTACTCTTCTGGATAGGGTTAGGACTGAGATTAGGTCTATTGTCTAGAATCCAGTTTAAAGCTGCTTCTGAAAAGTACTTGGACATAGGAAAGAGACTGGTGATGCTATAAGCTAATGTTGTTTGTTTTCTTTACTGTCTTCCAGTTTAACATTAGGAAAACATCAAAGTCCCAGTTTGTCATTGGTTTATATAGTTCTGAAGAGTCAGAGAAGGTTTAGGTGAGAACTCAACAACTGAATTCCTAAACAACACAGTTGATTGGGTCTAGTCATAACAAGTGAACTGATCCCATCAAGAGACAATATATTATTTTTGAGTTCACTATCCTTTTTTCTTGTTGAACTTGTATGTAGCTGTCTTTAAAATTACAAACAAAAGATGAATTCAGGATACGGGACTATTGTGTGGGCATATGAAGCAGGTAGTTGCTGTCAGTATCCAATCACTTGTTTTGTTTTTTTTTCCCAGGTTTTGTTCTTTCCTTCTGCTCCCTACCCCCTTGCTTTTTGGATGCCCTTCCCCGCCCCTTGCCTTGCATGTCGTGTGGTTGTCTTCATTCAGGTGTTCTATTTCTCAGTCCTCCTGTTTTATCACTGTCCATCTACACTGTTTTATGAGAGGAAGAATAACTTCACTTTTATGCAAAATGTTGCCACAATTAAAAGCACATTATTTTTCTAAGTTTTGTTCTTTTCATTGGTAGATTTAGTTGGCAGATTTGTAGTTGTGATATTTCTCCTTTACTTGCTCTACACAGCCTTAGTGTATATTTTTTTAAAAAAAAAGGCATTATTCTGATGCTGATAGAGATTACCTGTTTGAGGAGCCACAGCACACAGTATGACTGCGGAGTTAGTTCTCTCTGGAATGTGGATCCATAAGAGTACACATTTGCGAATGAATATTCTGCATCTGGAATTGTTCTGGGAAAGTGCTGTGTGTTTGGCCTCAGGTTAAAAAAGAATGCTGTGACTGTTATTCAAGGAAATTAATTGAATAAAAGCAGCAATAGATATCCTTCCTTACTATTCTTAAGCTTTTGGGTTTTAATCATGTCCATCTTCCTGCACCTTCCTTGGTAGAGATAAAAACACTGCTGAAATACCATTTTACAGCATATAAGAAGCACACTTCCATCCTGTTCAGCCAGCAGCAGGAAGTATCAAATGTCATGCTGTATTGCTGACCCAGCTTGGCAATTCAAACAAAGTTTTGGGGGGTTTATTTAAGTTAAACTCCCTCATCTTTTCAAGTCCACCTACTGGTACTTTATATAGCACAGTGTAATTGATACAGCAGCCCACCATTTTTTTTTATTTGTACAGGTTCTAGGGATCTATGGAGGTTGTAACCTTTGTAATCATAGCTATACACCATTCAAGAGGAGAAAAAAAAATATGATCAATTAGTGTAATATGTAAGGATACCAGTATTTTCCTAAACTGAGACTTCTGCAGAAGAGGCATCCACATTTGTTTTAGGGGTTATTTTCTCAGTTTCTGTTGAATACTGCCTGGATGTGGTACTCTAGATGAGACCTTACAGGAGCTGAGTAGAGGGGACAATCAGCTCCCTGTCCCTGCTGGTCACCCCATCTTTAACGGAGCCCAGGATATAGTTGGCCTTCTGATCTGAAAATGTACACTGCTGGCTCATGTCCAGCTTCCTGTCCACCAGGACCCTGAAATCCTTCTCTGCAGAGCTGCTCTCCAGAAGTTCTTCCCCCAGTCTGTATAAATACCTGGAATTGCCAAGATCTGTTCCAACCCAAGCCATCCTACAATTGTATGATTCTATGAATCTAATTGTTTCTTTCCTTTATTTGTTTTCTCAATTTACTTGAGACTCCATTTAGGTAAAGATCAGTTGAAACAGATATGTGGGTTGGAGTAACTAATAGGGACAGTTTGGAGAGGCTCAACTTTTTTGCCAACTATTTGTCTTCTTATCGGAAAGAGTTCTCACTGATCAGTTTCGCTTTAATCAATTTAAATGACCTGTGGCAATGTAAGAACAAAAGTGTTTAAGTATAAATGGTCTCTTATGGACCTTCTTCTACATTGTTCTGAGACATTGTTTTGTACTGGGGGAGTTACTGGCATCCTATCTGATACACAAGGAGGCAGTGCAGGTGTGGGCTAATGGTTTGCATGTGTCACACACTTACAGTGTGTTTATTAGTTTTGGGCAACACTACTGTTCTCACAGACCCTGTGAGCTGAGGAATTAAAGACAATAAGAGGACTAAGAAAGCAATTAGCTAACAGCAAACAAACTTGCTTCAAGTCTTGATGGTCCTGTACTTCTATTTCCTGTGCATAGATGTCTCTCAACTGAATCACTTCTTAAAAATATTTTGGAGTAGAATCAAAGTTGATCCCATTGCATGAGAATGAACACTGAAAGCAGAATATGAAATATTACAGAAGTAATATTTCAGGGAGGTGTTCTGTCTCAGGCAACTCCCTGTCTCATGTCTGCTCTCTCATTTACCCAAGTTCTAGAAGATTGGGACCAGGAAATCAATGCATATAAATAATAAAAAAATGTTGTTAGTATGTTATTCCAGCAAAGGACTTGCTGGGATTGTCAGATGACAACTGCCTTGCAATGTGAGAGTACTGGCAGACTTGAGTGCTTCTCCCTATATGCTTCAGCTCATAAAATATGTTTAAAATAGCTATTTTAACAGTACTATGTGACAAAAACTGAACGTGCATGATCACACCTTGTTCTTCACTAAGGACATAATTCTATATCACAGGAGAAAATAGAAATTCCTTTGAAAGCAGATATACTGGGTAGCTTTAAAATTAATTCATGGTAAAGCTTTTAACTTGGTGCCTTTTAACTGCTTAAGACTTGAAAAATCTGTTTAGGCCTAACTACTCTGAAATGTGAGGCAGAGTTCAGTACATAAGCCCTATCAAAGTCCTTAGGACCAGTCCCAGGAGGCTAGTAGGATATGTGTGTTGAAAGAAGCTCCCAGAAGACATTAAGTAGTTCATATGATAGGAATAATGAAACAAGAATTGCACTAAAACTGCCAAATTGTCTTCAGCTTCCTCTTCATGGGCATAGACTACTATGGAACATGCAACTCCTCTGTCAAAGGTAGCATGCTGACACTTTGCTGGCATGCTTCTATGGATATTAAAAAGGCAAGTCTCTAGGAAATACTTTGTCAGTGGTTTTCTGAAGATATCTCATTCCTATGTTGTTTAGCATAATAAAATGTTTTTCCTTTTCAAGTTAGGACAAATGGAGGGGAATATATCTGCTCTGTGAGAATCACTGAAGGATGAATAGAACGTTATGTATGTTTTGTACTTTTTGATTGTATCTTGAAATTGTTAATCATTTTTTTTCTGGTGCTGATCTGTAAGTGGATTACTATTTCATGTACTCTTATGGGTGTTCATTCCCTCCCCCCCTTAAAAATGCAAACACATCAAATAAGTGCTCAAAACACTTCATTAAATCTGCTGCAATCTGTAATAGCCTCAAGTGTCTTTATTTTTTTCCAGATGATGATTATATTTCTGGTCAATATTGTGAAAATAATTAACTGTATCTAAAAAAAAAAAAAGCTTTTCCTTCAACATGTATTTTCAAAACAGTGGTTGTCCAGGCCCTGCTGCAAGGCATGTTGCTCAAACCTATGAAATAATTAAATTTGTTTCTAGCCAGTCTGAACTGAAACTGAGAAAGTAATGAGGTCTGCTACTGAGGTAGTAGTTGAAGAAGCTGAATACAATAAGTTAGAAAAGGATATGAAGAAATATTTGTTCATTGCATTGCTTTTTTGGCTGCTGTTTCATTTTATGAGTTATGTGATTCTGACATTCAGAATTAGATTATCAGGCAACTGATTCTTATAATAGTGTAGTAATAAGGACATTTTATATTTGATAATAATCTGCACTAAATGCAGTAAGTTCAGAGTTCAGTTATAGGAGCATTTAATTGATTCTGGTAGTTTTTATATAGTTTATGTAAATACCTTGTTTACTTAGATGGTGGATTTTCAATAGGTTTAACAAACAGATCATAAATTTTGATTCCTTGGGATTATATTGCTAATGTACAAAATAATCATAAATCAGAATGAAGTCTGAACATTCCAAAGTATGGTACTGTCAAATAACTATGAAACAAGTTGTGAAATTTCTTAAATGTAGTGGGAAAAATAATGATAGTTGAAATATGGCTATTAACTTGTACTATTGTCAGATATAAAAACCAGAGATCACATTTGTATACAAGAAGTATCTGTATCAATACTGCATCATGTCCAACAAAATTAAGATTCAAGTATGATTTGGCATCTAAATGTATGTTTGCACATCCTGAATTGTAGGAGGTGATATTTATTCTGCTTTATGTTAAGAATTAATCTGTTGTATCCAGTTTGATTCCAAATAATTACTGTACTAATTTTCCAACATTAATTAAATGGTACCAAATGATAATCAGGTATGATAGTGAGAGAGAGACTATGTATTCTACTTCAAATACTATTTGGCTACCTTCCTATCATCCCTAGATTTCTCTGAATCATTCAGTCCTCCTGAAGTTAGATCTTAAGTATCATCACATTTGCAGATATTAGCATTTTCAAAACTGGACTGTGTTGTACCAATAGGATTTTATACATCTGTTTTTATTTTTAAGAATGTAAAATGTTCAGAATTCATTCCAGATGATGTATAACAAACTTGTTTTTCGTTTTCCCATAAGTAAGAGTGTTGAAACTGTCTTCATCGTAAATACGATGTTTCTTCATTTATATCTATGTCTGCAAGCCAACCATGGCTCTGATCCTTCTAGTATTTGGGTAGGTGCTGAGTTTTTAAGTAAGTATATCCATGTACCTCACATAGATGTGTATATACATCTTTCTCCCTGGAGTAGCTGCAATTGCTACAACAGTACTAGTTACTTTTGAAGTCATTGTATGTAAGTATTTGGTTTTTGGTTGGTTATTTTTTTTTAATAGAGAAGATAGATTCTATTTCTTGGGCATCTACATGATACCTAAGACACTTGTTCAGTTGGAGAGTTAAAGTGGACAAAAAATTAAATAGGATGATTAGTTGCCTTTAGATAGTCTTCTCTTTGATCTCAAATGATTCTGGTACTAGAAAATACTGAAATTCCTACAGGAAGGGGTGAGCAAGAAAGCTTGTTTGTAGTGCTCTCTTCAGGGAGATTAGAACTACTGAATAAAAATGGATATTCAGTCTCCACCATTCAGCAATGCCTGTACCACTAAGACCCAGGGAAAGAAGCCTAATAAATATTGTTGATAAAATCTAATAGAATAATCTCAGATAGTATCTGAGATAAGCTTCGTTCTTTCAGTTTCCATTTTCTGATTCATTTGAATTCTCACAAACCCATAGTAAATTGCTTCTAATTGTGATCTAATAGGATAATAATTTCCTGCATTTTAAGATACGTTTAATATTTTAAGATATTAAGATATTTTAAGACAAATTTCTTCATGTATAAAAGAGTATAGTTATAGACTTCATTGGAATCATGGCAGGTTAGAGTTCTGAATTTGGCCTGTTCCCCTTTGGAACCTACATGAATGTTTTTTGAATGACAGTGTAACAAGAAAGATGCATTTTGACAGGAATGAGAATAATGAACAGGCAGCTGGAAATACCTAGGCATGTTATGCTTCTTGACAGACTTCACAAGCAGAGCTGCTGACTTGAGAGTTGCCTCTGGGTCTGTCACTTTGTTCATCTCTGTTGGGGTTGATTTTTTCAGAACTACTTTGTCTGCAAGTTGTCACTTTCCCTATGGATTACCTTTACCTGTAAGGAGTTCACACGTTTTATCTGTTTTGAGTACTTAAACTCCCTTAAAACTCTGAAGCTGTTTCTTTATTGTAAGCAGTAGTGGGAAAGAGATGATGGCTTGTTGTCCCTTTATTTGTTTAGAAACAATTTGTGATAGCTTTATGGCACATTTCTGTAACTTACTGGACTTGTGTTTATGAGAGAGTAATATAGAAAGACAATTGAAATTATTTTTAAAAAAATAAAGTTGCTAATTTAGGTAGTATTAGTTGCCCTTGCACTGTTAGACATGCTGCAAAATTTGATCTGATACTACACTGAGAAAGAAGGAAAATTACACAAATGATGTGTTAAAAATGTGGTTGATAGAGCAATAGTATGCTGTCACAGCAGATATTCATAAAATATCAAGCACCTAGATTGATCAGATAATAAAAAATTGGAATGAAAGAATGCACAGTTTGATTTCAGACGTGTCAAGCTAGTACAGTCTGCTAACTTTGAAACCTGACCACAAGTTTGTGTTGCCTGCTTTTTCTGTTTAATTTCCAGTTGTGGGAGCCACAGGAATGGGCTGCAGGCATGGGAATACTGCTGTCCGTTCAACAGGGAGTTTCCCTGTTCCTGATTTCCCCTCCCCAAAGGCAAAATGGTCTGCCCTGTAAAACAGTGGCTTCTTTCTCTGCAGAAGACAGCAGGAAGAAATGCAGGGATTATTTTTTTCCTGAAAAAATACCCCTTAAAAGTTGGTGTTCAGTGCTTTGCCTTCTCACTTTAAGAAATTAGGATAAATGCTTTTTTAAGATTGCCACTTTTACTTAATCAGATTAAAACTGACTGTTCTGAGGGTCATAATCTGGTAGATAAATCAGATCCAAGGTTTTCACTAGTCTGGTGAAGGTTGATGTGTCAAGAATTAATACAAGTTAATGTTCATGCCATCTTTCAATAGTCTATGTCAAATGTATGTTTGGGAAGTTTAACACAACAATGAAAACCCTAGTAAACTGTCTTGATTAAGTGGTAAATTATTTTAATAAAGTATATCTTCAGGAAAAAGATGATCTGCCTCAAAAAAAAAACAACTTAAAGTCTACCCTTCTATTTGTATTTTTTTTCTGTTAAAACATTGTTTCTTGCAAGAGAAATACGTTATTTTATCCATTCATTAACTAGCCCGGAGTAAGAATAAAAAGTCTAATTTTAAGTGAGAAGGACAGAAGAGATCAGTGAAATCTATTTGGTGAAGCACATGCTGAAGGAAAGCCTTGCATTCTCCATTGTTGTGGTAATGCTAGAAGCACAATCAGGGAGAGCCAAGTGATTCAGAACATTCTGCTGTATTTTGAAAGTACTGAAGAAATTCAAGTCACATAATTTTAAAGTTAACAGTAACTGTTGAGAATTTTCCTTCATCACAGTGTAACAGATTGTGTATTGTCACCTTTGCTTTCAGCTTACTGTGTGTTACACTTTATAAAAAGGTGAAAATAGGTTTGTCAGCCTGTTTTGACCTGTTGGTGGTTTTATTCAAGTCAGGTCAGCTTTCACAAAGAGAAGGAATGGTGGGTCTTCCCTGGAGTAGTTTCTGAGGCAGTGCTCGTCTGGCAAACCTTTTGCTGCTCAGTGCAGTCAGCTATGGAGCTTGCAGCAGGGAAGGATGTGTGGAATCTCTTTATGAGAGGCAGGGACGAGCACATAGTTAGGTGTAAAGAGTCAAGAAAAGTCATCTTAGGCTTTTTTTTTAATATAAAAATGCTGTGTTTGTAGTAACCTGAGAACTGAAAATTGGTGGACCTGAGAGCAGGATTTGGCTGTATGGCCACCAAAGATATGGAGGAGTTTGTATATAAAATATTTTTTAAACTTGCTTATTTCAATAGAATTGAATTTTCTCTTTTTAAAAACTTTGTTCCACTAAGTATTCTACTTAAAACATAGGGATTAAGAACTTTCTGTTACTGCTTTTGATGCTCTAATTCTACGGGAATGGTGCAGACAGTTCGGCCTCAAAGTTCTGGCTTGCTTAGTACCCAGTTGCACATAGTTGTTAAGCATGCTTGCGTTAGAGAAAACTGTTTTTCTTTTTGTGGTGAGTCTAAGCTGGAACATTTTTCTTGCCTGCTTGCTAGCATATGGCTGTTGTTATCCCCATGATGAATTCTGGAGTCATGTGATAAACTTCACTTACATGTCTTTACTTCACCTGCACTTCCTGCTTCAGCCTGCTTCCCGCAGAATGTCTGTAACTTCCCAAACCGTTGGGCAGTTTTACTCAGCAGGCTTTTTGTTTGTTTGTTTGTTTGTTGTTTTTTTTTTTTTAGTACTGAAGAGTCTACCAGAATTGTACCTTCTCCTTTCTTCTCCTGTATGCCTCCTACAGAGTTCATCTTGCTGTTAGTGCCCTCCTGGGCTTCAGGTTAGCCTATCCTGTCTTTGACCAGGGTTGAATTGTCAGAGCAAGAAACAAGAATTGAGAGGTAGAACTAGGAAAAAAAAAAACTAGGGGAAATTACTCTGTTTGTGTCCTGAAATGACAGAATTTAAAGGCTAACATTCCTATATAAAATAAGGGCTTGGAGGAGGAAGCTTTGGCTTACTTCAGATTTGTACAGTGGGGTACTATGGACAGCCACACTGAATTCTAAATGGCATGGACAAAACACACATCTGGAGGTCCCAGTAAGTACACTGTCAAACCTACACATAGTTAATTCATCTAAGAAGTTTTTGCTGGGATAAACATAGGCTCTCTAGATTCTGAAACAAAAGCCCTGTTATGAAGCAAAAGAAACAGCTCCCTGAGCTCAAGCTGGCTGAATCTGTTATATTCAGTCCAGACTGCTTTACAACCAATAATTCTTTTAATTTATATACAGTACCCTGCTATTTCCACAGGGATGGTTTTATTTGACTATCCATTCACCTAAGAATACAAGTTTAAGTTAAACTTGATGGTGCCAAATATGGCAAGCTGATCTTATACCACTTTGATATCTTACTTTGCAAAGCCAAAGCAAGCATTACCAGGCTCTACAATTGTGGTTTACCAAACTTACTGTTAAATGTATAATTCTAAAACTTACTATCACATATCAAAGGAATGTGATCATTTAGATGCACATGACCAAAATTATAGTGCCAGAATCGTATCATTATGCACTATTTCCTGTATTTTCTTTACACTGTCATGAAATATAAAATGGATGCTATGAAACATAGATTATCAAAGGGAAACGTAAGGGAAGTGTTTCTTAACATCTTTAGTTCAGGAATTTGTGAAGCCTCAAGGAAATGTAAAGTTTTGTAAATACTGACTTTTTCTTAAAATGCTAATGTCTGCTTGTAGAAAAAGAATTAAGTCAATCTACCAAATAAAGTGTCTATAATGCTTTGCGTGAATGCAAAGCAGTTTCACACGGGAGTTGTCTAAGATAGGTTGCTACTGGTCCCTTGTGTTTCTTATTCTAGTTGATGACATAGGAGCAGATGGCAATTCAGTGCTAGCAGAAAGGCTTAAATACCCTCCCACTCTGAAGCATGTTCTTAATCCTACAATAGTGTCTCCCTCCATCCAGCCCCTAACCCAACACACACATACACACACCCCTCTATCTGTTGTGATTACACTCCTGTAGAATACAGTAATGTGGGAGAGAGAGTGTGACATCTATTAGCAGAAACTCTGGCACAACAGCTCTTCTCTTGTTAAAGGACTCAAAGAAGATGTGGTTTAAAAATAAGACATGAAAGCATCAAGCACGTTAAATAAGAATGACAAAGTTGTGCTACGTTGTCTAGATATTGTAGGACTAAGATGTAATGCATCAGACTGTTTCAAAGGCTGAACATAAAGCTAACAACTAGAATTTATGAAACTCCACATGCTGTGACATTGGACAATACTGTCAATGCACGATGAGATCAACAATGTGTGAATCAGAGGAAGTAAACTATGTACACAGTGTTTCAAGATTTAAAAAAAATAAAGGAAAATGAGGGTTACTTCAAATAATAGAAGTAAAACCAAATAATAAGAATATTTGTATGTGTATATGTATGATCGAAGAGAACTTGACCCTTGATTCAGTCAAGTCCTTTGCTCAAAGTATGTCAAGTTCTGAAGGGTGGGCTGAATGCAGGGATCAGGATAATGTGGAACTAAACTTACAGCATTAGAAGTGATCTATCAGGTCTGCTCCCCTGGTAGTAAGTCTTGAAGTCTTTTCTGTGAATTTATTGTCTCAAATTAGATGAGTTCAATTTTTTGCCTGGGTCCTCTATAATTCATATTGTTCCAGAAGTCAGTACTCTGCTATCCAAAAAATCTTTGAACGTTGCCTACATTTGTTTGTTTCTAACTTGATTTTTGGAAAGTGCATAATCATCCAGCCACATGATTCACCTGGTATATTAGTGGAGAGTGATCATATTCTGTTAACATCTGTTTTGGTGGACTGAAAGAGACTGTATTTTTAGTAATCTCTTGTGGAGAGTGCTCTCATTTTCCCCATTTCTTCTTTACATCCATTTTGTTTTGAATGCAACTTTCAAAACAAATGCTTAGCATCTTAAGGAAGCCTTCATGTTGAATGCTCGTGCCTTATGGAGAGGTTGATGATGTATACTACTTGGTGTTTTCTTCTTAATATTTTTATAATTTTAATGAAACATATATTCAAAATGCTTTAACATTCCCAGCCTATTGTAGCACTGGTTGTTGTGAGCCAGAATTCCTTGCCTTGGATACTTTTTTGCAAATTGACAAAGTAGAACAGAATTTACAGTTTGGACAAACTTATTTTTCTAAACCCTTCAGGTGTGCAAGTAATTTCTATGAGAACTGTTTTTTAAACATGCATCGTATATTATGTAATGGAGAAGCAAATTCTACTTAGAAAAATAGGGGAGAAATTAAATTGAGGTAAAATAATTCTTACTGAAAAACATCAAGAAAAAAAATATATGTACTAGATACTGGGGAAAAAATGAGCTGCTTTGGATACTCAAGATTTGACTGCTGTACTCATGCTTGTTTCACATTAGTCTAGGTTACCTGTTTCAGCAGTTCCTATTGTTCTCTTTGGCTGATGTGCATTCCAAGGAAGCTACCCTTTCCTTGCATATAACATCTTCACAGGAGACCTGTTGGGGATTACCTGTTTCTTTCATATACTATAGAACTTCAGGAAATGAGCAGCATAAAACATTATTGCCTTTTTGTTCAGTTAGCATATTGTTTTTTTTTTCATTAGTACTTTTTGCTAATATGTAACTTCATCCTTCAGAAAGCATTTTAACTGGTACCTGCCTTTCATACTTGGCTGCCTTGCATGTACATATATTCTATACATCTGTGCTTTTTCCGTGGTTTCTGTTACTACTGTATTTGCGTCACCTAATTTAAAACAGACTTTCTACTGTTTTCAGCTATAATGGGTTTGTGGCTTAGTATGTGAAATAGAATTGACTGCACAAAATGTGAAATTCTGATGCTAGACATTCCAGCTAGGTCTTTACAGACAGGAATGTGCATTTGTCTGGGCAAGCATTATAGTCCTAGGGGTGCTTAACTCTTTTAGTGACAGCCTCAATATTTTGTGTGTGTGTATATATATATATAGAGAGAGAGAGAGAGAGAGAGCATTCATTTTAAAGAGAAGAAGAAACTGCACTGGCATACATACTATTTTTCAGAGTAAATCTCTCACAATTACAAACTGTGGAAAAGATTGTGAAAGAAACATTGAAAACAGAATGCAATATCCAAAGTATATATATAGCCCTGAATACTGCAGTTAAAGAGTAATATTTACTAGCAGGAATTACCACCATCTATCTCTGATATTTAACTGTATCTGCAGAGGAGTGCAAACACATTAAATGCATAAATCCTCTAAAATGTTCTTATATTTTAGAGCATGAGATGGTTTATACCATTTTTCAGTTCAACTTCCAATTTATAGGGAAAGCAGATTTATCATGCTGCCCTTATAAGGATGCATGTAAGTCACTGGAACAGTCACAAGCTCATAGGAAGAGATCAAGCAGTTAAACTGTAATCATCCCTGTGGAAAAGGAATACTATCTCAAGGGCAAAGCTAGGAAAGAAGAATGAGGGAGGAGACTGAACCGGCATAGGAGAGAGAGAAGTGAATCCTCACCTATTAAGTTTCTTAGGGTGGGCTGCTGGGAATTAAGGCTGCCAAAAGTCCACGGCATTTATTTAAGCTCAGATTTCAGAAAATAACCACCCTTGAGCCAGCTACTAAGAACCACCTTCTTCTGTCTGTAGCAATTTCAGTATGTCGTGTTAATGATTTGCCTTCCACAGCTCCCTTCACAAACTTTTTGTCATCCGTCCTAGGGATGGGATCAATTAAGCAAAGCTCATCTGATGGACCCAGATACCTCGTGTGATCACATAATCTTTCTTCTGTGGAAAATAGTCTGAAAAATACTGTTGCTAGTTCCTGGCCCAAATGGTCCCTGAGTTTTCATTATATTGCTAAACCAACTTTTCCATTATCCAGCAGCCTAGCTTTATGAATTGTTAGGACATGTGCTAGCAGCACCCCCATGTCCCCAGCCACTAGCGTAGCTTTTCTTAGAGGCTCTCTGCAGCTATTCTGATGACCCCAGTTGTCTCTTGGAGTGGAAAGAACAGTGTGTGAGATAGGAGAAAATAAGTCATAGGCTGTAACTCTGAGACACTGAGAGATCACAGCATGTTAGACTTACTGGACTCTGGTTAAAACAAGTAGTGGGCCAGCTTACTAATAGTTCTTTTAAATAATGTAATGGAAAGAAGAATGACTAGCGCATAGTTTGGATCCATTTTCATAACTGGCATAAAATTTACCTCCAAAATAATGTGCTAATTTTTTTAATTGAATTTTTTTTAATGAGTAAGCATCACAGATTTTTACTATGAACCACATAACTCTGAACTCTGGAAACAGAGTTTGTGTTTGTATTTAATTATGCAGTGAGGCATGGCGCTCCTGAAAGACAGGAAACTGATTGAATTGATAATTCTCAGGGTTTTTTCCATTCTGAAGCTCTATCCATTCCCAGGACCCTTATTTGGTCTACTCAGAAGCTAGAGAAGATTTCCTGTCTATTGGAGAATGTGGTGGCCAGAGGCAGAACAATTCATGTTTAAGTTTTACAATCTAAACACCGTATGATCACTGAAACAGTTGGATCATGCAAATTCATTTTCTAGCACCTGTAGAAAGCACTAGTATGCTTCTGTAGCATTCATAAGCATTTATGCAAAAATAAATATGGCTGCATTGTGTTAGATCCAAGATCTGTGTAACCCAACATTCTGTCCCAGAACGTGGTCAGAAGAAGCTTACGTGAGTTTAAGAATGTTTCCTAGTGTGCTGTCCCATGTTCTGGGGATCTACTGTTTGAGAATTTTGAAGTGGAAACATCTATACCACCATGTCATATTTACACACCTACTGTATGCCAGTTTGCTTACCTGTTTTTTTTAATCTGTTAATATCTTTGAAATTAAAAATAATGCAGCTATGAGTTCTATAACTTTGAAATGTAATCTATGAAAAAGTTTCTTATTTTTAATTTTAAATGAGACAGATGGCTTCTTCAGATTACTGTCAGCTTGTTCATTTTTTGAAAGATAATGGCTGAGAATTTTTTCCTCTATTATCATGTCTAGAGCAACTAGCTATCTTAGAAGTAACAGGATAGAATCTTTTTTCTATATAATTTGTCCTACTTTATTGTCTGTAGGACTCAATTTTTAGAAAAAAATAAACAAATCCATGAAAGTTCAATATAAATCTAATCTTTTTGTGTACATAGTACAGTTAGTGAATTGATCTCTTGGTGTCAGTAACAAAAAATAAATATTACTGTAATACTTAGCTACTGGGAAATACTAAATACTTACTTTTTGATCTAACTGCTAATTTCTAAATTATAAGACTTAAAATAATAATTCTTTTATTCAAGCCAAAATTGTTACTCTTATACTAAGTTTCTAGCCACATTTTCCACTGTTAGTTACATGAAAATAAGGCTTTTCTTGTAGTCTCAAAGTATGCATCCTTACAAAATTGTCTGTATTAATAGAAGCCAGAGCATTCCTTTGTGGTGGCTCAGAACATTACCATGTCAGTTGCTCACTTTTATAGACATAATTTGATCTTAACAGCTTTCTTGAATTCTCTGGTAGTTACAAAGAATAAGTGACCACAGCTCAGTTCCTCTAGCAGTAAGTTGAGTTTAGAACCACAGTGATGCTGACTTGTATGTTTCTGAACTGCAACAAGAGAAGAAAGATTCTTTCTGCTGAGTCTTCCCGACTGTAGTGAAGAGTTGGAAAACTGAAAATAGCAAAGTGGTCCCACATTGAGCTTTTTTTTTTTTAATTTTTAAACTAAAGGCCTCTTCAATGGTACAGCTGCTTGTCAGCTTCAGTAGATCACTTTGTGTAGAGTGAAAGGCTGGAAAGTATTGTGTTAGAGCCAACAGAAATGTCGGTTAAACTCTAAACCGGTCAACATTTATTCTGTTGAACCAATAAAAATTAATCTAAGATGAAAATACCTTAGGTATTCTTAAACTTCAGAGTTATTCAGCATGCTGCTTTCTCTCCCTTGATAGGTATACATCTTAATTATTAAGGAAGGATGTGATCTTAATGTTTTATCTTATGGGAAAAAAAAGATTATATGGATCTCAAAAGAGAATTTTGAAGTGTCTGTATGGAATGGGAAGTTCTATCCTATGTATAGTTTTGAGTATGGAAAGACCATTAGTTAAGCTAAGCTATTCTTCAAAAAATGCGTTAGTATTTATGTTAAAAATAGAAATAGATTTATTTAAAGTAGATTTATTTAACTAGGTAATTGAATTCAATCTCCAAATTTGGTGCAATACATATTTTGGAAGTTTGCTTTAGGTTCCTTTTGTTTTTGTGTTTCTGCTGGGAGAAAATCACAAATTCCAAACCTAATGCATTTATGTAAACACACGTGGGTACTGCACTGAGTTATATCTGCAAGGCAATGATATTTGCAATGTCACAATCAAATTTGTAATTTACTTCTTCCAAGCACCTCAAAATGCAGACATCTTCACCAGCAGAGGCAAGTAAACATGTATGGTAGATAAGAGGGTGACCATGGATTGAGTTGGAAAGAGAAATGTGTGCAGGGACAGGGCCTGGTGTTCTTGAGTTTTTCAAGTTGGTGAATTAATGCTTCAAGCCAGTAGAGAGCTCCAGGGCAGTCTGTCAAAGGTTGCTGCCTCAGCAAAGGGATAGTTGGCTTCTCTGACATTGCCATCCTAGTGTTTTGCAGGGAGGCTGGCAATGACCCTCTGACATATTCCTTTTAATCTATTAATAAAGCAGTGCCTGCAAAGAACTGTATGTCCAACTGCATCAATGTGGCATGTTCCACAGGCTACAGGGAAATATCTTCTCTGGTGCCAGGATTGTCTCCAGCCTTGGTGATAACACCACTTTTTAGTCTTTTCTTCTTTTTTTTTTTTTTTTACCCTCCTCTTCTTCCTGTTAAGCATTATTGCCCTTTTTCTTAAATACACGTTAACATAGGCACTGCCAGCTCAGCTGCTGGGCTCTGTGTTGGTGTGGGACAGCTACAGCCTCTCCTTACACAGGCTGCCCTTGTGGAGGCTGCAGCCAGCACCTTGCCACAGCCACCTGGCACAAATGTCAGCTTGAATATTCCTTAGAATATTTTTAATTCCCTCTTATAAAATCCTCCTGAAACATACATAAAACTGGTAGATATCAATAGAGAAAACAGTGGATAGGGCAGGCAACAATAAGATTTCTTTTCTTGTTGAAATGATTAGGATGAATAGAGCCAAGGTTGGAAGAATAATGGCTCTGAGTCACAATAGCAAGACTTCCCTATAACCAAATATAAAAGAAAACCTAGCAGCTTATGGCTTATGTTGCTTTGCACATTTATAATTCATTTCCTTGAATGAAAGTGGAGACCTGACTCAAGATGCCTTAGGCAAAGAAGCAGCAGCTCTGCTTAGGATGAGGAGCAGGTGGCACACTGCTGACAGGCAGAGAAAAGCAGGAATGCCTGAGAGCTTTGGGATAGCGAGAGCTGCTGCACCAGCTCTCTCCATGGCTCTCACACACATGAGCTAGAAGCACTGGGCAGACAGTCGTCTTGATCAGGCCTGGGCTTAAACTCTGCACCCTGGACTAGAGTCACTTGCCCTTTTGTACTTTTGAGAGTTTCTCAGGTAGAAGACATTCAACTTCAGTAAGAATCTGTAGTGAAAAGATGGTGGTAGGAACTGACTTCAAATTTACCACCCCAGATGTTCTATATGGTGTGGTATATTTATAATTTCTGATGAATGTACTTCACAACAGAATAAAGTATATCCTATGTTTGTAAACTTTCCTTTTATGCTCTTCACATAACTAGAAACACAAGATCTGATTAAAACAGTTTTTATGCTTTTATTTTCACTTATCTTTTTGTGTCATTTTCGTGCCATGAAATAACATGACAGGAAAAAAAAAAAACAGAAAAAGATGAAGCAAAGACAAATAAATGCTCTGCTGAGCAGAGTGCTCTGTCACCTTATCATCTGTTCTTATTACCTTTTGTTGCTATTTTTTGTAGCTTTTATTTCCATTTCTTAAGATAATAAGTACAGAGGTTCATAGGGTGATAAGGATACTTATACCACTGAGTGGGCAAAGATTTGTTATGGGTTCTGAATTTTATTTTTGGCATTTTAATTAGTCAAGGATTGTATCAGTCTGTTTTAATTTAAAAAATACATAATTTGACATACAGGAGGCAAGCTAGATGCTTCAGAAGTGGAAAAGCTGCTTGTTGCTTACATCTTAACTAAAAAGTGTATGTTGTAAAAGGAACTTGTACCTAAGATCTGAAATTATTATCATTTCGATAAGAGAAAGAAGATAGTGATGCTGTTTTGTATTTTTAGTGTTGCTTATTAGTACACTTCTGAAAAGACAAAAGCAGGATAAACAGGAACAGTCAGTGTTAGCTAAAAGGGGAAAAAATGAAATGGAAAGAGCAATCAACAAATTACACAGCTTAGGAACAAATTTGCTTGACTAATTTTGAATAACACAATTCATGAGTGTTATCTGAAGTCAAAATCAGAGCTTTGTAGATGGACTCCTAGAAGGTACAGTACGTACAGGACTCAAAACCTGACCTGTGGTGTTGGGATGTGGTCACTAAAGAGTAAATTTTAAACCAGAGTTTAGGAGTGCCTACAATGTCTTTTGTTCTTGCATTCTGTAGAATGTGGTCTACTGTACTTTCGAGTAAAATAAGTCACAAAGGTTTGAGATACCTTGTAGACATTACAGTATATGAGAGAATTTGGCTGTTTACCCGAATTGCTTTTATTTGAATGAGAAGAGGTTAATGCAGTCATTAATGTAATGTTATCTCAATTAGATATAGAACAGTTTTCAGAAATACCCTGCAAACTTGTTCGCTTTACTCACATTTTCAGACATGAGTAAGGTACCTACATAACAAGGTAAATCAATCAAAGAGCAAAGCTTATATTAATGGGATGTAGAATCTGACATTCCTTAAGCACTTTTGAATATTTTTGCCTTCAGAACAATCTGAGAAATATTTGGGAGAGAATATGAGAATTCAGAGTGCAAAAATTTGTTCATTTGTGAACCACAGAATATCTATTTGAGAATATGAATATAAATTTTTTGGGTGTTTTTTTTTGGTACTGTTGTTCTGTTCATCACAGTAAGCAGAGTTACTTTTTTTTTCTGCTCTGGCTTGCAGTAGTTATTCAGCTACATATTGGCACATGTTCTTGAAATAGTTGCCCAGAAGATGACCTGTAGACTAAACAAAATCTGTGGAATCTGTTGCTACTCTTAGACAAGCTAAACAATTGGTACTTAAAAAAAATGCCCACAGGTAACACTATAATAAGAAATTAGCTTTATTTCTTACTTGGTTGAGAGGAAAAACAGTTGAATGAACTGCATATGGGCCACATCATTGTCAGTCCCTGATTTTGAAAGTAATTCAAAACCACTCTTACATCTTCTAATAGTGTTTAATTTTGATAGCAAACTGCTTCAGAATTTCAGTGCTGCAGATATCTAACCATTTGACTATGTGGCAGCACTTAGGTGAAATGCATGTTTACAGATGCAGGTATAATATAAAATGTACTTGCAAAAACTACAGAAAAAAAGACTAGAAAATATATTAAATATTTAAAATACATTTTTTTAAAAATATTAGGATTTACTTTTCAAGTTAGAAATAAATGGGGGAAAAAGATAAAGTCAGAAATATTCCAGAGTCAACTGTCAAATTAGCAGAATTATTTGTCAAAACATTTATTTCAGTATTCTAACAGCACTGGGATATAGAAATAAAAAAATTAAAATTAGAAAAAAAAAATAAGGATGTGCCAGTGATAAAGACTATGCCACCAAGGAAATCAGAAACAAATAAAATAGGTTCCGCAAAGTATTTAGATCAAACCCACAAAACTGAAGTGTAAAGTTCATTAGGTATTTATATTACAATCTCTAAAAAGTTATACTTCTCTTTTAAAAACAGATCTAACAAAAGTGAATAAATTCTAAGGTTCAAAAAAAGAACCCATGACTCACTTAGGAGGAGAGGAGGAGGTTTCCTGTAGTCTGGGAGACAGTCATAGAATATCCCAAGTTGGAAGGGATCGTAAGGATCGCTGACTCCAACTCCTGGCTTCATAAAGGACCACCCAGAAATCAGACCACATGACTGAAAGTGTTGTCCAGATATGTCTTGATCTCTGGTAAGCTTGGTGCCATGGCTTCTTCCCTGGGAAGCCTATTCTAGTACCTGATCATCCTATTGGTGAAGAATTGACATCCAGTTTGATCCTTCCCAGTCGCAGCTTCACGCCATTCCCTTTGGTATTATCACTGGTCACCAGGTGACCAGTGCCTGCCACTCTGCTACCACTCATGAAGAAGCCATATGCTGCAATGAGGGCTCTCTTCAGTCTCACTTCTCTAGGCTGAACAAGCCAAAGAACCAGCTACTTTTTATATGTCTTTCCATCTACAACCTTCATCATTTTGTAGCCCTCCTTTGGATTCTTTCTAATAGTTTATGTCCTTTTTGTACTATGGTGCCCAAAGCTGCACGCAGTACTCAAAGTGAGGCTGTACCAGTAAAATGAGGCAATCACTTCCCTCGGCTGGCTGCCAATGCTATGCTTAATGCAACTCCAAGGATGCAACTGGCCTCCCTGACTGCCTGGTCATGCTGTTTGACTCATCAACTTGCTTTCAACTGAGGCCCCCATATCCCTTTCAGTGGGGCTGCTCTCCAGTGTCTCATCCCCTAGTCTGTATGTATAGCCAGGGTTGTCTTTTCCCAGCTACAGAATCCAGCACTTTCTCTTGTAAACTTGATGATTGCCCAGCTCTTTAACTGTTCTAGATCCCTCTGCAAGGCTTCTCCACCCTTGTCAGTTAACAGCTCCTACCGTTTTAGCATCATCAGCAAATGGAGTCTCCTGTTTGATTAGATATTCTTAGATGCCTGGTCTCAGTGTTTCTTGAATTAGAAAATAAACTTGTTTGGATTCTGCCTTTTCTTCACAGAGAATTCCTTTTTTTTACTCAGCTAACAATTTTTATAGTCCTCATGTTTATACGTAAAGCTTTCTTTGGGGGTCCTTTGGCCTTCTGGGTCTGAAATCTCCAAAACTTTTGTGACACTTGTTTGATCTAAACCTGTATTTTCCCAAGGAAATACTTCAGCTGAAAATATTTGCCTGGTGATTCTTTCGATTGCCTTGAAAGTATTCTTAAACCATTTATTTTTCTCTTTTTGTTTACTCATTTTTGCCAGGTGACTGAAGAATATACATGCTCGTTGCTGCTGCAGGTGAAGGATATTTGGGGGCTGGACTCGATGAGGTCCTTTCCAACCTGATTCTGCAATTCTGTGACACAAAGGTGTGTAATGCAGTAGCAACAGCACTAAGAGTGGTTTCTTCTCAAGGCAATAGCTGCCTCTACCTCGTGCGTTGGCAAGATCACCTCTGACTAATTCACAGGAAAGCAAAATTTAAATTTGACTACAGTTCTGAAATGTCTTTCACTGCTTTTTACAAAGGAACATTACGCCAGCTGTTAATTGGAGGCCTAGGGAGTTAACTGTGAGAGACAGGAAGAAAAAGAGCTTTTCCTCACAAAATGCAATGCCACATATGCAGTTCAGATCAAATCCTGAGTAATCATACCTCTGTTATTCTGTACACTGGTTTATTTCTTGTCAGTATTACTATTCTTCCAGTCAGGCCTTATGATGGAGCAACAAAGAAGAGAGATTGGAACAAGTATGGAAAATCACTAGATTTATAGGTTGTTTATTTTGTTTGTTTGTTTTTTGTTCTTGTTTTTGTTTCATTTTGAATACAGACTGAATTAAACATTCACGTCCCATAATGATGTTTAATGTTTGCTTTCTTTCAGGGAAAACCATGTGTACTGCTTGATAGTTTTCTCAGACCTGAGAAGAACTTGAAGTTAAGATAAGTTAAAAATAAAGTCTTTCCACTTTGTTCACACTTTGTGGGGAAAGCAGATCCAGGATTCTGGTAATAGAAAGGGAAGTTTTCAAAAAATAGAGAGTGCTAGTGATCCACTAAGTTTAACTGTTAGTGGAAAAGTGGGGTCACATTTATTTTCTCCAGAATATTGCTCATATTAGTTTATAATTGAAGATCTCGGCATGCTGTATTCATGGAGAATCCTAAAGAAAAGATTCCAAGAGTAAACTTAGAATATGTGAAAATTAACAGCTAGAAGACTATGCTCTTGATTTGTTTTAAAGAAGTCATGAACATCCAACTGTAGCTGGATTTCTTGCTTAGATTGTATGTATTGGTGCAAAACTTAAAAGCTAGGAGTTAGGGAAGTACAAATTCTTTTTGTAAAGACTTTGTTTCATGGTAAAGAGTCAAAAAAAAAAACCCAAAACAAACAAAAAAACCTACCAAAACCTACCAATTTCTTAAAAAAAGCTTAAAATTTCTTTTAAAAGATTGATCTTTGGAGAGTGAAATAAAAGTCTGAGTGTAAAGGTTTCCTATCGGAACACAAGACTTTAGGAAGTATTAAATATGTTACTGGAGCTGTGGCTTTGAACTCCACTGTGAGCCTGACCTAATTTGCTTGGGGGCTGTGCCAACGGAAGCATGATTTTTGATAACTTGAGAGGATAGGAGGGCACAAATTCATTTCATGAAGGAAGTGTAAACAAGGAAAATCAGTTATCCATATATCAGTATAATTGCTGATGATTTCATCCTCTGAATTTAGGTCTAATAAAAATAAGTCTTAATTTCAGTATATGTACTGAAACCATGAAAACATGATTCAGCTTCTAAAGAATAGAACAGTAGAAATATTAGATTTCATACAAGTTTGGCATATGAAGGCAAAAACATGATATTCTGGCAATGTAAGGTAGCTTAAAACTTTAGCATTCATATTTTTCTTCCACCCAACAATAGTTTATTCCAGTTACAGATGTAGGTATGTTGCCTTTTTTCTTTCAGTTGCATATCACTTAAGCTTTTCACTAGGTACATTAATATTTGTGTAGGAGTAGCTATTTGATGAAAATTTGTGAACAAAATATTTTTTACTTTTTAATAATAATTTCTCATTTATTATGTATTTAATAATTTAGTAAATTTTGCTTTGCCTTTATTGGTATTAAGTTTCTATTTAATTGCCTTTCTGAAAAAGTCATTGTAGAATAAACTTTTTTTGTACGTGAATAATCAAAATCTATTTGTTGAGAAATGTATTTCTTGGTCGGTTTNTTTGTGAACAAAATATTTTTTACTTTTTAATAATAATTTCTCATTTATTATGTATTTAATAATTTAGTAAATTTTGCTTTGCCTTTATTGGTATTAAGTTTCTATTTAATTGCCTTTCTGAAAAAGTCATTGTAGAATAAACTTTTTTTGTACGTGAATAATCAAAATCTATTTGTTGAGAAATGTATTTCTTGTTCGGTTTTTGTTTGTTTTTGTTATTGTTTTTCTTTCCTCTGATAAGAAAAGATAAAGCACTTAGTTATATTCTTACAGTTGAAAAAAAATATTTTGACTTTTAAAAGGATCTTCAATGAAAAATATATGCTAATTTTGAGGAAAAATGTCATTTGTTGTTTAATCAGGTCACAACTTCTGTGGGAAACTTTCAATTTCAATGAGATTGAAGAATAATTTCCTTTTCTTGTTGTTAACGTTGATGTATGAGGCATTTTTTTCTGCTTAGATTTCTTTTCTTCAAACTACTTGTAACAGCATGTTATTATAGAAAATTAGCTTTAAAGACTGGTAACATAGACAATTCAACTTTATTTTATGTAGTATTCTAGGTTTATGAGATTTTTTGGTAACTGTTACTATGCAGTGCACTGGAACATTTGTAGTGGATTTATTTCCATTTTGCTATCCTTATGGTAGTCTGATTACCCAGGTTTATGAATCAGTCTTCCTCAGTTTGCAACATCTGCAATTTCACTAGAATATGTTCAGGCTATCTTATTTTTACCTACATATTTCATACAGCCTGCTAGATCATCACACTGTGCTGAGATTATTCCAGTTTTCTCAGTCATTTCCGCCTATTTATGAAATTGTCCACTGAGACAGATTTTGAAAACTGTTAATTTCTATAATCAATACAACTGTTGAAAACTTCATTGTTCTTTTCATTTTAAGTAAAATCAGGTTACCCCTCACTTTCTCCCATGAATTTCTATATGCATTCAGTAAGCAGTTTAAGTTCCACCAACTCTTTGTAGACCATTAGTATGAATTATTTGAATTTCATATAGATCCAATATTTAAGTCTGAATACTACAACTTCTTTACAGAGTTCTTCAGAAATGATGATTTCTACCAACTCCACCATTAGCCCTCAAAAAGTTGATCTGGCTGCTAAACATGCTGCTTCTGCTATTTCTGATGTATGCCCTCCTCATAAATAATCCTCAGATTGCCAGCTTTAGAGAAAAGTGTAAAAATCCACACTTCTGTAGTCTGAGTTTACTTGCTCATTAGAAATTCTCACTTTGCTCAACTGAAGGATAGATTTTGCATTGGCAGCTGGAAGTATTGTGGAGTCTTCTCTAAATGACCGTGGGGGAACAAAAAATAAATGTAGCCCAGAAGGCATTTCTGTCAAGAACCAATAGCATATAATTAGCAGCCAAAGTGTAGAAGGGGTTCTCTCTGATATATATCAGGCTATAAAATACTGGCTTCTGTCTGGAAATTCCATTTTATTATGTAATATATTTTGGAGCAAATCAGCAACTATTGAGCCAAGACACAAGTGCTACAAGAACTGGGATTTTCATTACTGCTAAACCACTGATTTATCTTTCAACTGCTTTGAATAAATCACTGAAAGAAAAAAAAAAAAGCCACCAAAATCTATTTCCATAGTTTGCTATACTAAGCTAGACATTTTAAGTAAATCTAAGAATGTAGGGCACCTCATTGGGAAAAGCATTAAGTTAGACATTATAGGAAGACAAAGCATATATGAACTTGTGTCCTTAATTTTTTTGTTTATGACATACCTGAAGGTTTAAGAATTCCAGAAATGAAGAAAGGCTTTTTAGGCCCTTTGTATGGGTCCCACTTGTGAGAACACAGGAGAATCCCCACAGAATTTAGTAACAAAAAACTTTAGAGGACTTAACTGCTTTTTTATTTTTTTATTTTTTTGCATTTGCTTTACCAGTGAGTGTATTAGTCCATGGACCTGACAGAAAGTCAAGTTAGCATATAAATTACAAAAGGATCTGTTTCATCTGTACTGGATTCCACTTTTTTAGGCTGTGGAAAGATAATACACAGAGGAAACATGAAACCTCTCCATATTTTGGAGTATGGTTGTGAGAATGTGAATAACCCATAGAATTTTGTTTTCACTTTTTACTATTAATCAGTTATTTTAGAGTCTTATCTGCTGGCTTATATTCAGAATGTAATAAAATCAGTGAAGATTTTTCCATTTGCTTCAGATAAGAGCTGAATGAAGATAGTAGAAACGTTTGAGATTCTAGCTACTTTTTCTTCTATTGCATACTAAACTGAATAGAAGGAATTTTTATCAGTAAAGTCAACTTTAAGTATCAGGCTTACTTAGATCATAAAAACTTAGACATTCAAATATAAGATTAAAAATTATGTGTATGTGTTGCATTTTTTTTAAAGGTTTTCTATCTGAAAATGGACATTTTGCTTTCAAATAGCTTTTATGAACCAGAGCTCATTTCTTCTGATAACCCAATAGACAAAACCAAAACAGTTATGCTTGCAAACAAAGACTTCACTTTGATGAAATGCCAGCAGTCACTGTAATTTATAGCTTGAGTTTAAGATTGCTAGTTTCCCAAAACTAGCAGAAGGACATTGTTATCAGGTCCTTGCTAGTAAATATGTCTTACCGTATGTAAATGCTTGCATTTCCTTTTTAGGTTTGTTTGCAGGCATTCTTACAAAACTGTGAAATAACGTCTCAAAAAAAGGAATGTGATAAAATTCTCTCACTATACATTGCTGTAACTTTTATGCATTTAAAATACAACTTTGTAAAAATAGTTTGTGTATTAATCACAGACATTATAATTTCCTTTCTGGTAGTGGATTATGTCAATAGCTCTGTTTGTTGTCTTGTTTATAGTAGGAAGTTGAAAGGATGTCTTTCAACATACTGCATAATTAGTACATATTTTCAATTTTTTTCCTGACCCACTGTCCGGTCAAAAAAAAAAAGGAGTAAGAGAGCTCACAGCACAAACCTCCAAATCTACAACAGGAATCTGACATAAATATGAATTTATTCCTTTGGGCCCTGAAATACAGTTTTTCAGACACAAGCTATGCTGATATCACTGTCAAGGAGTTCATTCCTTTGATCAATCCTGTTTACTTAGTCAACTCACTTTGAATTTGTGTTCTAGTGTTTGCTGGTTGTGAAGGGTGCTTCTAGCAGACATCAAGAAAATGAGACAAAGGCTGTAGTTGCTAGTAAGTAGAGCTACTTATGGTGATTCAACTTTCACTTTCTTGACTTTTAAAAACATTGTTCCCCATGTTTAAATAAACAAACAACAAAAACTGCAAACAAAAAGAATACTTAAGAAGTATTTCTGAAAGAGAAATATGTGCATCCACAGCTGTAGTCTATGACCTCTTTCCTGATGGGAACAGAGATTCCCACTGGCAGGGGATCTGATGCTTTTTTTCGACTTCACCTTCACAAGGAGGAAAAAAATGTGGTGCAGAAATCAGAGTTAGGCAGGAAAGCTATTCTGAAATTCTACCTGGACAACACAACACAGTCTGTATTTGTAATAAAAAGTTGAGTTATGATGCCTTCTTTCATTGAATTTTTTTCCAGAGCTTAGAAAGCAGATTCTGTGTACTTTCCTAGTCAGCTAAAGAGTAATACTGCTTGGAAAATAACTTTGTTCAAATGATGATTTCCCGTAGAGAAAACAAAGCATCAGTAGTGAACAGGAGGTTGTGCGTAGGTGTGTGTGAAATGTATTTGAGCTCATTATGACCTTCCACTGGGAAGAACAATGCTTTTGTTTAAATAAATGAGAACCAGTACTATATATGAAAATTCTTCAAATAACCAAATTAGATGTATTTACAGCAATACTTGTCAAAGTTAATTTTCAAGAAAATTGTGTATTACATCTTTAAGTCAAATGTCAAGTGATGTTAACATGGTACTTGTGAATACTGAGGAGAGTTCACTTTAGATAAAGCAATGTACGTATTTAGACATATGTATGGGAAACTAGAAACTATAGTTTTGGAGGTCAGAGATTGAAATACTTTATATTTTTCACTGCTGAAGTGTTCTGAGTGTTTGAGTGTCACAGAATCAGAGAATTGTAGGGGTTGGAAGGAACCTCTAGAGATCATTAAGTCCAACCCCCATATATGTAGAAGTATACGTAGAAGTAAAGGATAACTGGACAGGTTTTCAGATGTCTGACAGCTCATGCACATGCAGCTACCACTGCATGGGAAGCATAAAACTTTCAAAGGTGACACTCAGTACTGCAGGCTGTCTGTGTCACAGAAAAAGGAGTTTCCCAGCTGTCAGATCTGGCCATACTCTTGTCTTAACAGGACAAGACAGGAAAGTCACATTTCTCTGCTTAGAGAAAAACCATGAAGAAAATCTTAAGGAAATGAGCTTTGTGCTTGGCCACCTAACAGGCACAGGTGTGGATGTGATCATGCACATGTTGACTTCCCCAGAGAATGTGGGTGCTTCTAGGAATGTTGATAGTGCAAAGTCTAATTGTAAATTATTTAATATCCCAGTCACAAGATAGCAGAGACAGGCCTCTGTAGAAGCACATGCTCTGGAAAGCGTGTTGAAATTCTTTTAATAATAGAGAGCGTCTCTTTGCAAACCAGTGTGCCAACCAGACTGGAAGTTCCTGGAAGAGCTGATGCAGTGTTGGGATGTGCTTGTGGAAGGGAGGAGATGCTCCACTAGTATTGCCACTTCTATTTCTAAGATTTTATTTCTAAAATGGCAGCACGGATAAGATCTCTAATAAATTCTGCACCAGTTAGGCTTGGGGCAGTGCTTATAGAGCAGTGTTGCGCTGTCTAGATTTCACTTCTTTATTTGACTGGACGATGTGGCATGAATCTTTGTAGCAGTTGGTATTATGCTGGTCTCATTACTGACATCATTTCTTGTATAGTGATGGAATATTCTTTTTATCAGATGTAAGATATATACCTGGTATGTGACATGAGCTCAGCAGAGAATCCCTTGTACTGTTTTGTCCATTTGGTGCAAATAAATATCTTAATATGAAATAGCAGACTGATTTCCTAGTTTAGTGGTTTATTGGAAGATGGAATCCAGCTGCTTGAAATTTGAATAGTCAAAAATGATATTGCTTAGGCTTTGTGGGTCCATGGAATAATTGCTGGGACTCAAGAAACGCTAATAGCAATACTTTTTCCTGGGAAGCCATCAGACTCTTCCTGTTGTTGCAGGTCTGGCTATGGCAAGTTGGCAGTCTGGCCAGGATGCAATCACGGGGCTCCTTGGAATGGCTGCTGTTGGGAGCTGGTCATGTTCTTTTGCCCTGGATCTTGCAACCTGTTTTCAGCCTCTGTCATTGTCATGCTAAAGAGTTTTGGGTATTGGCCAATAGCAAACCGGGCAAATCCACTGCACACTGGTTGTATTGCCCTCAGATCAACATGCATCTCGCACACTCACATCATACAAGGGTCACAGCATGTGCTAAAAATATTCTAGCCCAACAATGAAGATTAGGTACCATTAAGAGCAAAATCTATGGCTTCGATCAAATTGTATACCAGTGTGGTTTTTTTGATTTTTTTTTTTCTTCCTCCAATTCTATTATTCTACTGTTTCTCCAAGAATATAGAGTATGATAACAATCTGTTTATCTGTGATTCAGTGGAATGCTGTAAGAAAGAATCGGAAACCATCTAATTATACTCCTTCAATATTTTGGAACATGCTAATGCATAGAAATCTGACAGGGAGTGGAGCTGTCAAAATTCCTGCTACTCTTAGATGTTAAGTCACCAAATATCTTTGCCTTGCAACCTTTTGTTCTTTATTAGCAGAGAATAACATTTTTATCCCAGAGTATAATGTTCCCAAAGGTTCAGGTCATTCAGATCAGTCCAAAGAGAAGAAAGCTGGCCAAGAATACATCTGGAAGCAATGTTAAAAGCAGACAATTTCTGTGTGCTGAGCTATTTGGAAGATCTGAAAACTAAACAGAATAGGCTCACGCTCTGATGTTTCTGAAGTACTTCTGTAATAATACCTACCTCTTGGACTGCTGTCAACAGATGGATATTTGTTTGTTATGAAACTTCCAGTGTAAGTACAGTAACCAATCACCCATATGTCTGTATGACTCTGCCCTGTTCATTTGTAAGATAGATATGGAAGCCAGCTTATGAAAACAATGCCCATAACCTGCCTGGGCTAGGAAGGATTTGTCCTAACCCAATTTGACTTGTACTGAAACCTCATTAAATAATTCTTCAAATGGATTATTTTGGTGCTTCACCAAAAAAGCTAAACCTTACAACATGAGAAAGGAGATAAAAACAGAAAATATCTGAATTTTCTTTAGTTGACTATAAGACGGTAGATTTAAATACCTCTTGTATTTTGTGTCCATATTGCACCCACTTACCTTTGGGATCTAAGTTTCCTTCCTACTTCCTTTGCTTTCAGTTCTGCATCAGGACTCCATCCAGTTCAGTATTATATTTCTAACAGGAAGAAAGGAAAGAATGTGGATGGATCAAATGATCCAAAGGAAAATATTTTAATGCCCCTCATGTTACTATGTCTATAAATGTTACTGTAAACAGTTTTTCTTTGTTTTAACTATACTATACAAAAATATGTGTAATTATTGTCATAAGTATAAGAATAGTTTCAGTCCAGTACCTTTCTCAGGATATATGTAACCTTTCTGCAATTTTATAGAACATATTTTGATGTATTTAATTTTATTTCATTTTTGCACTAAAAACAAATTTCTACTGTGGAATATCCACAGTTCCACTGGTTGTTTTTTTTTCTCTTCAACATTGCTTCAGATTTAATTAATTTATTTTTTTTAGATTCACTGTACAATTCAGTGAACAGGATTTGTTAGCTTGGTTTTACTAACATTTAAACTGAAATCAGATTTCAGAATACTCATAAACTATTGGCCACCATCCTGACTGGAGGCCTGGTTAGCCTCTTCTGACATGACTACTGCAGGTGCCTTTCCCTTCTGACTACTCCTTTTCTGGCAGACAGACAGTTTTGCATCAGACATTCCCATTTTGCTTTTTTGCCTGTTGAAATTCTTAACCTACATTCCCTATTGGACTGCACACTTGGCTGTTACACTTTGCTCAGATCAGACTTTCAAAAGAAGAGGTGCAAAAATAGTAGTTCAAAGGTCTATACCAAAAATTACACACTTGGCCACTGTACTCAGCACTGCTTATTTCCAGCTTTTCTGTTTTGACATGTTTTACTTCTCTGATACTTAATTTTCAGAATTAATGTTTCATAAGTGAAGTTATGGAAAGGTTTTAAATCTATTTCTTCTGAGATGTTATCTGGTTTCATCTATTGCTTGAGTCTGAGCTGTTCTTCTTGAGAAAACTTAATCCAGGGAGGCAGGTTCTCTCTTGACAGAAATCATCCCACACTACTCATTTTTCTAATTTCAAAAAACATTATCAGTGTCAAACATTTCACGCACATCACACATTTTAACAGTAACTGTAATATTTGTCAGACTGCACTATGATAAAATATTTGAAGGAGTTTTTACAGCAGAGAGATAAGAAAGAAGAAAAATGTTTAAGAGGTGAAGGGTGGAGTTCAAAATTTTATTATTTTCTTTTTTGTTGTTGTTTGTGTGTTTTGCTGTAGCAGACTGTTTTCCTGCAGTTTATAGCTTTTTCCTTTCAGTTTACAGTGTAGATGATGACCTAGTAAGCTGAGTTTGGTAAATAATCACTACTTGTTATAATGTCAGATTAGTGTGCATCTTGAATCTGTATTAGTCACCCTGGAGAGGTCATCTAATTGAAAAGAACAGGTTGATTTTAGACAGTCCAAGCGATATTTTAGGTTCTAACTAAATAACTGCACTGAGATTCAGTATTTCTTTTTATTTTCTGAATTGGAAGAATTCAAGCAGAATGAATCATTAAATGCTTTTTATTGTTTGATGTCAATCTTTAAATGGTGAAATTCTGTTTCACAATTAGCGTAATCTCACAGGTTAATGAATTGAACAAGATAAGTAAGTATCATTATTTGTCCCTAATTAAGGAAAGTCATGATAGATTATCGTATGGCTCAGTTAGCTAATGTGAATAGAATTTGCCACAGAATTGAGCAGTATTGCACTAAAGATTTTTACTTTTTAACAATGTTATTTTGACTTCCATTATGCTGGTTGATTGTCATAACTTTATGTTTTCTTCCTGTGTCTGACTAGTACAAAATAATTTACCCTGGTTAAGTGGCAAAATACAGCTGTTTAAATTTACCTCTACTTTTACTTGGAACAGTGTGTTTTGAAAAAACAAGAACAGTGACTGAATGGATCTCATTACCTTTAGAAAAGTTATCAGCCAACAGAATGAAGAATAATAGCAGCTCAATAAAGAAGCCTTTGTTTATTAACAGCTAAGATGAAATCCTTCCCATTATATAAACTCCCTTTAACTTCTAGGGGGTATAGGCTTTCATTTCAAATGAAAACAGCATATTAAATTTATATTTGTTATTGGCTTAGTTGAGAATTATAACCTAGGCACAAAACTTGTGTACTAGACCACAAGTGAATGTAGCAATATTGAGTGAATATTGCTATAGTAATAAAAGGCAAGAGCAGTTTGACAGCCTTTGTCCTCATCATATATTCTCAACCAACTCAAACCTCTAAAATTATTGAATTCTCCACACTTTTTAATTTTAGCAGACTTTTTTTTTCTTTGTTGGAGTGTTTCATATCTGCAAATTAGAGGAGATTTTTTACTAAGACGGTTGACTGTTTCGTCTATATGTCTGTACAGCAAACATTCTGTACATTCTTTGGTATGAATAGAGATCAGAGTGACCTCCTTCATTATATCTGCTTCAGTACTAGTGTGAGAGTGGTAGGGACAGGGAAGAATAAGCATTTTCTTAGTTGCTGCTTTTTGCTTGCATGCCATGGGTAATTATATTGGTGAGTCAGAATTAAGGAACTATGCAAGTGCATGAATTGTAGTTGGGCCACTGAGAAACAGCAAAAATTCCTCCAGTTTATATTCATGCTTAAATCATGATTGGCTTTTCTTTTGTTTTCTTTACAGTTTCATGGGTGTTTTTACTCATATGCAATTCTCCTTTGTTTGTGGCAGAGAGCTTTGGCTGTTAACTCTCACAGTCTCACATAGGATCATCTTTTTGTTCTGTTTGCGAAGTGATAAATCCTGTTGGGTCCTTCTTGTTCATGAGTTGCATTATGTCTGGTGCTAAAAAACAAATGGGTAAGTAATTCTTTTTTATTTATTTTTTCACTCGAACAAGCAAACTTTAAAAGTAAAGGTTCTCTTCCAAAAGACAGCAGTTATACAGGTGACAGGGAAGATCTGTAAGGTGAGCTCCTTGAAGGTAGTCCTTCAGCAGCACAGATTTCTGCAGCTTGCTTGACCTGAATTAAACAAGTCGTTGATAAATGTCATTGTGCACATGCAACATGTATTTACGTGTCTGAACCAGTCACAGTTTTGCTGCCCTTAACAGATGCTAAGTTTTACTTCCTTTCTGAAATACTCTCTGATTTCAGTAGGAATTCCTTCTGGCAAGGACAGGATCTACTCAGTGAAAATGTGGAAGGAAATGAAACACTGATAGGCTCTTTTATTAAGTCACACAGTAACCTTTGGAATAATTAGACAATTCTTAAAAGCTGATATGGTTTATCTTCTGCAGAGTTAGACAGAAATTTTTCACCAGAAGCTGTCATGTAGCTGAAATCTGCTATAGGTGTGCTTGAAATTGATGTGATAACTAGGAAGTATGATAAAGGGGAGAATAAATCCAGTCTTATATATATATGTATATATATATTTCTTTGGAATAATCCATAACCTATATCTGTTCAGAACAAAAATCAACAAATCTTGAAACATCAAAAGAAGTGTATAATTCCTATTTAATGATAATTTAGAAAGGAATATTTATCCCTTTTCCCCTTTCCGTTTGCCTTTCTACTGCTGAGCAAACGTGAAATGTTTCCCTCTCAGTACTGCAGTGAGAGGGTTTGATTTAGAATCCCTAGCTATATCACAGTATAAAGGCTTTGAACTGTTCAGGAACTTTTACATAACTCCCTGCAGGAGCTTATGCAGGGAGATGCCTGGAGCTATTAGGGTTGTACAGTCCAGGGCTGGATCTTTCGTGCATAGAGACCTTGCAAAGGTACTCAGTTCCTTTTTGCAGATTAGTGAAATGACAGCAGAGTACTCACCTAGGAAGAGGGGGGAAACACTTCCTGATCACATTCACCCTCTTTTCTGCTTTGCAGAGAATGTGCTGTCAGACCATAAATTCTTGTGTTTCCTCTTCCATATGACTTGATGAAAAATGCACACCTGGTCATGGCAGCCTCTCATTTAAGATTATACATTTGAATTCTGTCGGGTTGAAAAAGAATCTGGTTGGAATGTCTAGAATAAATCATTAGGTAGTAAAAGAGAGAGACATTTTCCCCCCACCCCCCACCTTTTTTTGGCTTTACCACTGATACTTAAAAAGAAAACAGGAGTAGCTTTTACTGCACCTAGGCAATTTTCAAAGTTTTTGTAGTACAATTGATGAAATAAATTGTAGAGCAATTACCTGCTTCTCATGAACATTTTCATCTCTTTTAGGTCATTTTCTAACCCCAAAACCTCAAGTGAAATAGCTTTAAGAAGTTTTCCCATATATAGGAAAAGTGTCTGTTTTCATTCCTCCCCCACCTCCTCCTTGGGCAGGGCTTCAAGAGGGTGGGGAAAGCCTTGGACTTCACTTCAAATAGGTGAACATCTGCTGTAACTCTCAAAATGGATGTATATATTTCTGTTATATATCTCTGTGGTTGTTTTTGTGAAGTAAATATATGATTATGTTGTGTTTTGTATTGTAATCATCTGTCTCCTTCTCTCCTTGCAGGAGAACGCCTTTCTCTCTATTTTAACATTTGTTCTTTCATAAACCCACAAATGACAACTTGAAGAATAACTAAATATTCTCTCTGGCAAAGCCAATACTCTTTTCATGAATGCCATGCCTTTTGCATTAGAACATCACATGGTAAAAAGCCTTTGTGCTGAAGGACTGATGCATGTCTAATTGGCACAGGCAGCATTTTAAACAATGTTTAAACTGGAAATGGTTGGAAATTTCATGTTGCATTATATTTTCAATCTACAATACAGTTTCTACAAACCAGACTTTTTAATGAACTTTTTTTTTTAAGTTTTTTTTTTTTTCTCAGATGAGGAAGCTCATAACAAATTCAGGTTTTTTTAAATCTACTTGACCCAGATCAGACCTTATTTTTTCATGACTCAATCAAAGTGCTATTTCAAAACACTCAAATTATATAACTGATCATTCAATACATTGCATTATAATTATTCTTAAACGGGACTCCCTGGAGACCTGTATTCTCATAATATATTACAAGATGTCACTCCAGGTTTTGAATGTTATTGCTAATGTACTAGATATCAAATGCAATGCAGATAGCATCAAACATTGTAATGGAATACGTATGGAATATAGTCTGTTGATAAATGAGTTTGTTAGATAAAATTATATACTTCAGGAAATAAATTTGAACAATTAACAAGTTAAATCTGAACATAAATATGTATCAAAATAGTATATCAGACTGAAGCAATTATCTGTTAGATGTAGTACAGCTTAAATTTAGGAGAATAAAAATATATCAACAAGAATAAATAACTACTGAATGAGACACTTTCAATTCAGGCCTTTAATGTGCATTTAATCACTTTGAGAATGTCATTTTTTTAAAAGTTTATTTAAAAATAAACACTTTGGCCTAAAGTATTTCTAGTGGTGTTATCAAATTCTGCGCTTTATCTAAAGGATCTGCAAAAAAGTACTGAAACATTGTACTTTGGGATAAAAATAATTTGTGATCATAAATAATCCTTACAGGGATAAAAATTTATTGTTTATCCAGTTTCCATGTTGAAAGCTGATTATACAGTAGATATAGAGAAAGGTTTTCCATGGTGTCCAACAGAAAACAAGCATCCAACTCCATAAGAGATGATATGTTGCTTCTGCGTTGTGCCATTCTGAATGTCTCTTCTGACTTAAATAAATATTCAGTAATTTTCTATGCTGCTGTTATTTTTCTGACCTTTAGGCTAAGAAAGCAGCTGCAAGCACATGACAGTGTTTCTTCTAAATTTTATACTGTTTCATTTCTGTTACTTCTGAACCTGTTTAAATAGCTTACCATGGACATTTAATTATATAATGAAAAACAAACTGTTAGCACCACACAAAAATCCAAAATCTGTGGGAAATGGATAAATAATCTTTCGTGTTGTTTTGTTTTGTTTTTTTCCAAAGACTTGATCCAAATCAACCAAAGTAATGGAATGCTTCCCTCTTCTTGCTACATGCTAAAGATCTTGACAGTAGGAGCACATGGTGAATGCTTCTCATTTCCTGGTTACACAACCGTGAGCAATATTTTTAAGAACAAGAGTTATTTTAAAATAAATTAAGCCTCAAGAGCGCTAATCTACTCAACAGACGTACCTATTTGTCTAGGACTTCTGACTCCTGTTGAAGGTGGTGTGCATTTATATATTGTAGGTGGTAGTGGTGCACAGTTGAAGAAATTTAGACCTTCTATTTGATTTTCTACAAGCAGGAGACTAGAAAACTTTTTTTTTTTTTTCTTGTGGTTAGTGAATTCAGCTTAGAATAAATATAGAACTGCACCTTTCAAATCTACCATTTTCACCAGCTAACCTTAGTTAAATGTAAAGGGCTAGTTTCTTTTGCAAGCTGAATATTTAGTAACCAATAATTTAATGCATAAGGTGCTTTACTAAGCAAAAATACGACTCTGTACTTCTATTTGGCAAGAGATTTAGTGCTAACAAATAAGTTTACAGGAATTCAGAGTCACCTGGGACTTTCAGATGAGCTTTCTGAGTAATACCAAGCAGACATACAGTTTTGTAAAACACAAGCCTTAAAAAACAAAACAAAACAACAACAACAACAAAAACATATATGGAAGAAGAATTTGACACAGTTATACCCAAAATTCTGCTGTAGTAGTTAAGCCTAGGGTATGTGGCTTTTCTCCATGCTAGAATAATCATAACTCTGTATAACATTGGCACAAATTACGAAATTAAGCTAACTGAAAGATTCTCTCATAATTACCTAGTAAGTCATAGCTTTATTAACAAGTATTTGGATATGAACAGTTAGTGGATGAACTAGTAAGGGATTGGAAGTGAGATTTAATATGGATTTAGGCTATGCCATCTTTCCTTTAGACTTAGAATATAATTTTACTAAGGTATTCAGTTCCTTACCAAATTGTGGTAAAATACTGACTTTGTAGTGACAGAAGTGATTTTCACTAACTAAGATGAAAAACCAGTACACAAAGCAGTACACAGGAACACAGAAACAGAACACAGAACACAGGAACATCAAGGTATCTAAACAAATTCTCACTTTGTCTGAAATTGTTCTTTGAAGATAGCATAGAAAAGCAATGGGATGATTGACGAGGCCTTAGAGATCAGTGGAGTCTTAGGCACTGATCAGTGCAGGAAGACTGAGATGCAGAAGTACACATGATTCGATGAAGCTTATGAGAATCATGTTCAGAGTATAGAAAAAGTCATGCAAGCATAATTAAGGAAGATGTCAGATGAAGGAGAAGTAAAACCAAACAGTTTTGGCTTTTTGAGTTTGAAACGCTTTTGAAAAAGATCTCAAGATAATGTTTTCAGTGCAAAAGTGAAACTATGTAGTTAAACCTTGTGCCTTGCTTGTGTTTTTCTTTGATTTGCTTTCTTATTAATTACCATGTCACAAATTAAGGGACATCCCTGAATGGCTCAATAATAACTGTATATGATGTATACCTATATAACCATACAACCAGATTATTTGAGTAGGTTGATAAAAAGAGCTGAATATTCTTAAAAATGGGACACAAGGAAAAATATCTTGGGAATGACAGATTAATCTCTCAATCTACATGCTGCTTCCTCTTGAGTTTTGTTTGTCTCATTGCTTTGTGTTCTCTACATCTAACTAATCTGCTTGGATCATTTATTCTGGTCAGCAGCCAAAAGAGTTCTGAGCGCCACCTCAGGAAATCCCAGCTAATATTTTCACAGTTGAATAAACTGTGCTGCATGAAGACCTTCATAATTCCTTTCATAAACACTTGATATATTCTGTCATAATCAGGTACTACTTATTCCTTCACTCTGTCCTGAATGCCTGTGGCTTATAAGTTATGCAGGCATTTATGAGTACATAGCAAAGAGGACTATTGATTAAATATATGTCTGGGAGGATGAAGGAAATGTAGATGAAGTTTTAAAGGCCAAGAATAATTTATCTACAATTTTTATTGTGTAATATTTTTAGATTTTTTTAAAGGCACGAGTAGGGATCCATTTCCTCCCAAAGACTTAATTCTGCCTCCGTGAGAGGGAACCTCCCCACTGCTTTGAGTCTTTAGTACATCAGCAAAATGAAATCTGTATATCCTCGTGACAGGAAGGACAGAAGGGCTACTACATTAAAAAAGTTTTATCCACACCAGCATCTGAAATAGCTCCTCTTGGTGTTTCTTAATAAGGAAGTGGAAGTGATGGGCTCAAGTGCACCCTCACCAAGTTTGCTGATAACACCTAGCTGAATGGTGTGGTTGACACATTGGAAGAAAGTGAAGCCGTCCTAAGGGACCTCAGCAGACTCAAAAGGTGGGCCCATGTGAATCTAATAAGGTTCAACATAGCAAAGTGCAAGGTTTTGCACTTGGGTCAGCGTAACTCAAGGTATGTATACAGAGACTGGAAGAATTTCTTGAGAGTAGCCCATGGAGAAGGACCTGGGGGTCTTGGTGGATGAAAAACTGAACATGAGCCAGCAGTGTGCTCATGCAGCTCAGAAGGACAATGGCATTCTGGGCTCCATCAGAAGAGGGGTGGCCAGCAGGGACAGGGAGGTGACTGTTCCTCTCTACTCTGCCCTCATGAGTCCCCATTTGGAGTACTGCATCCAACTCTGGGACCCCCAGTACAAGAAAAAATGTGGAGCTGTTGGAGAGGGTCCAGAGGAGGGCCATGGAGATGACTGGAGGACCTGAGCACCTCCCCTAGGAAGGCAGGCTGATGGAACTGGGCTCATTCAGTCTGGAGAGGAGAAGGCTATGAGGAGTCCTCATTGCAGTCTTCCAGTATTTAAAAGGGGATTATAAAAAGGAGGGGAATCAACTTTTTACAAGGGTAGATAGTGACAGGACAAGGGGGAATGGCTTTAAAGTCAAGGAGGGAAGGTTTATATTGACGTCAGGGAGAAGTTCTTCACAGAGAGAGTAGTAAGGTGCTGGCAGAGGCTGCCCAGAGAGGCTTTGAATACCCTATCCATGGAGGTGTTCAAGACCAGGTTGGATGGTGCCTCGGGTAACCTGGTCTAGTACCAGATCTGGAGGTTGCTGGCCCTGTCTGTGGCAAGTGGGTTGGAACTTGAGGATAACTGGGGTCCCTTCCAACCCAAGCCATTCTGATTCTATGATCTTCGTGTTTATTCAAGAACTTGCTTGAGTAAGCAAAAATAATACAAGAACCCTTGTCAAAGAAAAAAAAAATGTATTTTTCTTCTAGAAAGATCATTTCCAAGGTCAAGAGAATGAAATCATCTCTTACTTCTTGCATTAAACCTATCAAATGCAGATTTTGTTTGCTAACTGACGTGAAACCTCTTTCAAAGCAAACGTCATCAAGGCAATAGATTCCCTCAGGGAAAAGTTGAATGTGTAGATATAGATTTCATAAGAAACAAAAGTGATAATGCCATAAATATTAGCAGAAATATTTTTGGTTGGAAGAGACAACGGGTGTTTTCTCCATTCTTGCTATGTCTGTTTTCCTGCTGTACTCATTTACAGTTAAAGAGATATTAATTTTCATATAAATTCTATTTTTATCCTGCATCCTGATCTAGCAAAACATGGTTGCATGACTGACAGAAAACTTTGTTTTTCTTTTCTCACAGAATGTATTTTTTTTCAAGTCATTAGTATATAACAGGTAGGTAGGTGGTACCCAAATATCTTGTTAAACTACTTTCTTAAGGCTTATTACAATTTTTTCCCCTATATCCTGCTCTGACTTGAAGTGCATGTAATTTTGAATTTTCATTTGAATATGTTATATATAAACAGATGTATTAACAAATATGCATTTGATGATCCAGACTATAGCAGGAACTCAGTGCTGTGTAAAGAAGAATAAGGAAGTATAACATATACAATGAAAATACAAAAAAAATTCTAATAGGGGTGATTTCTAATCTTAACTAGCATGAGAAGTACCAACATACAAAAGCTGAAAGCGGAGAAAGTGGAGCTTGGTATGCTTCATAACACTACAGATAATTCATCACTAGAACAGTTTAGTAAGGACATAGCTCCATGACCTATGGCTACAGGCTGGCCAGGCCTTACTCATACAATGCATTAAGATTGTCACCTACTAACGCATTCTTCAAAACAAAGCCTTCAAAACAAGCAAGTTATTAAATAGCTACTTTTTAAACCTCTTTGAAATACTAACCTATCTATTTGAAATAACACAATTCATAGAAAGTCATCTTAAAAGGTTTAATAACCTAGAGGTATACTTTGTTCAAAATAACTGTTTGGAGATTCTATACAGCTAAGATCATAGAAATAAACTGTAATTGCTGGGATCAACATGATAGTTTAGGCATGTTTTTGTGGTTGGGGCATAACTGAAGATTTTAATTTAAAAAGGCTAAGCATGGTGTTTTGGATTTTTAGAAATGACAAATTACAAAACTGTAGGTATTATATTCCCATCCAAATCTTTTTATATATCAGTAAGCTCTTTCATTCAGGAACTGGCAATACTGTAACAAAACAAAACAAAACAGCAACAACAAAAAAAAGACAAAAGACTTTTTCTGATGCATTCGGAGGACCAGGCATGTTAGAATGTGAACAGATTCCAGATGCTTGTTAAAGTGTGCAGCTAAAGATCAGGCAAAACGTAATATAAAAGCAGCCAAAATAGCAAAACAGTAACATGTTAGAGGAAGACAGTATTTTATGTCTTTATGGTGCTGGTGGGATGTCCTTGAAATACTGCATTCACCATATTTATATTTATTGATAAATTCCTAAGGACTGGTGTGCCTTTCTTGATTTTTGTTTGGTTGTCCTCTCTAAAGAAGCCATTCAAATTGTCTGTGAAACTACAAAGTAAGCTCTCCAGCAAAAGAAAGCTGAAACCACACAACTGTCTGCTCACAGGAACCGTTACATGAAGGAAATTTTTTCTTGCTGAAACATTTCATCATTGCGAACAAGGTGCATAAGTTATCAACTGGCATGAGTGGCAGCATTATAAATAAAGGCTGCTCAGAACAAAGTTAACGCTAGCAGAAGAAGGGACAATTAAACAACTTGCTTGAATAATAAATGCTGGAGTTTAGAACTGCCTATGCTGTTGTGACAGCAAAGATACCACCCCAGTTATCTGACTAACTTTTTACTGTAGGTTCTAGTTTGTGTTTTGCCATGACTAGGTATCTGGTAATGCCCACAGTATGGCTGACTACCTCTCATCTTTGGTGACTTAGTGATTTTTTCATGTAAATTCCAGCAATAATGAAATGGTAGCAATGGTGTAGCTGGAATCCTGAAAAAATTATGTTTGTAATTAAAGTATCAGAGTTCTGTACCCATAGCAGACTTTGTGCTGAGCCTGTTTTGCTACTGGGGGCTGGGGAAGCAATCAAGATACTAATTTTTGCACAAATAGAGAAGTGATTATGACAAATTAAAGTGGAGTGTTCTGGAGAAAAATGTGAGATTTTAGAAATATTATTGTTCTTCCAAATGACCTGGACAAGGAATGAAGGAACTGTTCTGCACTGAAAAAGTAACAGATCTAGGTAGTCTTTTCATCTCTAATTTCCTAGACCCTGTGGTTTCACAGGGGCTAGTACAGCTGCAGTGTGAACAGAGCAGCTCATCCAGCCTGTGCGCCATGTGAAAGTGAGCAGACACTACAAAATAAAGTATTGCTAGGAGAATCTACTTCTCCAAGCGAATCCACTCTTTTTGCAATTGAAATGCCTGGTTTTGGTTTGTTAAATGAACTGATGCCCGAAAGTAACAATTGGCATTCCCTACAATCTTTCTCCTGATTTTCTGCAAAACTGGGAGTTTGCTGTTTGGTTTCATAGCACAATACCATTTATTTTAGCTTTACTACATTGTCGCACTAACAACAGACATATAAGCTGCTTCTCAGTGGACCAGTAGATAAAACTGTTTTCTTTTTTTTTTAATAATGTACTATTAATAGCAGACAATCTCTCAGCTTGAAATACTTCTGTTGGTGAAACATCTGTGCTGAGTGCAACAACTCTAACATGTACATTATCAATATTGGCTCAGGAAGAATTATTTGGAAAGCTTGCTCACCAAATCTGTCACGCTGAGTGAGGTCCTTTGTTGAAAAATACTTCCAGCTACTATGACAGTATTCAAATAAAATAAAATTATTTATGTGTCAGGGAAATATCTGGAGTCCATCCATGAATGGCTGGAAACAGTGAACATTATATTACAAGTGTCAAATATCAAGGATCTAAGTTTAAGTATCTGTTCTTTCTATATACATGAGAGTCCAACCTTTAAATATGAGTTAAATATTTGAAAATTTTACCCCAGTACCTTCACTGGGGTGCTCAATATATTTTATAGTGTCAGAGAAATTAGTATCACATATTTTGGAATAAATAGAAGAAATGAGCTAGAATTTTTCTGCCTCAAAATACAAAACCAGATTCCAAGGCAGATTATAACCTTTAAAAGTAGTTTCACTGAGGATGGAAGAAAACGAGCCATGCCAAAGCAGAGTTCCCAGGAGAACTGTATCTGAGTCAAGTTTCTTCTTCTAAAGACTATTAAGAGGGTAAGCAGAAGAGCACAAGATCACACCTCTCCACCATAACACATTGCATATGCATGATTTTTTTCTGTCCTGGGATTCTGTTAGAGCTAAGTACCAAAATGATCCTTCTCTACATTTCTATCTAGTTCAAGACACATGAAATTTATAAATACTAGATGTGATATTCATTGTTTTGTTAAAGTTTGAAGTAGAAATAGAAGTTCTGTTTACTTTGGAAAGCAGCCACAGACAGAGTTTATCTGCTACTTCAGTGCCAAGTTGAACTGTAAATACAGGCAGCAATTCTCTTTATCCTGACCACAAAGCACATAAACCCTTGAGTTCACTCAGGGAAGCCCCTATTTGTGAAAATTCACTTGAGCATTTCGGTTTCTATGTGTTCTATATATATTTCTTGTGTTTTTAATGTTGAATTCTCCTCCAGTATTTTACAAATATCTTAATGTCACACAACTACAGCCCTGGTGATCTATAAAGGTCAGAGCCTCAGTTGGCAGACATCTGAGAAGCTGTGCAAGATTTTGTTTGGAGTTACCCAGGTTTAAATGTTGCTTAATCTGGATAACCTCAATGCAGTAAAATAGAGATAGCAATGTAAGAAAGGAAGATACTGAGTCCTGAACTAAACTTGTAGGACAATGAACATTGGTCTCTCTGCACATTTATGAAATACATCACTGACATGTAGTAGCGTATACAAGAAAGCACCAAGAGTGTACTGCAGACATGTCAGCTGAAGCGTAGGGAGAACTGCAAATACCTTAAAGTTATTCTTAAAATAAATAAAAAATGTTCTCAATACCTGATATTTATTGTTTGTCTACTTTAGTTCAATATACTTGTTTAAGAGGCAAAATATCCTAAAAGCATGTTTGAACAATGAGGAGGAAATTCCCAAACTTATTCTAATTGCCTTCCAAAAATGAATAAATACTGCTTTTCATTCCAGCTCTGACTTACACTTGGAATTCTATTCTGTCTCAGGTGGTAGGTAAAGAATTGCTCACACTTGTTCAGATGTTGTAAAAGTAGATGGCTGCCTATGCACAGTGAAGAAAACACTGCACAGTGAGGGAATATGTACCTCAGCAACACCGTATCTAAGATGTCCAATAATTTCATAAGTAATCAAAGCAACCAGGCCGGATTCCAGCGTCAGCTTTTTCTTTCCAGTTGTTGTCCATGAGACCTCCAACTTTCATAGTTTATGTCTATCATTGGTTCATATATAGAAACTAATCAAAAATCACTGCATGCAATTGTGTAACAGTTTTTTTTATTCAGACCAAAATGTAGATTGGAACCAAATCACACTCTGAGGTGTTCCCACAGCACGGGTCTACCAACCACAAAAGGATGAACACACAGTGGTACTGACAGGAATACCAACCAGCCACACTGCCTGCTTCTGGCATGCTGGCTGTAATAGCTGATTAATTGATGGAAGAAAATTCATGTCTCGTGCTACCACTCACCTTTTAAAATGTTTCAAATATTCTAACAATTTTAATTTATACCAAGCTGTGGATTTTATTTTCTAACAGAGAATTCAGGCATATGTGACTACTAAAAAACCTCTGCTTTTAAATTTTTTGTTTATTTTTTGCTCTTGTTGTTGTTGTTAATTATGTTCTTTGAAACTAGATTTTAATAGAAGGATATGTTTTTTGCATGCATTTAATAATTCTAGAGCTCTGTCTGGTTATTCTAAGGCTAAAGACATTTTAACTTTATACAATATGTTCCAGAAATCATTTTTGTACATTTTCCTGGATTCTCTTTGAAGAACTGATTACTCCTGAACAAGATTTACCTGAAAAGGGATTCTTTGAAGCTATTAAAAATAAACTAGGCACTCCTATGATTGACACTGATATGACAGGAGAGGTAAAACTTCAATGTCTAATATGTAGCAACACTGTCTATTTCAAAAGGCAACATGGTCTTCATCTTTCCTTAATTTTCTCAATTCCATTTCCAACATGATTAAACAAGCCACTGACAAATAAAGCAAAGTTTAAAGACTGGAATGCGACTAGAATTTGGAAACAAAGGAGTAGTTTTGAATACAACTGGCATTGTCAGTCAGTCCTTCCATTCCTCCTGTGGGCAAACTAGTAATTGATGCAGGACCCCTACAAAGTAGTTCAGTTTTGAAGAGAGAGTAAAGTCAGAGGTAGCAAACAGGAATTTTGTGTGCTTGTTTTTTTAATGTATTGATAACCACTTACAAACATTCTCTCATCTTTCTGTGATGAAATGACAGTGATACAGCCCCATTTGTCTTCTCCAGGTAGTTCATTACATGCATGAACACAGTGTAAGTAGTACTTGATGCGTGCTCTCTGTATTTAATTATTTTGATCCTGCAAATCTTTGATCTCACTTGATGCATGCATTTTGAAACATTACTCAGCATCATTTTCAACTTAATTTCTGATATGAGTATATACTTCAGAGAATCATAGAATTGTAGAATCACCGAGGTTGGAAAAGACTTCCAAGATCATCCAGTCCAACCAGCCACCTCCCACTAATATTTTCCCATTAAACTGTGTCCCTTAGTACAAGTCCTAAACATTGCTTGAACACCTCCACTTCACCACTGCGCAGCACATTCCAGTGCCTAACCACTCTCTCAGAAAAGTATTTCCTAACGTCCAACCTGAATCTTCCCTGGCACAATTTGACGCAATTCCCTCTAGTCCTATTGCTAATTTACACAAGAGAAGAGGCCGACCCTCACCTCACCACAACCTCTGCTGACAAACATCTATTCTTGTCAACAGCATAAACCTATACACAAATATATCATTCACTGCATTGATGAAAATAGCTGAAGTTTAAAATCTTTGAACACAACCACAGAATGTTCACCTTGTATAAAATTGTCTCTGTTGTGACATATTCTTCCTGTTGCTTGTCATTTCAGTGTTGCTTCGGTAAGCACCAATTTCTCTCAGAATAGTGAAGCTGATGGGAAAAAATTAACTACTTTATTTGTAAATAAATTCTGATTTCACCTGAAAAAGTCTAAAAGAGAGTATCTGTATGCATAAAGAAATATCTGTGCAGTAGTAGATGTCTGTAGCATCTCCATTTATTTTTCAATACTGCAATTTACCGCTTTCCTCAGATTGCACTTTGAACTAGAAAGACTACAGACCTATTTCCAGTCTCTACCCAGTTTTTGCAAACAAGGTATTCTTATGCTCAAGAGTTCCTAAAGCAGTGTACAATAAGGAAAAAAAACATGAAGTTTTGCTTTTATAACAAGGGCATGAGGGAACTACCATGATAACTGTGATGTCTGAGGTAGCCTTTGCAAAGCAACTCTTCATTCTGCTCTACAGAGAGAAAAAGATTTAATAGCATAGCCCAGTGTTATCGTGCTCCTTTTCAAACTTCTGGATGCAGAGTTTGGCCACATGCAACCTACCTACAAAATCCTACTGCTGAGAAGTAGGTAAAATCAGAAGAATTTCGAATTAATATTTGTCAAAATGAAATAATAATGTGCTGATATCAGAAACTGCATTCAGAAATGTTAAGTGCTTTGTAAGAGAAATACTTGTATTATATACACTTATCCACAAATCAGCAAGTATACAGTACAGGGTTTTATGACTGGAAGATCTTCCTGAAGCACGCTTCACTGTACAACATCTGCTTTGTGGCCAGAAATTTTTGCATTGCTTTGAGTCCCAATCCTTCTCACATGACTTTAGTGGTGGAGACCATATTTCAGTGAAAGCAATCAGTTGCTGATTGTGAAGCAGTTTATCTGGGACGTTTCTACAGATTTTTGAGGTTTCCTATTCTAAACATTAAGACAAGCTTAAATTCTGGAAAAGGGCCATAAATCAACAGAATGAAAGAGTTTACAGATCAGTGTAAATGACTTCTGACTTTTTTTCCATTTCTACCTGTGTGTTTTTTTTTTGTTTTTTGTTTTTTTTTTTTCTCTAAAATAATGATTATGTGTGTTAAAAGAAGTGTTTGAAAAAGCATATTATTTTTGGAATTCTGTGAGATTCTTTTCCAAAATTAAAAGTCACTGAAACTTGCCTCCTTTTATGAGCATTTCATTTTCCACAGGCTGATATTTTCCAATAAAAAAATAATTTTTTTTGACAAAATGTTAGTGTGCCCTCTCGGTGTGAATATACCTAATTCTCCTTCTTCCTTTCTTCCTTTCTACTTGTTAGCAAAATCAACTGGAGACTGTGTTAAAGATGAAATTTTACACTTCTTAAACTTCATACTGAACTTGACGATTCTTTTTTTTATTCTTTATCAGCTATTGTGCTTTCTTGAGTATGCCAGTACAGAGAGTTTTATTTAATATTTCCAATAAATGGTATAGGCATCTGCTTTTTAAAATTGAAGGGAAAATATTTAGATAGTCCTTCCCTTCTTTCTGATTGTGAGGTATAGCTGTAAGAAAAGCCAGAAAAGGTTTAATTTATAACATTTGTGCATTTTTTTTACATAGAATTCTGCAGATGTTCCTTGCTGGTGTGGCTTTTTACTTGGCTTTGGCTTTGCTGCTGCTTTGTTCTCATATTTCAAATTTCAGTATGAAGTAATAAATGACTGTGGTACATAGAGAATTTACAGATGGATCATGATTTCCATACTGTTTTGGAAAAAAATTATTGCATTTAACTTTTGATAAAATTATTTCAAAAGGACTTTTTGATACAAATTCCACAAAAGCTGAAGCAAAAAATGTAAACCACTGATAAGAAGAAAAAAATGGATTTTTTTCATAGTCAGAAGCCCCGACTACGTCTAGTGAATTTGTATGAAAAACCATCAAGGATAGCACCTTAAAGAGAACAATGATTTATGAAAACATTGAGTCAGATTGTGCTTCCGATTGTCTGCTCTAAGTACATTTTTTCAGGTTTTCTAAAATCAGACATTCACTGGAATATGTAGTCACAGACTGCTAAATTCTCTGACCCCTCCCTTCAGGCATGCAAAACCCAACAAACAAATCAAAGCACACCGTGCCTATACTGGGTCAAAATGTGAGCATAAAAACCCATCTATGTCACCAAGCCTTGAAGCCTGTTAACTCACTGCTCACAGGTAGGAATGAATGAGAACTGCAGCCTTTCTGACAAGAAGCCCTCTCAGGCAAATAGAAGCACGGCAGCAACTGCAGGTTGCAGGTTCCAAGATCAACCCATCATAGACAAACTGGAACCTATATCCACATCCAGCATCCTGCATTGTCAGTAACATGGTGCCCTGGGGCTGTGCTATCTAACCTATAAAGAACTCTCATCTACATATTTTGTAGGCAACTGTAAAGACCAGAAGACTGATATGATGAGAGCACAGCTTTTCTCTGTGAGGATGCCTAAATACTAACTTTGAAAGGATACCATCTACTCCTGGTTTTCTGTCAGACCTGCATACATACCAAAGATGACTTAAAAAGACTGTATTTAAACGACTGCTTCTCAGAATCATAATATTTTTTCTTCTATTCCTTCCTCTTCTTTTCTTTCTTCTTCACATATACTTTCACCAAAGCACACTGCTTTCTTCCTCTGCAGTAATACCAGCAAACACTTGGAATAAACAGGCCTCACACAGATAATGAGATCATACTACTCACAAACACAAGGTTTGACAACAGAAGTACCTGCCTGTTGAGTTCTAAAAATATGTTTTTCTTAAAGAGGAAAAATATAATAAATAGTTAAAAGCGCTACATGACAGTGTTAGTCACTGTTGATATTTCCTGCAGAAAATCCTATCCTGCAAGGAATGTGTAACACAATTATAAAGATGTACAGAGCATGTAGTGTTTTTTAAAAAAAAATCAAGTTGGTTATTTTTTCTCTTTAAATTTCCCCTTGCTGGGTAGGAGCACCACAGATTTCTACCAAGATACCCCTCTTTTTCCAGAAAGTGGACTGTGTTGGCCTGTGTTAACAAGCACCCCTTTATACCTTTCCTTCAGCAAGCACAAGGATTCTTTTGAGCTCTGCAACGAAGGTTTGTTCTCCTGAAATTTACACAGTGGGCTAAACTCTGCCCTGGCTTGCAGTGCTGCGACCCTGTTGAGCAGGTTCAATGGGGTTATGTGGGGATAACTGAACTTGACCTCCTGACAGTCATTATAATAAGCAATTAAAAATAAAAATAGGATTTTCTTACTTTGTTTAAAATGAACCATATTCACTGAGGTTTTTTAAAGCTATATCTTACAAACTTAATTCATATTTTGAGTGTACTAGCATGGTATCTTAAAGGTATGTTGTTGTGGAAAGCAATGATATTTTATCAGATATTCTAGAGTAGATCAGCAACAGATTTCTTTACACTCACTATTGTGGAAAAAGACTTAGGCATCATCAAGAAAACTGTGGCATGCTTCTTCATGTGTACCCTGTGAGTTAGCTCTGGCCTCTCACTAGGAAGCATAGATATTTCCTGTTTTGTACGATTTTCTTGAGCCAGCAGGAGAGCAAGGGAACTTGAAAGCAGCAAATTCAAGAACAATGCTTCCTTTAAAGATATAAATTATTCTCAATAGTAAGATTGTTCTGACTGTTGTTTTTTTGTTTGTTTTACAGTACATTTTCTGTAATTACCTACATCTTCTCTAATACATAGAAATGTATATGAAAGTATGTATGTACTCAATGAGCATTCACTGGGAAATGTCTCAAGCAAAACATGATCCTATCTCAAGGATGGATGTTTAGTGTCAGCAACTTTGTGCCCCAGCATAATTTCTGAGTTATGAGGACTGCTCTGAAAGTAATGCCTCCTGTTTTATTATGTTGGCCCATGATGTCAGAGGTGGACGGCGGTGGTATGGTGGTAGAGGTTGAACCTTCTCAATGATATTTCATTGTATTCTGTTGCCATGCAGTAGATGGCAGCAGAGGGGCAGTTTGACAAAATGAGGTCTGACATGGAAGCGCATATGAAGCAAAGGTGTGGAATTTAATTTCTCTATGTGGAAAAAACTGCACCTATTAACATATACTGATGCTTGCTGAATGTTTATAAAGACCAGACAGTGGATGTGAGCACAGTGAAGTGGTAGGTAGTGTGTTTCAGCAGTACTGATAGTAAGTCACCCTTGCTGGTGTTGATTTTTACAAGAGTGGCATGCAGGTCCTTGATCATCACAGACAGAAATACATATCCACTGATGGTAACTACATTGAAAAATATTGTTTTGTAGTAGAGAATTTGCACTTTTTATAAATGGTGTTATTGTGTTCTTTGTATTTGTTGTAATTTCCACAACAATAATTTAGAGGCACAACTTTCAGAGCAATCCGTGTAATTATTGCCTTTCTTAGTCATTTTACACAACAGGGTGTGTTATAGTTCAAAATGCTTTCTTTTTAGCCCAAATTACAATCTGCCCCATGCTTCTCTCTTTCACTCCATCTCCCTTCAACCTTACACTACACAGCTTTCACAGGCTTCAGTTTATGATTTATTAAAGCTGCTGCTATTTCCTGAGTATCTTTGGATTCCTTTCACAGGAAAGCTCTGACTTGTTCTTACAAAGACAGCTGGAAGCTACTTAAATCTGCTTTATTAAAATCCAGCTGTAAATAAAATGTACATTTCTATTTTGGAAAGAGAAGGTCATATCCACTAGCCATGAAATAAAAGTCTTTAAGTAAAGGCTTTGTACTTATTTATTCTTGTTATTCCATGCAGATATCAAATTGTCTGCTCAATGGGACTTAAATACACCTCCTTAGGAGGCAGTTAAATATCAGGGAAATATTCCTATGAGAATAGGAATATAGGCCAAGAATTATAGTAATTCCAATACTTTACTATGGGAAGGTCAGTAATGAAGTGCTAACTACACAGGCAGAAAGGAAGGCCTAGGATAAGAGGTGTAAAAAAAAGAGTTAGGCAAAAGGCTAATTCAGCATGTAAGTTGAATGATTAAATGGGAATTGATTTTAAAATTATTCTTTAGTTGTCCCTCTACTTCACTATTTATCAGCTTCACTGAAGGATACATCAGGGAGGGACTATCCTCCTGGATATCTCCTTTGTCAAGCTAACCACAGGGTTAGCAAACCCGGGGGAAATAGCAAACATTGTATAGAGGCTACCAAAAGAGATAGGAACAGAAAGGGACAAGATGAATATATGCAATTTATGGCTCTGAAAGCATGAAGAAATCTTAAATAGACAGGAGACAGGAGCAGCTTGTGAGGAATAAGCCATTAGACAAATAAATGACAAAATTACAGGTGTCCTGTGCTCTACTGCATGAGTCCTGTTGATCTTTGTCATATCTTTTCAAATACTAACAGGATACATTTAAATTATGTTTATAACAGATCAGAGGCTGTAGAAGTTGTGTGTGTAAAATAGCAAATATTCATCTGCAAGTTCTTAGTTTTGTTGTTTTTGTTGCTTTAGTGTGGACTAGATGAAAACATCAATGAACTTCCTTTCATTCATTTTTTTTTCTTAACATCAACACTTAGAATTCATGAGTTTTTTCCCATCTCTACCAGTTCTGTACATGGGCCTGGGTAAAGGCAGATTGATTCTTCTTTGATTTCTTGTTCTGACATGTTAAAAATATTCAATTATTTGGTGTGACTGACCATTTAGTTTTAGATTTTACAGTGGGTGAGTTCTACTGAGCCACTTTATTTTGAACGGAGGCCATTCAGATCAGTATTACAGGCTGTGTAACTTCTGGGATTCCACAAACATTTGCTACCTGGAGCTGTGCAAATTGCTCAGACAGCTTTCCAGATCCACACATAAAAGTTTCATTGAAATGAATAGGTCTATTCATATGTGAAAAGGAGGGAAAGAATCAAGCAAAGTTATAAGAGGCTCTCAGTTCAGTTCTATAGCTTCTACAGAAGTTTTAAGTTTAGTTATAGAACAAACCTTGCTGTCCTAATTGTTACAGCGCTTTTTGCCATTTCTTAATTGCTCCATTTGGACGAGTTCATGCTCCTGTCTGGGATCGTTTTTAAATATCTCACTTACTAAAACACTACCAGGATATGGCAGAAAAAGTGAAAAACAGGTCCAGGCTCCTCACACATTAGGATTTTTAGTAACAGAAGTAATCTCTTAAAAGAAGTAAATGGGATTCACTATGCAAGTGAAATTACCTACATGCATGTTTGCAGTACTAGACGCACACTAATAGCTGTAAGGTTTTATAGTTTTTGCTTCTTGCAAGGTCTGAATTTTTAGCAGAAGCGCTGAATTGGAACCTTTAGAACTACAATGACTAAATTAAGGGGAAGAAATTTAAGTGACAGCAGTAGTTGTTGTAATCTACTAATTTTAGTGCAGATATGAAAAATGTATCATTGCTAACATTTCTCAGTTTCAACCAAGTGAAACTTCACCATCATTTTCACAAACATTTTGTTGTAATTATGATTACATATCATTCCTTTGAATAAACACTAAGCCTATATGCATCTGTTCCAGTGGCAATTCATCCACTAACTGAAAAAGATATACACTTTTCCAGTTTGTCTCCATTTTCACAAAGTATTGAGGCACAACCAAAAAGAGATTTTCTTCTTAAAAAAAAAAACCATAAAACTGGGTATTACTAAAGAATAATGTCTTTTGCCATTATATAGATCCACGTTAGCCTCAAAAGCCAAAGGACACATGCCACTAAAGTAGATTCAAACCTGGCCACTCTGATGAGTTTCTGGAGAATTAGTCTTGTTACTGTCCCTAGTTTTCCACTGGTGTTCCTTCATCCTCATGATCTCCCTGACAACCATTGCCTTCCACTGGTAGGGTTCTTTCCCATTCAAGTCTATCTAAGGTGCTGCTGCCAAAATAATGAACTTCTATTCTAAATACTTCTCCTTACATCATATTGAACCCATTCATTGTCTTTCCACCTAGTCCCCACATTATTCTCCTTATTTTTTTACCCTCACGATACTGAACAAATGAAAATATGCTTTCACCAATACCCTCTTTTTCTATTCCTTAATATTCCTCTTTACTACTACTTTTGCCTTCTCTTCCCTGTCTTATCTTTTATGCATCTCACCACTGTTTCTTGGAAATAAAAGGAAATATATAGAGAAGAAAATAATATTTTTTTCCTATATACAGTTCTCTATTTTCTTTTTAAACTCAATTCTCTTCTACAACCTTCACAAGGAAAGCTCATGTTCTCACTCTTTACTGTCTAGTTACTAAGCTTTGCATTTCTTGTCTGAACTATGCAAACTCAGTTGTAGGATCTTTGAGATCTTTACTTTAGTTTCCTGAATAGCTGTGAGTTTTTGTGATACCACAGAAATCTTGGGAGCACGAGTAGTGAATAAAGATTTCTAAGAAATGAGATAATGGACTGAAGGGAAACTCCAGTAGCGTAGCTCAGCTGGTGATCTTCTTATCTCCTTTACCAAACCACCACTATAAATAGTGGACCTGGCCTGCGTTTGGATTACCTGCTCTTAGGACAACTAAAGGTATGCTGCGGGATAACAGCAAGAGGAGAGGTAGTCTGTGATCATATAGCCTGTTCCAGGCACAGGTGATCTCAGAGAGGAGCTTATAAGCTTCCACTACTCCTTGCCCACTGCTAGCTGAGATCAGCAGCCTTCCAGATGGTGGTTTACTGTGCAACAAGCCTGGTTCAGACTTTGGGTGTGATTCCTTTCATACATTTCTGTGTCAGCAGAACTGGATGTGACCACATCTTTGATACAAAACCATAGAGATCTGTTATTTTTGTCAGTGTTTCACTATTTAATCTTACATTTCAAGAAAAGAGGTTAGCTCTTTGTGTATAGTTATCACAGCAAACCAGTTTTATTCAGCTTGTTGAGCCAGCTTGGTGAAGTGGAAAATACATACAGCAAATTTTAACATCTGTCCATTTTTCCCCATGTCACAAATGCTAATTAGCATTAGGACCATAGACTGTAGAGAGACAGAATTTCCAGACATATGTAAGATCTGGTCTGGGAAATTTAGGTCTTTGGTAACCTGATCCTGATAAGCAGAAGCCTCTAGCAGAGAATGATCAAGATTAGTTAGGACAAGCCAGTGACTGTTGTTCTCTTCAGCTAACACAGCTCTTTATAGAATACTCTACAGCTACCCTTACATATGCAACTTCTCCGTTAGGTTTGGTTCTTGTAAGAGTAGTGCAGCCACATATGAGTGGTATGAGCACTGGTAGTTTTAAACAGTGTGAGGAAATACTTCTTACTTTGTTTATACGTCAGGAAATTATCTCTGTTTTTACAAGCCTATATGCCTCGATGTGAAACCTTATAAAGAACCTTAACTTTGGCCAAGACAGTAATTTTTGACAACCTTTGATGAATTATAACATAGATAAATGACAAATAACCAAAGAATGAAATTTCAAGCACAGGCCATTGAACAAGACTTAACTATTTACAGGCTGTATTTATGACAAGAGATGTAAGGATTTTTGCTAATTTCTCTAGAGCTACAGAATTAAATCCATTTGTATTAGACATAGTGCATTCAGTAAAGCCAAGACCTTTCCCACAGAAGGCAGTGAAGTTCAAGTCACTTGCAGATCAAATATCACTTATCAATCACTTAAATCAAAATCACTTATTATACTCAAGGTTTGTTTCATTTACAGCATATACACTTCCTTTGCAGATTATTAATTATTTCCATTTCAGAGCAAAAGTGTCAGACGTAAGTTAGGCTATCTTGAAGAAGAAACCTGTTTAATAAATAATATTATTTTATTCAGTAGGTTATTGATTTAAGGGTCTTAGTGTGTACAAAACATACAACTTAATGTTATAAAAGCATTTTTACCTGTTTGGTGTATCATATGTTTTTAGAAAGTGTAATGTGATGCTTGAGGCTAAATAAATTCCTTTAACAAACTGTTTCAAGTTCTGCTTCTTAAAACCAACAAAACAGGTTTGAAATGCACATTTGTTAGGTCATTTTAAAAGATTTTAAAAATCAATCTTTGAGAAAATAACTCTTTTATCTGTCATCTGAATTTCTTTTGTGTGGAGGTCAATCTACAAAAGGCAATCCTGCACAATGGAATTCTAAAAATTAAAAAAAATAGCTCTGTGTAAGGATTTTTGTGTATCATGTGCCAGCGATATATTTTCCATGACTTGCTTGGCCAAAAAGAGAAACAGATTGATATATAAATGATATTCAAAGGCTTTATCAAAGAGTTGTGGGTTTTTTGTTTTTGTTTTCTGAGTGTACTTAATTTTACTTTGAAATATTCAGCTAATTAAATATAGCTGGTAGCAGCTGAGGCAATAAAATATATGAAATATTAAAACAGGCTATAAAAATCAACATGTGGAATTTTTGTTGAAAAATATTCTTTCCCTATATACTTGGGTGCTTACATATCCAAGACAATTTAAACATATTGCACCTTATATTTTTCTCTCATGCACATGACACGAGTGTGACCAAAAGGTCTGAACAGCTGATTTCCAGAATCTTTTTATTGATAATATTTATATTCAGCTGTAGCTGTTAGGTACCTCATACAAGTCTTACATTTATGTGAAGAAGAGGAAAAATGACACTCTCTCGGCCACTAGGCAAATTTATTCAAGACTCCAAGTGATCATAGTGTTGAGTGCTTAGGCTGAACAGCAGAAATTATAAAACACTGGTGACAAAAAAAAGAAAAAAAAAGCAGTATTATGAGTAAGAATATACTTAATTCAGGATATTGATGTGCTAAGAAGATTGATAAATTAAAAATCAATAAAATTTTGCATACTAAGTGTGAATTGTTTGACTTAGTGCTTCCTTTCTTGAAAACAGTTTTTTGCTAGGTGGCAATCCAACATTTTCCTCTTTGTTTTTAAGTCTTTTTCTTTTTTCTTTTCTTCTCCTTTCTTTCCAGACGCATTCAAAAGCACAACAACTACATGTGACTACATTTTAGAATGCATTTTACATTTGAGCAGATCCTCTAAGCTGCAGAGCAGGAGACACATTTGCAAAGTCTGTTTCCACTCAAGGCTTCCAGCCTCTAGTTTTGCAAAGCCTTCTGGGAATACATTTTCCTGGTCTGCATTCCAGTAGCGTTTTATTTCCTGTAGCTGTGTCAAAAGCATTAATAGTATGTCTAAGGAGTGGAACAGGTTCCTTTGTAATATATGTACCATATGGCTTTGCAGCCTTTTTTCTTCATTTGTTTGGAAATGATTGCAGAGGATAATAGTGACTCTGTTCACTAATTGCTGTCCCATGTGCCATATTCATATACTTGAATTGGGCAGCCAATGAAGAATTTATGCTTTCTTTTCAAATTTTGTCTTAGATCATTTATGATCTAAGGAAGTTACTTGTAAGTTTTCAGAAAACTTTGGCTTCAACGACATTTTTTGGATCATCATCAGCTCTATATACTATAGATGCACTTTGCATTATTTCTTTCCTAATATTCAAATCTGTTTTATGGCAAGGAAAGCCACTTCACACCATGTGGAGCTCTTGTGATTTCAAATTGATCAGTAGAAGCAGATCTTACAGAGAAGCTGCAAATTATCTTTATGAAGACAGCAACATCAGATCTGGAAAGTATATCAGTGTAACATTTTTATGCTATATTTCACACCATAATTTTTACGAGCTCAGATTTTATATGGAAAAAAAATCAATATTGATTAAAATTGTATCTCCACAGAATGTTGCTCATTATTTACTTAAAAGCAAAACAAATAATGTTTAGTGCTTAAGTAAAATATATTTTACTGTAAGCACAAAAATAATATTACATGCTATTTTTAAAAGCATAGTTAGACAATATTCTAAATGGTGACATTATGAGAGGTTCTCTTGATATTAAAGGGAGAAAAGGCAAAAGAATCCTGACTAAATAAACTTGTGTTTTAACTTCAATATACATTATGGGTAATACAGCACCAGAGTGGATTCCTGAAGCAAAATGAAATGGAGAATTTATAATGTTTAATTCTGACACATTTGAAAAAAAATAACTTGCAACCACTGGAGTGTGACAATTGTGAAGAACAAGGCTGCCTTGTAGGGCCAGCATACTATTAATCAGCCAGAGTGGGAAACTGTACTCAGTAAGTGGTGGGATGAAGTGAAGAGATTCCTTGTCTGCATAGTCTCCACAGTTGTCATCAGCATAGCATATGTCCTGGCAGAGATTTTCTATGTGTTATGGCAAAATGATAATGCAAACCTTCCACTTAAGCACTCCCACCTCATATCTTCACTGTTTATACCAAACAAGAACCTTCTGAGCCCATCATAGGGTAGCCTTGAGGTAGTGATGGGGTCACAGAAATGTTTAATCAGAGAGAAAATAAGTGTATCCTATACAACAATGTAAGTTATTTTCTATACACCTACAGTGTTCCCAAATGTGCCAGGTATAAAGCAAACACCTTGAAGCACTCAAATTTGGACAGACAACCAAGGCAGAAAAAGAACATGAGAAAAGAAAAAGAGGTACTAAATTTTGTGGTAGTCTTTCTCACACAATGCAATTATACTTCATTGTTTCAACATCTGTAATTCTGCATTAATTAATTTAGGAAACGTTTAGATGCTATCCCTCATAACTATTTTGCTTTTCAGATTTGGTTCTCACTTTTCCATATTTCCATGTAACGGAAAGACTTCAATTGAGACTGAGCTAGATCACGTTTTTCTTTAGTTTTGTCTTGTCTACTGCTGTACTTAATTGGTACACTTTTCATACATGTATGAATAAAGACAGCTATGGCAAAGGGAAACACTTGCCTGTTTGCCAAGCAGCAGAAATGTTAAATTACCCAAGGTCTTCTGGCAGTATAAATGAAACAAATTACCAAATGGGATACACAGGATACAGTAGCCAAAGCACTAAAATAAGGGCTGCTCTTGGCAAATAACTATATTATAATAATCTTCATTTTCTTTGTGCTCTTTAACAGAGAGAGAAGAGAGCTAAAAAATGTTTCTAACACACAACACTATGAAGCACTTTTAATTATGGATTTTGCAAAAAAATTCCTTAATTTGTTCTGATTCTCTTGTGCTTGCAATAGGGAAGAACGTTGCTCAATAAGGTATTAGTCCAGCAATTAATAGATGCTTGGCATGTGGAATTTCTATTTTCAGTTGCCAACGTTAAGTCTGAAATTTATTTTTCTATATTATTTTTGTGGTAGGAAGGAGAGAACATTCATAGCCTGAATAACCATACCCTGTTATCTACTTGCATACAAAGTCTCCAACTAAGACTAAAACTGTAGTTGGCAATTTCAATTAGACGCATTTTCAATTAGATCATTTCAGTTGAAGATCCTACATGTGCTTATGCATAACAGTGCTAGACATCTTCCAGCAGCCTGTTTCTTAAGCTCATCTAGTATTATAGAATTTTGCAGTGTTTGCAGTTCATTTGTACAAATGTGTGTGAGTATGGGTAAGATACTGATATGTTTTTTAAAATATGAATTCACCATTTATTTGTGAATGCATAATTTCACAGCTTTTCATTTCCAGATATTGCTTTTCCACTTGTCTGTTGAGCACTTCCTCAGGTATTTTGTTTGTTTGTTTGTGTGTGTGTGTGTGTGTAGCTGAGAAAGCACTCCGTATACTGTAATGTACAAGATAAAATGGAAATGATGGCTGTGGTTTAAAATGGTAGCTCAAGGAAGACTTTTTTTTTTTCTTTTTACATTTTCTCCAGGAAGAGAGTGAAACCTTATATGTAATTCAACTTTGATACTATTTGGAGTGGGGAGCGAAGAGTTGCTGTATAAGCCATTTACCCATGCTGAGGATAAGCCTATGGGGACAGGTGCTTTACTAGGTGACAGAGTGTAAGTGCCTCCCTTCAATGGCCCTCCCATCACAGGCAGCGCAGACACATCATGGCAAAGAGAAAACTGCAGATATAAGGCTGCTTTCATAGCTACCTTCACTAACAGACTGTCCTCTGGGAACTCTTGCCAGCTGGCAAAAGTTAAAGAAGCCCACAGGTCACACTAGCTTGTCCAAACCTAAGAACAGAAAAGCACAAAGCTCAGCCAGCTCCCTGATGGGCTCCTCTTTCTGCTTCACTGAAGCAGATAATATAACAGTGCTTGTGTCAGACATAGTCTGAAAGGATGGCTCCCTGTGTTGCCACTGTTTCGTTACTGTCCCTCTCAATAATAACAGATAAAGACCATGATCCTGGGAGGGTCAGAATGCCCTGAAGTATTGTGGAGAAGCTGATGGAGTTGAGTTGTTTGCCTCGCAGGAAATAAAGTGCCGTTACTACATCACCACTAGCCAAAGGTAATGTGTTGAAAACCTGTCAGACTCACTGCTCAGACCTCACCTGCCAAAATTTTTGTTTTATGCAGTATTTTTTAAATGAATTCAAGGGGATTCTAACTGCTCTTCAAACAAAATTTAATATCTAAATACCAGACAGATAGCATATCATACTTCCTTATGGTTCAGAAGCCAAGGGAGTTCAGCCTAAGATTCATTTGCAGACATCTGTAAAACACATTGCTATGGAATGACAATTGAGGTGATCCATAACTTGAAGTGGGCACTTGTTCTTTTTTATGAAATGCACACATAGTGACACAAAATACTGCTTTTCAAGCAAGTGTGTTCAGTGCAGCCTAAAAACACCATATAACTGTAGGCCAGACACTGATTTTCTTTTGCCACTGAACATCTGCTTGATATACAGAGGCATGTCATGATTATGCTCCACTCAGTAGCTAGATTAGATAGTAAAAGGAGCAGAGGGGAGGAGAAAAAAAAGCTTTTTTTCTGCATGCAATAAAAAAAAAGTGTGTTTATTTCCATAAAGAGTAGAAATAAAGTTTCAGAGTTCAAAAGGTATTAGCTTTCAGCACATTTATTCACTGGAACTGCATGTTTACTTTTCTTTGGCAGTCATCTATAATCAAGGGTGTTTTCTGGAGGAAAGATATTTTCATCTGTTGAATTTAAAGACTTAATAAGGAAACAAACATGCATATTATTATACACATGAATGATGAAAAATATGAGTTATTAAACCAATTTTCCAAAGTAGTGCAGAATAAAAATGTTGCAATCTATTGTTCATAAGAAATGTTATATCTCACCAGGGTTTTTAAATCCTCTAACTCCTGTGGGTTGTAATTTCCAGTTTCATAAATATCTCTGTCAGTCCTGTATGTCATTGTAGTAAAATCCAGTTGGGACCAGATCCTACTATGATTCCAGTTTCTGTTCCTGAGTGACAAGTACATGTACTGTTAAACAAACTGGACAGAGTCTCCACTTTACAGGTCCAACACAGTTTAAGCAAATGATGTGTCTTTTGTGGTTCACTAGCTAATGTATACTTCTAATGCTTGCAAAGATATACTACCTAGCAGAGTTTCCTTCTAGGTTTATTTTCAATGAAGAAAATGTTCAGTTAATGCATTGTTTAGAAAATCTGCTGTTTAGAGATCTGCTGAAGATTCCTAATTACAGTTTATAGGTACTACATCCTTTTCATCACAAAGAGTATACATGTATTTCATCACTGAAGAATGCCCATCTAAGAGATTCCTTGTGGTAAAAATACAATGTATCTCCATTTTCTTATGATTTGAAAACTTTTCTTTGCTGTGTAATTAAAACCTTCCTTTCTGCACATGTAAACCAGTTAGTCATTATCTATTTTTTTGTTAGTTTCTGGTAGAACTCTTTAAAATGTGAACATCGGGAAATGATTATCTCAGCAGATAGCATTACCTATTTTATTTACAGGTTATTGCCTTATTAAGAAAGTAAATTTTATTGAATATTGTTGCATTTCTGGAAATTGACATACCTCTTTCATAAGACGTACTACCTATTAAAGAACTACCCTAGGACTATTTTTTTATCTTCATCATTCTGGTGTCATCTCTTACATAACATAAGCTAAAACTACTGTTCCATTCATCATTAATACTTTTATATATGTTACTTTACATGATAATGTATGTGAACTATTAGGTCATGGCCTGAACCAGTGATTGAGTACCTGGGGAAGAGGCATGGCCAGCCCTGGGAGCACAGGTTCAAGCAATTCACCTATATGACTGAAGGGGTAGACCTGGGTCCACCCCTCCCTAACTTCATGTAAGGGCTGTCAGCTGAAGGAGAGTTATCTCTACTTAGTGATTATCTCTTCGGGAAATTTCTAGTGAGCCCTGATCCTCTGAAAGGGGTAAGTTTTTCCTTCTTTATTTCTGAATTGCGGCTGCTACCTTTTTTGGGGTGATCTGAAACTGGTTAAAAAGAAACTATATCTACTGCCTCCTGTTGTTGCAGATAGCTACAATAAATTATATGTTTATTTTAAAAAAATAAGGAAAGTTGTTGTTTATCAAGTTGGCAATAAAATGACATGTAATGTATGCTTCAACAATTATCAGTTACTTATCTGTTTCCAAGAAGTTAGGAATGGACAGGAGAGGATTTTAACTCCCTCTCAACAGTCTCAAAGTGATATTGTCTTGAACGCTCATTGTCTCATTAAAAAAAAAAATCTAGAAGGCATCTCTGTCATGTGTGTCCTGTCTAGTACTTACAGAATATCTTTGTATTATCCTAAAAATGAATGCTCAGAACTTAAAATAGAATGCAAGATGTCAGAAGTCTGTGCATGGTGTACTTGACGTAGCACGCTGCAGTGCATTTAAAAGGTATTAGATTAACTATTAAACACACTTCAAACTATGGGTCATTTTAAGGCTACTTCCACATATGAACAATCATGTGTTTATTTTAAATAAAGTATTAATATTTGATTAAATTACCAACTAACTAGTGAGGTGATTACATACAAATACTTAAATCTTTATTTTTTCATATTTTTGGCTTAATTTATCTGCTCTTCTTCATCAAGCAGAAAGAATATAAATGCGGACAAAAAATAAGGCTCTGAAAACACTTTTCTGAAAGATTTCACATTGAGCCAAGCAGCACTGCTGGAGAATTATGTAGCACTGCTTGGTTTTAAAGGCCTAATCCAAACTCTACTTAAATGTTTTTATTGAATTTTATGAACTCTTAATTATGTTGTAGATGCAAAAGAATTCTTTCCAACAAGAAAGAAATAGTAACACTACACATATGTTATCTTGTATTTCTAAATACAAATTTAAGATTTTTTCTACAAAACTAGATTTGGTTTGTTTGTTTTTTAAATAAAATACTTCATAGCAGTATACTAAGCTATTTCTCATTACTGATTTCTTAATATTTGGGTAATGAAACAGTTTTTCTATTCCTCTAACAAAAAAAATATATATATACAGTCCGTAGTTAGGACTGAAAATACTTATCTGAAGTTAGATTTATTATCTGATACCTTTTCTTATAAGTATACATTCATTATAATAGAAGCATTTCTTTAATTTGAAAACATCCTTGAAAAATTCGCTGTCACAGCTGCCAAAATATTGGGAATAATGGTTTGTAAGATTTTTTTTTTAATATATATTTTTTCTTTTACTTGTAATATCAGGATGAGCATAAATGAGAATCCATCTTTCTTTTATATCCCTCCTTTTTGTTCCCTCCTCAATTTGCATTGTTTTATTCATTGTAAGGAGAGTGTTTAGCTTCAGTGCTTGAGATATCTCAGAGATTAGTTTTTGTACTTTCACTAGAATCCCATAAACTTCTCATAATTTATCCTGAACATATTGGGCTTTTAGAAAATTTGATTAAAAAAAAAAATACAATACAGCCCCCTTCTAAAATCATGTGGGACCAATATATATCCGCTATAGAAAAAATCACTTATCAAATAAAGAATGCATAGACATATGTTATATAGAATAAAAGAACTCATGACAGGGAATGGAGAGAAAAGAAGATTAATTCTGGACTGGAAAGTGAGCTTAGTAATTCCTGAATTTAGGCTAAGTTGTTTTGCTCATTTAGTGAAGAGTTACTGGTGAATTTAAATACTGAGTAAACCTAGGAATTGCTTTTCACAGGTCTTCGTTTTTGAGACTGTAGCATGCTTTTTGTTTTCTTAATAGAAACCAACAGGCTGCAGTGAAGGCCATAATAAAAGCCCTTCTCACAGAACACAAAAAGAATAGATGGAAATGTTGATTCTGGCAACTGGGTGTGTGTGTTTAATGTGTGATCTTTCTGGCAGTGGTTTTTACAGGTTCAAAAGCAGGTTTGTAGCCCAGTCAGGGATGTAAAAGTTCTCTGAGGTTCCTCATCTTTGGAGGCCCCTGTTGTGATGACTATTTTCACCTTTTTACCTTTATTTATTTATTTATTTTTAACTTTTAAAACAATAAAGCAGTGTGAGGGTAATTTCTGTGTACGTTTTCTTTTGCAAACATCTCCTGACTGCTTCTGAAAGGTGTTTTTTAAAGTGATCTCTTAAAGTACGGAATGAAGTAATTCCACTTCAAGTTTCTTGTCTGTCTCAGGAATTTATCTGATTGGTTTGTTAGGACTTATAAGGTACTGTATTTAACTTAATAGAAATAGAAGTATCTTACAAGCTTAATATGCAAATAGCAATTAATGTGAAACTAATATATAGTCAATGGTTATTGACTGTAAAGTATCTAGTACTAGAAACATCGTAGTGCTAGAGTATTTTATTATAAGATTGATGTGTATTTATCAGCTTAAGGAAATACCTGGTTCTATTGATCTCCTTGTACAATGTCTATGGCACTTTTATTTATTTATTTTTTTTAAATTTTTTGCATGATGCTATAGAACGTATAAATGTTGACCTAGGGACTGACAGAGTTAACTAGGGCTAAATTTTAGAATAATTCAGGAATATGAACTATCTGAGAGGTAAGATTCACCATGCATTTGAATATTAGTGCTACATGACCTTGAAGTAGTTCAGGTACCACAAAATTACCTGGAACACCTGTTTATCTTGAAAGGTTGTTGATTATCAGTACGAGTATTTGGATTATGAATACTTGGAGTGATGTACATTTTAATCCTGAGTTTACTTTGAATATGACATCTGTAACAGATTTACTTCACTGTACCCAGAAAACTGTTCATTCATATGATACTGAACACTATACTATTCCTCAAGCTATGCTGAAACCGGTGTAAAACTATACTGTTGGAAAGCGATGCTGATGTGAATTCCTTGTTGAAATGCTTCATTCTTGCATTACATACTCAGATATGATATAATGAAACCCACGTGGTCTTAGCAGTATATATGCTTGCACTCAAAGTCCCTCTAAGTTAGGAAACGTCCTGTATAATTCTTAGAAGGCTAGAGTATAATCTGAATTTCTGTATACTAAACTGCTAAGCAAACACCAAGAGTGTAAGAGTACTGTTTCAGCAACAAGGGAAGCAGAGGAAAGAGTGTGTGTATGCTTGAGGAATGAAAACAAACAAACAAAAAAAAACAGCAGGACTGAATGTGAGCTTTATAGAATTGAATGAAATATTTATGAGAAAATGTCATCCCTTTGTTACACTGAATTCACAAAGTACTCAACAACATAAAAGGCAGTAGACAAAAAAGAATCAGTATATCAGGTAACTGGGATGTTCAGTGGTTTGTAAGCACTACTGCAGGTTGGAAATTAACTTTTTCCCCTGTGAGTAGAAGGAAGGATCTTTTGCTATTGCTAGCATTTCTTGTGCTCTTTGTTGTGAGCGGAAGCAATAGATGTGGCAGCAGTTAACAGCAAGTGTAATCTACCTGCCCTGTACTAGAGCACAGGATTAAGCCTGTGACTGTTTACTGTCAATTTTCGTACATAAATATTGAAAAACGGTGGAGCACTGATAGTAATACTATTTTTGCACTTGTAGTAGGAAACAGTTCCCCTCTAAAGACAGACGATGAAAAGGAAATAGTTACTACATGGGAACAGAGTGCCATGTGGCTTCTCTACACAAAGAAGATAATATCTTCAGATTACTATTTAAAAGCACATTTAACTTTTAATGCTCTCCAGTCACACAGTATATTTGTACCCTCTTTCTGATTGTTAAATTTACTTCACAGTTTCTCAGGTTGTATCCTCACGGTGACACTAGTCTGTGTAAACAACAAAAAAAAATACATAGGTCTCAATACTTGCATGACCCAATATTACCTAGCACTTTCTGTTACAATCCCTATTACCTATAAAGATTTTAGCTTTGTTATATTTCTGTGGCTTCTGAGAATATTTATGTGAGTATCAACAAAGCTTGAAGCGGTAGACTCTTGGAATGATGATTGATATGTGACGCTATTGATAATATAGTTCTACCACTTTCATTGGTTTAGTTTCTATTCAGAATCTTTTGGACACATAAAGGTAATAGGAACTTACACAAATGCAGTAAGTACTTTCATATATGGTTCACTGGCAGGAACTGTAAGGTACCTCATGGAAAAATGTATTCAGCAACTGTGGAAACCAAAGGTTTTTTTTTTTTTCTTCTTGCTGATGGCAGCAGAACTGGATCAACTAATTGACTGTCTGTATTTTTACAGTTGGTTTCTAACATTCTGAAGTTGCTTTTTAGTCTTTTTTGTTTCAATTTCAAGATTACACACTGATTTTCAAAATGGTCTGATCTCTGTTGTGCTATAAGTAACAATTTATGTGAAGATAAAAACAGAGTCTAAATATACTCTACAGAAATACAGAAGTTCTATAACCTGGACTGTCTCCCTCTCTCTGGAACTGAGGGGGGAAAAAGAAAGAAAACACAGAAAAGAAACAGCAAACAGATGGTATTTGGCATGCATTTAATATAAAGACCTAGTAAACACAAATTATCCATGTGTAAAACCAATGTGAAACTGGGAGATTTGACATTTACAGAATACAATCTTTGAAATTATTCTGTTGGTGGTGGTGTTGTTAATGTTTCCAGTTTTAACATTTTTAGTATTTCTGGTTCAAAACAACAGAAAACAAATTGTAGTCTGTGCCAGATATTTTTTTGTATTAAAATAACTCCTCAGAGATTCCAGGAAATTATTTATTCACAATAAATTAGAGCTGCTGAACTGCCAGCCAGACTGTCTGCAGCAAAATTTACAAATGTTTTATTGTCTAGCATCGTTGAAGTCTGCCAATAAAATTGGGCTTCATTCTACAGTCAGTGAAATATTGTACTCCCTCTCCATAGGGCTGTTTATTTAGTATCCACTCATGTCGTGTGTGTTTATGCATGTGTAAGCATGTGCACTGACTGTTATTTTACAAAGAGGAAAATCAAAAAAGGCATGTCTGAAGACAGAGAACAAGGACTTTATGTCAGGTAGTTTCAATTCTGAATCTTATTTAGAGACCCAGTAATACTCTCTTCAGTGTTTGAAGCCTCTAAAAGCTGTACTGGGATAGTAAGCTGTACTAATGCATTTTTTGAAGCTTTTTAGTGTTGCTGTTTTTACCTCTGCATACATAGCATCATTAAGGTTGGGAAAGACACATGATCATCTAGTCCAAACTGTTAGAAAAATAATCTGGAGACTTGATAAGTGAATACCCAAAGTCTGACAGATAAAGTATGTCTCCCCATATTCTTTGTCCTGCCTTAGAAGCTCTGAACTTCATAGAGGGAAAGGAAAACTAAGTCTTCAATGGTTCAGGCTTCTGACAGAGTACTCCCTGAAGAGAATTTGAGAATTAATATGTTACACCATAAAGTAATACTTTCCAATATGATCAATTTTCTTCTACAAGTTGGGAGAATTGAGAATCTAGACAGGCTTATTTAATTTCCCATTTCAGTGACTCCTCAAGAAGTGTTCTTGAAAGGGCTTCGCAAGAACTGAGGAGACTAGGGGAATTCTGCTGCAATTCTAGACAAGCAGATTTTAGTTTATCTCCTGGAACAGAGTGTGGGGCCTGCTATATACCTATGAGCAAGGGGAGAAAGAGAATGAATCATATACTACTACAGCTCTGTAGTCCTCACTACGTTAAAACTGATGGCCTTGCATTTGTTGTGTAATTCTGTACAATTTCAGCAAACAATTCCATTTGTTTGAGGTAAAATAGGTTTTCAGTTGCTTCCACTTGCCTCCTGCTCTCTTCTTCATAAAAAAAAAAAAAAAAATGTTGGACACTGCTGCCTTTGAATTTTCAAAGTGGATGAAATCAAAGATTTTAGTTGCGTTCTCCTGTGGTTTTTGACAACTCTTAAAAGTAATGTGCAATGCCATTAGATTAAGACTAAAATTCTATGGTTTTTTGAGGTACAGTAGTCAAAAGAACAGCACAATAAAGTAAAAACAATGGAACATTACTCCTATCTCTGTTTTTAACCTACACTTGATACAGTCTTAGGCTAGGCACTTCTGCAGGGCAGTGTTACTGAAATTTTCTGTGGTGTTCACAGCCAGCCCAGCTCTTGCCTACATACACATGCAGATGGACTATATTCCACGATCCATGGAGCCTTTAGAACAGCATGTCAAACAGCACATGAAACGAAAGGCAGAGGGACAGTTAAAGTGCTGTGTACTGGTGGAATATATAGAGATACACTTGAAAAATGCTTATGCATGTTCAAGAGTTTAAACATGATGGGAGAAATCTAATGGCCACTAGGCCCCATGGGAGTTTTTCTCATGACATTAAGCCTTGTAGAAGGAAAATCATGTAATTTACAGCACATGAAAGGCGTAGCTTTTCCATCATTACTACAGTGGTTAGTGCTGTAGGAGGTATCATTACAAACTGAAAGATTTTTACAACTTCTTTCCCTTTCTCCATTGCATGAATGACCCAATTGAAGACTCCAGGAGTTGGGAAGAGCTGGTGATGGGGGGAGGAAGAGAGGGCACGTTTCAGGTCTGAGCAGCACACACTCAGCTGTGCCTTTTTGAGGTTCTGTGTGGGTCAGGTTTTGTGGCTATTTTGGTGTTCTTTACAGGTAAATGAATACTGCAAATTTAGCCCATCTCCAGTGGCAGGCACTCAAAAGTTAAGAATAACTTCTTTTGGGTAGTACAGGAAAACATCTGAAGTGTCTGCTAACAGACAGGCATAGTGTTTTTCACCAAGAACACAAATATACAGTGTGTTCTGCTGAAGTTATTACTGATATCATCTGTTTGTCTTACTCCTATCTTTAATCCCTACAAAGCCTTGAACAGAGCCTTTTCAAGGTTTATAATTTCCTTTTTTAAAGGAAAAATATCACTCTTCCATTACTTTAAAAAAAGGGAAAGGATAGGGAAATGCAAAGGGAAAAGGAAAAATCTGCTTGTAGGAAGCTGCTTTTTAAAGTCCTGCTGTAATTTCATGTTTTAATTGAAAACCTTGCAGAAGCACACGGAATTTAAGCAAGAGATATACTCAATTCCATGCTTCTGAAATAGTGAGAACTTGTGGGGTGAAAAAGAATAAAAAGAGAAGTTACTTTAAGCAAAGCTCAGCAAAATGTCTCTGATTTTCCTTATCTGTAAGAGGCTATTTAGATTCTAACTACTAATCAGGAAGATAATCATGGGGATTTTTATTTTTTTTTAAGCATCCTATGATGTTTATTTTCCTTGGAAAACACTGACTACAGTGAAGTTTCTACTTCTGTTTTATCAGTTTCTGCACCTATATATATATTTACAATAAGAATACAGCTGCCAAATTGAACAGCAATGCGCTGAAGCAGAGTTCCAGTAAACAAGTGAAAACCAATTTCCACTTGTACAAATTAAGTTGAATGGGATTAATGATACCCCACATAGCAAGGTACTCCTGCTTTCTTCAGAACACATTAGTTCAAACTCAAGACTAAAAGTGAGACTTGAAGAAAAACTGAAAGGGAACTCTAAGGTGTGACATTGATGTAAAGATCTTGAGGATTTCCTGTGCTAAGGCAAGGCTGCCAAAAGAACTATTCATTTCATTCAAAAGCCCTTTGTGTTTCCCAATATTTTAGTTATTATAATTTATATTATAACCCCATTCTTTGTCTCATATACCTCTGCAAGCGCTTCCAGCCTTTTCAATCAGACTGGCTCCAAGGAAAGGTGACCACCAACTGGTGCTTCCCTGTGCCAATATACCATGTTTTGCTGCCAGTATGGGTGGAGTGCCTGTATATAACAATCTTCTCCCTTTGGGAGACTGTACCAGTCTTTGTGAGGATTGCATGACTGACCCTCTTTCTTTGGAAAGCACCTCAGTACAAGTCTTGCAAGCAAATTCCAGCACTCCCTTGTTCCCTGTTCACTCAAGAAGTGCTTCCCTTCCTGCCTTATCCTGCCCACACTGACCAACTCTCTCTAGGTCTTCAGCGCTTGCTGCTACTGAGCCTACTGATGCACAGGTAGTTATAAATACTTGGAAGAAAACTAGTGTTTGATTTTTCGTCTTTTCTTGTGTGAGATTAGGCACAAAACTGGATACAGTTTTTCAAGAAATGGCGAAGTAGGCCAGATGTGTTGAGGAATATAAGATTAAATAGTTTTCCAGGTAGTCAGCAATGGTAATGAAAGCACAACTGATGATGTTGTTGGCAACCTCAAAATGGCAAAACTAACTGATGAGAACTCACAGTGTGGGTCTTTCAATATTCTAGCCTATACTATCAGGTACTGTAGAGCAGCATGCCCATCCTATGTCTACTGAAATGTTTACTTGGTAGTGCATGTCAGTGAGCACCTCTTCCCCGTGTATTTGTCTAAGAGAATTAATAAAAGGCCATGTGAACAAATGCTGTGAGAGAAGAGGATGGGAAGAAAAAAGAGCAAGTGATAGAAATTTTTGTATCCTGTCAGAGCTCTTCTAGTCCATTACAGTCCATTTTCACTTGAACGCCCCAGTTAAGTGGCTATAAATACTTATGCTGTTAAATCAATAAATTTTCAAGACTGAAAATGGAAAAACATTATCCACATTTAAGTACAAGACTTTTTGTAACTGCTATAGATTACCCAGTGTAATTTCTCATTTTAATTGCATGACCTGCCTCGAATTTTCTATTTAAGTATTCTTCAATCAGCTTATGTGTGAGCTTGACTTTTTTTAATTATCAATATATTCCTGAGAAAAGGGAATCATTCTGTTAATGAAATGAACCAGAAAAAATGAAGTAGGCTAGGACATTATGGGAATAGCACTTGGAACCTGCGATATGCTCACAGAGGCTTAAGCCTTGTACGCAAGGCTACAAGTGCAATAGTCAATGGACACAAAGTCTTCAAGCTCCTTAACATAAATCATAACATTTTTCATTCTAGAAAAGCTCTGTTTTTCCACTTTGAATGCTTAACTGAAACTTGGCAAGGTTTTAGATGCAACCTCAGTTTTTGAAGAAAGGTAATGGAAAATACACATCAGAATATGCCCAAAGATTTTTCAAGTCCTTTCTTTTTACAACCAAGTTCCTTGGTTGTAAGTGGATGATCCTATTGTCCACAAAACACACCTACCCATCTCAGCCCTGTTCAGTACTATCTGTTTATCCCCGAGTCATTCACTACTAAAAAAAATTAGCCTTGAAATAGTATGTGCAAAAACACATTCTTGGTAGGCACAGAAAAACTTGCTAGTGACTGTGAGATTAATAACAAAACTAAATCCAAAAGTGAAAAAATGCTGATTTCCAAAACACTGGAGTCATATATTTCCCAGGGTTGCTTACAGTACACATCTTCCCAGAGTAATCCTAACAGAGCATTTTGCAGTAATTGCTGTAGCTTCTTTTATTTCTGTTGTCTGTGATGCATTAAGGGAGAGCAATACTGAGCATGAGGGTTTGATTGCTAGATGTTGTGTAGTGATCAAACTAGTTTCCTGTTTGTGTCATTCAAATGAAATCTGTTTTTGAACTATTGAGGCAATATTCTGTACAACATAGTCTATCTTATATATATATATTGCATATAGATAACATTCACCAAAGTCTGAACAACTCTTCAGCTGATCAGCACCATTGAGATTTTAGATTGATACATAGAAATTGAACATGATCCCTTAAACTCTGTGCACTAGCAGTAAGTATTTTTAATGTGCAGTGAAATAACAAGATAATGTACTTAAAACACAAGCAAAATTACAGGATATGCATTTTGGTTGATGTTTAATGCAATAATAGAAGTTGAAGCCCATCACAAAAGAACAGTTTCAGCTGTAAATAGGAAGCTGTTTTTTACAGAGAAATGGTAGTTTTAGAAACTATCTAAAAGAAAACATGTAGCCATGCACTGTGGTCCACATCTACTTTGAATAGTTTTTACAGATAATTCAGATTTTAATTTTGAACAAATGTAGTACTGGTTAGGAAGCTTGTTGCCACACTGGAAATAACCGTCGAATTATGAATAATTTCTACAGTTCGGCAGAGCATATCAGGGAACGCATTTAGCAAGATGAAACCAGGGTAAATATATGCTAAAGGAGTCAGGCTAGGAAAACAGCATGAATTCATGGCATAGCATTTTTGCTTTTAGTACAGTTAGAAAAGTTATACTGTTTTTCATAGTATTTTAATTGTTATTGCAAATATCAACACAGCTTCATCTCCTCCAGATGGTGAGTAAAGTGTGTGTGTACATACAGAAAACTCAGGAGCAAAAAGGGAGAAATATTTAAAATGATATAAGATTGCGGCAAATGTGTTTAAAAAGATGGATAATTTGGATGCAAAATAGAAATGCAGACTGGCCATACTGTTAAACTAGCTTTTATTTAAGCTAATTGATATCACTGTCAGTGCACTTGAGAAAATGTGTTTCTTCACTGATTTTTCCAAAAACATTAAACATTTTTAACATTCCCAACTCTGATTCTACAATCCTCATTTATTTATATGTATGTTTGTTTGTTTGCTAATTTGTAATGGAAGACAACCAATAGGACACTAATTTTCATTATGGTACAAAGACATAAAGGGAAGGAAATGCTGAAGCATGTATATGTTTGTTATACTAGGAAATACTTTCATGAAAAGAGGCAATGGGCACAAAATGGAGGACCACAAGTTCTTCTGTCTGGAAGTACTTACTCACTGTGCAGGTTTCTGAGCAACAGAAAGGTATTCTAAGACAGATTGTGAACTTTCCTTCTTTGGAGGTATTCCAAAGCCGCATAGACATGTTCACGGGCAAACTGTAGGTGACCCTACTTTAGCAAAGCAGCTGGACCGCATGACCTCCGGAGGTCCCATCCAGCCTAAACCTTTCTGTGATACTGTGAACAACTATTTCAAAGCAATCATTTCATAAAACCAAGAACTTAGTAGACTATGTGAGAGGCATGCATGAAACACTGTTCTCTCGTTTGCCAGTAATTATGTAGCTTGTCTCAAAAATGTATATTGTCTCCTTGCTGGTACTTCAGCTTACCATATGATCTGGTTAATTCACCCAGGGTTGCTCTCAGAAAGTTGTTCAAATTTGAACACTTTCACGAGTCCTAGTTTTTTAGTAACCCGTTCTCCTAAATGATAATAATAATAATCTTTGTAATTCAGTAGGCAATGCATAAATTCTCTGAATTTTAGAGACAAAATAATTCTCATTACAACAACAAATAAATAAAAGTGAGTTGTTTTATTTTCCTTGTTTATTGACTATGCGAAGAAAGTTATTGCACATCACATGAATTTGTGATACATTCCAATTTAAGAACTGTTTGCTCTGAATATTTACCTCCCATCCACCAAATCATCTGGGAAGCTTCTGCCATTCTGCAATTCTCTTCACAAAACTGAGAGCCCTTGGGTGCCTTTAGAAAACTGTGATTGTATGTTTGGAGTAAAGGAGAATTCAAGTCCAGTCTTTTTACGTTGTGTGCTTTCTGTAATCAATGTAGAGGTAGCTATGCTTGTCCACTTGTCTTTCTGAAATAAGACCACTAAAGCATGTTTCAAAAGCCTTAATTTCTATTTCAGTTTGAAGTGTCCCCCCAGTACACAATATCCTGGCAATGGCTTCCTTTAATTTGTAAATTCTGAATCTGAAGCTCTCACTAAAGGGTCAGGAAAACTTCTATTCCAGACCTTGTGATACTGTCTCCTTAGTTCCGCAGACTGTGTCACCCAAGCTTGAAAAAGCATGAGCTAAGAGACAAACTGATTAATGCTTCACAGGGCTCTACTGAGCTGTGGGTCTAGATTGCCTTTTTCTGTCACTAACCAGTTTTGCCAGTGCTTCCATGACAGACTCTGTCTTCACTTTAAAAAATGCTAACAGACTCCTTGTGGTTGGGATCAAATGACTGCCCTGTTCCCTTCACCTGTGAAATTTCAGAGAGTACTTGAAAAGGGCCATTGTTTCCCAGGAATGCCAGGCCTAGTCCAGGAAAGAAAGTCTTCATTTCAGCAGGAATTTGGAGTCTGCTTGAGAAGGCCTTGCAGTTAGTAGGTGAAAGCTATGGCACATTCATTAAACATCTGAGCATTTATAGTGACTGGGCCTCACCCTTTCTGGGTTCTTTTGCTTACTCCTGCTGAGTGGGTGGGAAGGAGAAGGAATGGTTCACCACTAAAACCATCGAGTATGAACTATGATTAGCCCGCCAGACACAGATTTCTCTGTTCTTGGCTCTATCCTAAGCATTTATAGCACTTGTGTGCTTTCATGTGAGTGAACTTGAATGTTTAATAAGCATTTTTTAAAAGCACTTCTAATGGAATATATTTGTACATTAATAGAAGGAAAAGATACAGGGAATGTATTTGAAATCAAACAGACGATGTCTGATTCAACAAATTGAAAGTCACATCTAGGGTGAAAATTGAGAATAGAAACTGTGAGAATATTCTTTTAAAACCATTTAAACACAAGCATATAGGCAAACCATTTTTACAAAAATCTACTTGGACTGGCCAGATGTTTTAGTGAGAGTGCTACTAGCTACATCCCTGGGATTCTACAGAATGAGTTGAGAATGTTACCAGGATGGATTGATGATTCTGATAGACTGTATAGCTTTTCATAACCCATGTTAGAAGCACTTAGTCTAGTGTCATGAAACCTTTAATGTGTTACACAGTAGGTACAGAACATGAAAATGTGAAACACAAAGTAAGGATGAATAATTTCAGTAAATTTGTAACCAGATTGAGTGAGGGGAAGAAGGGAGAAGTCTACAAAGGGTTTTTCAACCTGTTTTTCAAAGGAAGGAGAAATCTGACCTGAATATGAACTAATGATAATAAGTACTGTGCTCAGTGAGCCGAAGCTCTGAAAATTTTATTTTTTGTATAAATATATTTCTTCTCTGTTTTCGTTTCAGACTTCGTTTCATCTCAAAATGGTAACATTATTGACATTAAATTTTCAGGAAAAAATAAACTGACTGTTTTTTCAAGCTATGGACCAGAACACAATGATAAAGCTAGTAAATAATATATCTTGAAAAACTCGTGATTTTTTATGACATTTTAGATGACTTTTTTTTCCCTTTCTTTTTAAAGACGTTTCCAGTGATCTAGCTAAAAAAAAAAAAAAAAAAAAAGTTGTAGCACTGTGTGTCCTTAGACCCTCGTATAGATGGCACACAAAAGGAAGCTTGTCCTTTTGGGACCTGGCTCTGAATCAATTACAGACGACAGAAAAATACTCTTTTGTGGCTGCTAAAGTTCAGGAATGAATTTTGGCAGGCTTAGCCAATTCCCTAATGCAGCATCCATGTTACCAACATCAAATTGGCAGCTTTTGCCTGTCCCACTGGGGATAGAGTAATGAATGGATTTAGTTAAGGTGTCCTGACTCATCTACATAGTGCCTGGAATATGTACCAAGGCTCTCCTGTATAACTTCCAAAAAACTGTCATTCAGAGAAAAATGAAGTTTAGAAAGTTTGCTGGTTAGCACTAGCACAGCACACGACTTGGTTTCAATCTGTCCTGAGTGCCCTAGAGAAAGCTGCTGGTTGTTTTCCTTTTAACTGATAGGTGCTAAAGTACTCTAAGAGAAGTCTATCTGTCATAATCTATGATTTATCTTCAATGTGCTTTTATGGGAGATAATTTCTTTATGCTCTTCACTTTTTTCTTTCACTATCCCACCAAAATTATCTAATAAATGCCAAAAGACTGGCCTAATGAAAATTTTATGTGATTTTTCCAGGAGTAAGATGCTGTCATTCTTGAGTTCCTGGGAAGTATGTTTAGGAATTTCTAGATGATTTATCTGTGAGGATCTTACCTCTACTCATATAGTAAAGATTGACAATGGTTTCAAAATTAAGTATATCAGAAAACACAACAAATTCCAGATAGTACAGAAATGACCAACCTGTTCTTTTATCTTTTTTCCCACAAGTATATTTAGATATCTCCTCTCTCTCTTTTTAAGGCCTATTCTTAAAATTTCATGATATTTATTTTTAATTCAAACAGAAATAAATGGGGAAAATTCCTAACTCCACTTTTATTTCATTTTATCAGTCTTCGCCAATGCCCCTAAAATTCATACCAACTAACAGTGAAAAAAAAAAAAGTGATTAAATCAAAAGTGAGAATTTAGTCTCCCTATATATAATTTTCTGCTTGGCCTTACACTTTCCTTGATTAAACAAAATTAATTCTCATCTTCATGCCACAGTAAATAAGGTTATATTTCACTGCACAAAATTGCATTAGACTGGTGTCATATTAGTAGGGAACTGAGCCCATGTGCACACTATAAGTACTTGTGCATATGCATGTATAGTTTCAAGAGTGTTTGTTTGTTCTTTCAGTACTTTCAAACAAATAGATTTGTTGCTATGCATAAGCCCCTCAAGGAATTAAATTAGAGAATGATTTAAAATATTTGCAGAACCTCCCAAGCAGAACATGTTAAAAATGTTAAATGTTCAAAATGATATAGAAATATCTCCGCATTTTTAACCTCAACTACGATAAGCAATATGAAAAAAAGAGAGAGAAAAAAGTTTCAATAACAAAATCCACATTGAAAAGTTAGGCACTTTGAACTTTCCCATCACCTTAGCAGTGTTTCCCCACAGGCTGTCTAAAAGACAACTCAGCAATGTCTGAATGGAACTGCACACAATAGCTCCTTCACAAGTCGGTCTTTAATTGATTACGGCTGTGTTTATAGAAGCAGAAGAGAATTTACACAAAATGACAGATTGCCTTTAGTGTTAAAATAGTTTGGTAATGTTAATGGTAAAGGAGGTCCCTTCTACCTCCTCTTCAGCTGCATGAAGTCCTGAAGATGAGCTCTTTGATACCTCAGCCTACAGTTGCTTTTTCTTTCTTTCCCTTCCCCACTTTCTACTTATTCTAGTAGTGATATTCCTAACCTACTGAATTGCACGAGCTGTGCAAATTCACATAGATAGCAACTAATTGGCTATTGCATTGTTAAAGTACTCAAAATTGCAGATTTAATAATCTCATATGATAAAACAGAAGATAACTATACAAACCTACATTAATTCATCCTTCCTGCACCCCTGCCTCTGTCAATTTGTTCAGATAATCACAAAGACTGTGTTTGAGAGTACAGTTGAAAGGTTAATCTAAATCAAATACTGGGAATAAATCCCTTTTTTCTATTTACGTTAAAATACTCCCACCTAACAAGTAAATGAAGCAGTGGGTGGATGTGGCTCAGAACCCCCGGAGTCCCCTAGATGCTGGCAGCGCGCCCTGGGAGGGTCCCGCCGGCCCCTCGCAGTCTGATGACTCACTCGCAGCCCAGGGACCAGCCCCCAGATCCGGATGGCTGCGGCCGGATAGCCCCGCATTAACCCTATCGTGCTCTCCTCTGGGGAATCTCTTGCATTTTCCCTGTTAATAGTGACCTCTAGTGGTTACATGCCTGAATATCACAGACTTTTAAATACGAAGAATAGAAATGGTTACTGTCCTTTTGTTTACAAAGTAATACAGTCCTTTTGTTTTACCATGTTTAGTCTTCTTCTCACAGTGCAAATTTAGAGCAAATCCCGGATGAGTTAAAGTATTCTGATCTTACAGAAATTAAGAAAAGGCCTGGGCCTAATGACATTTCTAGTACTGCTTTGGGTTTCTAGAATGGCATCAGCTATTTATGAAAGGGTTTTTCCTTCTCATTAACTAGAACGTTATAAAACTGACTTATCTGAAAAGCTATTTATTAATAGTACACAACAAATTCTCTTTAACAATGCTCTTTGCCATTTTGCATCTACTTCTTGTAATAGAAGCCAAATTCGTTCAGTATTCATTCATGGAAACAGCTGACTTGAAGTGAGTATTAGAGAATACCTGGAATAGCCAAAATTCTTTGCATGAACAGGTTGAACATGCTATGCAAAACCATCAATTCAAAGCGGAATGGCAGACTGTCTTCTACTAAATGGACTCAGTTTACTGGAGTATGAATGGACAGCAAAGGGGGGAAATGCACTGGAAAAATTATGTAAAGACACAGACAGCAGCAGTAGGCTGAAGTCTCTTCAGTCTGTTTCCATACAACTCTTGGCAGGCAGGTGTTGCAAAAAGGATGGAGTGCTTGGGAGAGACAGTCACCTCAACAGGAGAGGAGGTATAGCTGCTTTTGCGAGGGCACCCTGCCCCAGTAAGATCAAACCTCATGTGAACTTCCAACCTAGATGCATGTGAAAGTGATTTGGAAATGTGAAATAAACATTGCTAGTAACATTAGAAATAATTTGTTAGCAATCTCCTTAGTCTTCTGGCACTAATGCACTTCAGCTCCCTTTACATTCAGAGGAGAACAGGGTAGCCCAGAAAGTTTCAGTGAGGAAGCATTACTTATTAGTCTTACGGTAAGGCTGTAAACTGACATACAGAGATCAGTTTCAGCTCACTTCTCAGCTATGCACTACAGGAGACATCAGTGGTTATAAAGCCTTCCTACCTCCTGAACCATGGTGTCAAAAAAGCAAATGGGAATAGGTTGTGTAAAACCTTGATTCTTAACTTGACTCTTCTAAGACTGTTCAAGAATGGAACCTTAGTTTTTTATTCCTTCATACTCTATTAATTCAGCTGAATCTTGTGCAAGGAAATCATACTTTCTATCCTGCTTCTGAGACTGCATGATTTTGTTCTTAAGACTCAGAAAAGAATAGACCTAAGATTTTATTTTTTTTTTCTTTTTTTTTT
>VXAB01003847.1:2413-50446 GCA_013399175.1 Odontophorus gujanensis | reverse complement strand
TTTTTTTTTTTTTTACTATTTGCCATTGCCATTTTCAAAAATACAGATCATCTGATGCTAATACAAGCATAGACCTGTTTGATGCATCTGAGAAGGCCAAAAGCAAATATTATCAAACAATATTCTTACTTCAGTCTCATAGAGAGCATGAATTCATGCAAGAAATCTGTGTCAGAAACAATGCATCCTATGGAAACTCAGAGCTATAAATATATGTTCTTTTTAAGCCACAGGAAATGTCATACTTGCCAGTTCCCCATGCAAACAGATTCAGAAATTCTAAAATAACTTCATGCAACATTTGCAAATATACGTTGCCTTCTGGAGTTAACTGAAGAAAAGTGGGATTAATCCTCCAATCATCTAAAGCTGGACAAAGCAGTAAATGAAATATATAGCTTATGAACTTGCTCCTGAGTGTGTAAGTTAGTGTGGCTCCATTAGCATCAACACAGCTACTGTTGAAATAATGTAACTCAGTTTCTGTTTCTGAAAAAAGTAAAGTTGTCCTTACCTTTGCCTGTGGTCAGTGGAGTTAACAGTCCAGAAAATTACACTAGCCTTTGATTTCTAAACATTTAAAAGGCTACTAAGATTTTGTCTCTAATGAATAATTAACCTAAGAAATTCATCAGAATAAGCTACTATTCTGACAGACAGAGAAGCAGAAAAGTCAAGCTCATAAGGAATAACACATGCAGTAACATTTGCTAGGACAAAATTTATAATAAGGTCTGTCGATCGTGTGGCTTTAAGGAATATATTTCTTCCCTTGGGCAGAAACACAGGTGTTTATTACAGTGTTACACAATCTGATTCTTACTACTTTCCTTCAAAGCCTGTCATAGCTGGAAACAAAATGGTTAAGGTGATGAACCAATTTACTCTGCTCTTGTTAGACATTTCTTACATTCTTTAGAAATGTTAGAAGAAGTGGGGTGAAAGAAGCACTGATGAAAGAAGCCTGGGGCCTGTTATAAAATGCAGTGAAACTGTTTTAAGTTCTTCAAATTACTTCAGTGGATGCTTGATCTAGTCAAAGCTGAGACTATTTAGCACATTAAACCTTACTTTAATGTATTTGGTGCAGTACCTTCTGTGGAGTTGGCTAAGTGCACCAACAGGGTAACAGCTGGTGAGATCTTTCAGAACAACTCATTCTGTTACATTAAATGTATCAAAGGCAGTAAACATCAATACACATGAAAAAACATAATTTCTAACATTTCCTTACTATATCTTATTTAAATAAGATAATATCAAACAGATATATCTGATATATATAGGATATATATTTAAATATCTTATTTTAATAAATTAATCATTCTGTGGACACATTTGAATTTCTCTAACAGAAATTTCTGTTTTCACAGTCAGGCTGAGTGGACCAGTATTTCTGTGATGTTTTCTTTTAAACTACTTTGAAAAAAAGTATGGATGCATTACTGTGGTGTGTGCTGTTTGTAGAATATTTAATAAGAATTTAATAAGTGTCTTCAACAGTGAATTATAAATGCACTTAAATTACAGGCTGTAGATGCAGAACTAGTTTTATCTAGAGAAAATCTGTTGTGATATAGAGCATTCATAGCAATTAAATATAGCTTTTCCATTTACAAAATGTGTAAGAACTACTGAAATCTGAATACTTGCTGTGATCTCAGTTAGCAGGATATGACTAATCAGAATTTATTTGTAGTAGATTGAGTGCTTGGCTTAACAAAGGTAATAAACTAAACATATTAAAGTTAATGTGATGACTGTTATTAAAAGACAGTAAGACAAAACATATTCAGCAATTATGTGCTCACACAGTACTTCTTTTTCATTGCAACTTCACATCTCGAGGGCACACAATGGTCAAATCTTCTAAAAAGAAGATCAAAGACAAAAATAGACCATAGGTATAGTAGAACTAGATCAGAAGGCAGTACTGAGTTGACACAGATTCACTGACAAAACAATGTCAGTGCATAACTGTACTGTAATCAGCTGAGTACCTATGATTTTAAATTCAAACTTGTAAAAAGATACAGCTGTCTTTCTTTATGTTCCATTTTTTACTTTGCTAGGGTTACCAATCATTATAAAATTAACACTCCTGAAGCACAGATAACAGGCAACATATTTTATATATTCTATTTTTAATGGATAGCTGCTGTGCATAAAATTCATGTTACTTTTCTGCAACCTGTTTGGTTGCACAGAGTGGAAACAAAGCAGAAAGCTTACATGTTACAGGATGCCTGAGTTTGGTTTACACAATGTGAATAACATAATTTACTAGATTGATACTCATTTTATGTCATTAGATCTGGTGATTACATGACATTTGAATTCTGTAGCTGAATGTGTGAAATGATAAATACAACACATTTGAGTATAACCACCTAAAAACATAACACAGGAAAGGCACTTCCAAAATTAAGCCTTCAGATTCTACAAGTAGTCATCTAAAGCATTAAATGTTCATTTGGCAGTGCCTGTAGTATCCGTATTATGAATAAGTCTAGGAATTAAAGCTACCTATTTGAGTTAAATAGTTAGAAGTGTAGATCTTGTGTCACAGAGCACCATATAGAGTGGTAGATTACATTTAGCAGCTAGCTATGTCATACTTAAGATAAAGTATAGGCAATGTGATTCAGCAGAGTTTCATATTTCTGACAGTGCTACTAATTGCTTCATTTTCCTCATGAGTCTTCCCATCAAAAAGTGTACATAACACTAAAGATAGAAATTGCATCCTAAACTGCATGGATTATACTGTTGGGACCTCCACTAGACTATGACTGAGTCTAGGCAGCTAGCTAAAGAAGTAGACACCTATATTTATCCAGACTGATCCCACTCAAGAAGTCCTAACCTTGCCTCCCATCTTTTGCAGGTGAAACTCTGCCTGAATCTACTGCCCACTTGGGATTAATTGAGAAATCAGATCTCCATTACATGTTGATCAATACTCTTCTTTAGGCATTCGACACAACGCAGTTTCAAAATATTCAGCCTAGCGGTCATCTGAAGGCAAATGAAAGTTGAATACAGACATATTCTTTGTAAAGCTTCTAAATCAAAATCTCTCAGTGTTGAAATCAAGACCAGAAGACTGGTCCTGTTTGGATAGAAGGGTATGGATTGGTAGGAAGTTCTACCTCTAAACACAGAATTACATCTTGAACACAGAAAAGACTATGAACTTGCGCTTTGGACTTGTGGGAACAAATGAGTTTGCTGTGCACCTGAGCCATCTCCTTAAGCAGATAAAATATCCAAAAGATGGATAGGAAAGCAAAGAGAAATCAGTGGTTTTTAAAACCTAAAGGATAGTTCTGAAGCAAAAATATAAGAACGGTCAAATTGTCTGAAACTGAACCTAAAAACTAATACACATCATATAAAGATAAGACAAAGAGAGCATACAAAAGAAGTCATTTAAGGTCAGAAAATTCCAAGTTTATTTTCTTATTCTATGGCCTATATGCTTCTAACTTTTGGATCAGGAGAACTAGTTCTGACAGCTTGTCAGTCCAAATAGTCTAGGTAAGGAAATTCGACTTCTTTTTTGTCATTTTGACAGAAAAAATCATTTTCTATTGTTCTCAAAGTCTCACGCTACTGAGTTGAATAGCATAAAATGAGAACATTTTACATTTTCCCTAACAGGAATCACTGTTCTGCTGCTTCTATACATACACGATAAGACCCTTATTAAGAAGGAGTTGAAATATAAAAATTATAACACAATACTATATGTTTCTCTACAAAAGAAAGACCTCATAACAGTAAATAGTGATTATTTCTTTGTCAAGACAAAATGGTCAGAAACATCTTTATGTCTCCTGCTCAGATGACTGCACGTATGCTGATGTTTAAAATGCATTACGTCCGGTTGAGTTTTCTCTCTTAAAACTTTATTTTTCAGTTTTTACTGAAGAAGCTTTCAGCTTTTTGAATTTGTGTGAAATCAGAATAGTTGAACATGAATCATCCATCATGTGATTTGTGTGTATGTCCTTATAAAAACTTCTATCACAGATACAGACTAATAATGAACCTAAAGAAATAAGTGAAGTCTAACAGAAATAATGCAGGGTTCTGTGCGTAGAACACAGAGGTATTGCTAATTGAGAAAGTTACTGGGGATTCTTAAAACCAAACCATCCTGCTTTGGCCTACTCTTCCCACCTTCCATGCTTTCTTCCCCTTTGGACTTTTCACCCCTTTCTGCATTAGACACCACCAATGCCAGAAACTACAGTGTAAGCAGAAGTCTAAGAGCCAAGAAATGCAAATGACCCCTTTCAAGGCTAGGACAAGTCAGCAAAGCTGGTACTGTGTGTAGCTCTGCTTACCTGTAATTTGGAATAGGATGGAAGACAGGTTTGTGACACATGTTCCATAAATCAGAAATGCTTTGGCATTCCACGAATGACTGTTTTTGACAGTCTTCCCACTTTTGCAATAGGATACAGTATGCTCTTTTTTATATGCTCTGCAGTATCAGTTTTAGCAGTTAAACTAAGTTTGAGTAACTCAGAAGAGAATTAATTTCGTTTTCCAACAGCTGTTGGCTCAAATGATGAAGAGATATAATAATAAATATTAAAGTGGAAACTTCATCCCTTACAGAGTGGAATTACACACAAAAACTGGCAAGATAAGCAAGGTAGAGAGTAAAAGGCCTGGTGTGCAGGTAAAGATGGAAGGACTAGATATGAATAGAATTTACAGGTCAGAGTTATTTTTAAAATATATGTAAAAAAGATAAATAAGTGATAGCACTTGACTTAGCTACCTGCCTCATGGCAGTTGCTCACATTTAGTGTGTTTATCTGTCACAAACTCACTGAACCTGTGCTTGTCTTGGACCTGTGAGGTACTGATTCCCCGTAATCTTGCTTACAGATATTTGTCCCAGTGTAAACTGGCTTTAACTATATTGGATTCGATGGATAAATTTTACTTACAGTAGCTGTTTCCAGATTACTGAGACATCTTTGATCCTTCTTTTTCTGTACCCGGTCAGCAAAAGACAAGCAGCAGCAAGACAGCTTTCTTTGCATACTTTTTAGCTGCTACCACATTTTAGAAAATGGTATCTGTTATGTCTGGTTTCAATCAAATAACTGCTTCCTGATGCTTTCCCTAGATCTTAGATCTGACGTTAGTTTAGGCAAGTCTGCACACATAATATCCTGTCATTTCTGGATGCCTTCAGCATAAAGGAAGGGAAAAACAGCTTTTTTCCTGAATGGATTGGGCATATCATTTAATTGGATTTTTGCTGCAAAAGCAGCAAATTTCAGTGATGATTGAGTTCCATATTAAAACAAGATGAATGCCTACCATAGGGTTTTGTTCTGGTGACATTATTATGGGAAGATTTTGTTGAAGAATGGGAAGAGACTGTTTTATGAGAGTGCTTTTAAAATTACATTACAAAAGTACTGACTACTAGACTCCATAGAGGAGAACAGCTTAGTGCAATCTAATGATCATACAAAGCATAGCTGTCCAAGATAATTAAGAAAATCCTAGCAGATCTGTGGCACAGTCAGTCTACAGCGTGGTCAGGACATTGCAATGCTATGTCTGAAGGCTGATCATGTTCACACTTCTGCCTTCACAATTTTCAGCTGAACAGTTTCAATAACCAAGAAGCAGAAGAAATTATTAGAAAGTTTGAAATGAAATTAATCTTGGATTTACTTTTACATAAATATAACCATGTTGGAGCACAATTACTAAAAACAAAACAAAACCATGTAACTAATTTTGTTATCTTTTAATAAACCAAGCATATTATATTATATTTACTAAAATTGTGTTTTGATGGCAACATTTATATTTGCAAGTCATTCCTTCTTTTGCACAGAACTATAGTGTTACATGTCAATGGCATATTTATTTCACAGTATAATACACCAGGCCATTGTTTCAGTTCAGTGATATTCACTGCATATTACTCTTTTTCAGAGGTAAAATATTTAAACATGTATGTATTGTGCCACATTAATTAATAAGATAAAGTTAGTGCTAACTAATTAATGTCTTATTGGTGCCAATGCACTCCCCAAGAAATAAACAAATGCCCTTAATTTGAAATAAAGGGCATGGATTTAGAAGATACAACTTATCCTAAGCCTCACAACGTTCACAGTGTAGTGAACTTCTTCTGGTTTGGTTTTTCTTTTTTCTTTTTTTTTTTGGTTGGTTGGTTTTTTTGTTTGTTTGTTTATTTATTTATTAATAATGCTAGAATAAAACAAACCAAATAAGTGAATTCTTAATGTTACGACATGAATACAGAAGGGACTGGCATAAAGCAAAATTATACCTAACACAGACCTTAATTGCATAGTTTTCTGAAACTCAGCAACTATGGATATGGGGACTGTCTCCATTGAGGTTGTTTGTTTGCCTGTTTTGGTTTTTGTTTTGTCCTGTTTTTTAGCTTTTATGGTGTATGCATTGCTCTGAGAGAATTTGTTTTAACTGAAAGTATTGCCACTTGTAAAATATGGCTGGTTTTGCTGTAAACACTGAATGTATATGATGAATGCTATATGGTTGTTTTCTGAAGTACTAGTAATATCTTAAAGCCTATGGGAATCTGAAAGCTGTGAGAGAAGTGAGTTCACAACGCAACTAAATTATTCAGTTTTTCTAAGGTGAATGACACTGCCCTTTAGATAGATATATAACAAAAACAATGAACAATTATGTGTCATAATCAAGCACAAGACCAACAAGTTCATAAGCGGGCCTTATCCACAGAATTCTGGCAACAACTTGACCAGTATTTTTTTTTTTTTTTTTTTTTTTTTTTTTATTTATTGTTTGCTATTTATTGAAGAACACTTGCACAGAGGTGGGAGGTTACCTCAGCTTTTTACTTTGGCCTGTAGGACATGTTCCCTGTCTGGGAGATATTACAGTGTAACAGATGTCTCCCAGATGATTATCTGGTACAGTCACACATAGAAGTCTGGTCAGCAACTTTGGACATAAAATCCAACTCACAGGAAATATTTATTGTTGATTCAGCATGCAGCAATATGGCCTTTGTTTATATTTAACAAAATATGAGAAAAAAGGTTTACATACTGAGAATAGAAAAACAATCTTAAGAATATCATGGCAACTTCAAGTTTGGCATTCTGAAAGCCTACTCAAAGATGAAAGTAAGAAAGAAAAAGTTCAGTGTGAACTTTCTGGGAAAAATATTAGAGAAACTTTCAGTTTGCTACCCAGGATAAAAGGAAAATAAGCCCTAAAGATATCATATCGTGATATCCACTCAAGATAGGCTGACAAGGATTGTATAAAACCTATAAATTGGATTAAAAAAAAAAAATGCAACACCATATTTCACATACTCTAAAAGCCAGCCTATGTTTTTTTCTATTATTTCTCTAAAACCCTTCAAGCCCTTTTGATTTCTTTCATTTAATACTCTATAAGTAAAGAATTTTCCTTCTTCATGAACGGAATCAGAGATTCACTGCATGAGAAGTACAAATGACTTGATATATACTTGGATATACTTCTTAATGTAACATTTCCTTTGCTTTGGATTGCATAGATAATCTCTATTTCTCTTCCAGAAGTTTGTCACTAATTCTGTAGAATATTTCATTCACAAAACCAAAATTGTATGGCAATTTTATAGTTTTTTTAGAAAAAATTAAATACAGAAAAGATGGACTGCAAATGATATCCAAGGAGGATTCTAATACCAGTTATTAGTTATTCTGTGCTGAATATAGCTTATTTCAGCCTCCTATAACTGCTCACAAAAGCATTTATTAGTGTACTGCTATAACACAACTCCAAGTGGCAAAACGTTTTCACTGTGAGTAGCATGTGGTTGGAAGACATGTATGCACTGTACTACACTGCCTTCTTCAACTACAAAATCTAGCTGTGGACCTTAGAGAAAATGTCTTAGCAATTCCAACATTGTTTAATTTTAAATTGACCTTTCGTCCTTTTTCAGGTTTGACATCATTTAATGGCATTTTTGAATTACAGTAGCTGCTAAGTGCTTTTAATCATAAAACTTTAGTACACTTAATCTGCCTTTATAGTGATGCTAAGACTTTTGACAGGGGAGCAGCTTCTCAGTTTACCCTTTTACTTCTGTACAGTGAAGTAATCTGCTTTCTAGGATTCAGATGAAGGCTATGTCTTCTACCTTCCCAGAGGTGACCATCTGGGTTTTGTGGCATTCCTTAGGTCCTAGAAAACCAGAAATACAGGTCTATGCCTGTGTGATGATTTAAGGGAGCTGATTGTGTCATGACTCCATACATTCTTTTCATTTATAAAGATCTCAGAATTACCACACAGGCTCAAAATTCATTAAGGAATACGTTTGCTGTAGATTTATACATTTCAGGTTCAATCCCACCAGCATTATATGACTTCAGTGAGAACTGCCTGAGTAAGGAATGAAGTATATAGCTTTCAATGGTATGCTTGTAAGGTGGTCATGGAAGACACAAAACAGATGACTAAAACTTACACTTCTAGGCTGTTTCAGCTACTGATTACTTCATTTCAGTGACATTTTGCATTTTTGTTGAGCACCATATTAATTTTAAATTGGCTACATACCAATTAGTGTCTAATGTAAATAAATAAATAAATAAATGAAATAAATTTTAGTTGCAAAGTGAATTTTTGTATCCTGAGGGTAGATGTGGTAGATGGTACATTTTAAGTGATTTATAAATGTCAAGGTCATTTTAGATTTTTTATATCAAAGTCGGTTTGGGAAGTAGAACACGTTTTCCTGGAGGTGTTACAGAGTTCTTGAATCGAGATTTACCTTTGATGTTGCAAGATTGTAGAAAAGTGAAAGAAAATGAAAAAGAATTTACTTCTTGACAGCAAAAGCTTTACTCAGGAGTTTTGTTAGACTATGTCAGTTTCAATTAATTTTTGTTAGCATGGTTGTTGCTTGATATTCAAAATACAGATTTTATTTTTAAAATCAAATATGATAATCTTAAGAAAGTCTTACATATTCCATAATTAATGAAAGGTAATATTATTTTTGAGACTATTAGCATTATTAGTTACTTGTACAGCATTCAAGTATAAAAATACTTTATAACCAAATAATTCAGCACCGGTTTTTCCTTTTCCCTAATGTAAATTGCAACTTTCTTGAGTTAGTTCACTTCAAGTATCCTTGAAATGCTTGAGAATGTTGATTTGGGTACTCAAGTAGAAAATATCATCTTAAAAAAAAACCAACTATATGTATATATATATATATATATATGACATACAAAAAACATCTAATCAAATCTGCCGAATTCCTATTCAGTTTATGCAGATAACACAACCATTCTGCAAAACTGGAGTCAATCTAGTACATATACAATGCAAATCACTCCTCAGTTCACTCACAAGCCAGTAATGCATGTAAGAATGTGATGGCACATGTGTTTTACTACCCTAAATGGTCCACATATATCTCACAATAAATGATTTTAGAGTTGCAGATAGTCTCAAATAGTCATGTTAATGTGGATATGCATAGCAACAACTGGACCTGGACCTGTTCTTTGGATTGACTCTCTCCCTTGAGTGTAGACCTGCCTCATCCCAGTGATTGTGTCTTGTGGTCCAGCCTCCACACTGGATAGCCACCATCTCTGTAAATGCCCTTCTGACCTTGCCCAGGTGCCGGACCCTGCCTGGTGATGTTGGTTCTGTTCTGGTATGCTTACATCCCCTCAGGCAACAGCTAGTCTGTGCTGCTCCCTGATGCTTACTTCTGTAGAGCTTGTCTGTAGTCATGGATGTACATTCTCATTATGTAGTAGCAAATAATCTTTCTTAATGTTTTATCTATCTTTTCTTGCTAGGTATTCTGTCTCTCTCTTTACTCTTCTTTTGTTAGCTCTTCCTTTCACACCCTTATTGTCAAGATCTCACTGGGCTTCATAGATTGGGTTCTCCCTTGTTCTTCACTGGGAAGTCTCTATTCACTTCAGTAGAGCTACTTCATACTATCCTTGTGAAAGCAAAGTTCCGTGACTTGCTCTGTCCCTAAATCAATAAAGATTACTTTATCACAAGATGCATCAATCATTTTACAGAAGTGAAAAATGAGAGAAGAATCTCAAGAGTTATAAGAAATAGCATAAACTCTTACTGACATCTGAGCTCACTAAACTCTCTTTGATATGAGTTTTAGATGTAAGAACTCCAAGCTCTACCTATGAAATTTTATATATAAGCCTTGTTATTTTAGCCAACATGAAGGTAAATGGACAGAAAGGATAATGCTGATGTTTTCTTCTGGGTCGAGTGGAGTAAGTAATGAGCTGGAAGACTGTTCTGCAGTAAAAGGTAGTGTTTGACAGAAGTACTTTCAGAGCTGACAAGAAGCTTCTTCCACTAACTGCACCTTATGCAAAGTGTAAACCTTTTCCATTATTTTTACAAGAAAGAAACATGATCAGTAGATATTTATCAAAATCCTGCAAGCATTGTTTGCCAAATACTGTGGCTTATGTTCCACAGTGATGAAATGATTTACAAACAAAATGTTTATGTGTTAAAAAATGATAGACTCTGGCCATACTGGGAAAGTATGGGGCTTTGCCTTAGCAAAGCTGTCTAAAGTAGCTGCTCTGAGCACTAAAGAAGCTTCAGCACATTATTCCTGTCACAGTGGCAGCCATCTTATGAAGAATTTTTTTTTTTTCCCAGTGCTTAGGACTTGATTTTTATATCTTTCTGTTTTGGTAAACACACAGGCATGTTATTCCATTCCACTAGATAGAGACAGTGAAAATGCTAGCTATTATTTCAGTAAAAATCCTTTTTCTTTACTGTACAAGGAACAAAAGCACACCATACAATATCTTTACTGTCCCAAATCTTTTCAAATTCAGATCCTCAAAATGACTATTTTTTTCCTTGTGATTACTATGGTCCCAAGGCTGTGCTCAGCAGTGCCTTGTTCCCTTTCGTTCCACTGCTTCAGTTTCCTTATGACTCCCTACAGCAGACAGGAAGTATAATTTAGTCATAAAGGTAATATGCCCGTTCTTCATCCTAAATTAAGGAGCTAAGTGTAGGATATTCCAGGGCTTCCTTAAACCAGGTTATGCCATGTGCCATGAATACCCTCTCCTTCAATGTCTATTAAGATTTAAACTGTGGTTTGCCCTGTGGATTTTAGGTCTGAACTATACTGAGTATTTAGATCTTCATCCAACCAGTAATTAATAAGACTAACATGATTACAGTTTGTGCTGGAATTGCCTTGTTTGCGGTACTGCTCAGCACCATGCACGTAGAAGCTTTGGCAAAGAAAGCAACTAAGGTGTAACACTAAAAGCTCCTATTCAGTGAAACTGAATGGAATGTTCTTGGCCTAAGATAGCCTAATTTAAGAAATATTAACTTCATAGTGGAAAAAGGTCTAGAAGGAGAAGCATGAACTGAAATGAAAAGCTGTATGTTTTTTTCACTTAAACTTCTGCCAGATCGTTCTGAAAGCACTCAGATGAAGACTTCGTAATGCTTTGCTGTGTGAATTTTATTAAAGTTATGCTACAAAAATGTTATTCTAAATGTATAAAATACCTTATTGCCCCCCACAACACTTAATGTGCAAAAAAGTTTGTCTTAAAGAGAGAACACTTCAGTATCGCCATATAAACAAAAATAATTTGCTGTGCAAATAATTTGCTTTTATTTTTTGCCAAAAAATAAGAGAGATGGATTTATGAGTGACTATACACTTGAAAGCCTTCCAGAAGAATCATGTTCTTATTCAGCAGATTCAGAGTAGTAAAACACAAAATAGAAACCCTATTTTGAGAAGAAAAAAGAGAACCTAGCATGAAGTACAGTCTGTTACAGTGTCTTAAATGAAGCAGAGATGCACAAGACTTGTCTGGATATTCTTTACTGGGAAGAATCTAAGTTCTAGTGAATATTCCTTTCATTTTCCAGTTTGACTTAAGATAATCTCCTCCTACTGTGTTCCTCCTTTTAGATTGGACTTGATGGCATGCTCTGGCTGACTTTTGGCTCCAATATATAAAGCAGATGTACACTTCTGGTAGTAAGGTTTTATTAGCTCTTTTATTTATCAGTGATGAACGGTGAAATCCATTATATTCCCATATAAAATTTGTCACTTTTTTCCATGATTTAAACTATTTTGTGTAAATCATAGAAGCCTTAATGATTAGTAAGCTGCTATAATTCAATAAGTCAATAAATCACCAGATGACTTTTTAAAGTTATCAGAGAAAATTCTTTTTCAGCAGGGAACCTTCTTTTGACCACTGAGATAGTCACAGCACAAGGGAACATAACTACCAGCATCAGAAAGTAAGATGATTCAGAAAGAAATTAAAATTAAGAAATAAAAATCACTATCTCAAACAAATTAGGTGTGCTATAGCCCCAAATTCTTAATGGTTTGGGAAATATGTAAATGAAAATTCTGGTGATTAAAGCTTCTTGTATCAGTTTTGTTTGTTCTTTGTGTACCAATAGTTTTAAGACCAGATGAAGTCCAGGCAAAATGCTGATATCCTTACTCATGCTGAGTTTGTATTTAATACAGTATCTGGATATTATTGGGGCCATTAGTGAAAAAAGGGCTTAAATAGACAAGTCATGGATTCCTCCACAAGTGTGAGGAAGGAGATGACTGATTTCTGGTCTGGCCTTTACTCTAGATTTTTTAAAACCTAAGAAACTGTCCTAGAGTCTTAGAGTCTAAGATCTCTGGTAAAGGGGGGAAAGTGGGGCTTTAGGTCACACTCCCTTGTCATAATCTGTTACTGCACGCACATCATAACTGTGTAAATGTGCTCTGTAGATGTGAGGTCCTGATGTTCACTGACGTTCAGTGGTACTGGATTTCCAACAATTTTAATGGCAAATATTTTTGTGAAGAATACTTAATGTATTTGTTGCCTATGGAAGTATATAATGGTGTTTTGGTGGGCAGTTTTTGGTATCTTTTAAGGTGCCAATAAATTTATACTTAGAAGAAAAGTGAGAAATATCCCATACAGTTAGCTTAAGTACTGTAACTTGGTGTCCTTTATATAAGCCTACCTTAGAGCAGATTAGTAAAGACATGCACTCAAACAAGAGATAAAGTGCTTATATGTCGTGAGCTAAGATTTAGTCTAATTGTAAATGAATTTTAAAAACAGAAGATTGCTCTTCAAAGTGAATGTTGAATTTCATCTCAACTCAGGCCCTGCTGTGGATAAAATCAGGAATGTAGCTTTATAGTGCAATGAAGCCACTTCCCTATTGGATCCCCGTGTGGCTAGCAAACTCTTTCAGTGAGGGCAAGATGTGGGCAAAAAAAAAACTTTGTGCAATACTTCTCTCAAATTTTCTTGCTTATATGTCTGGCAGATGTATATCATATGCATGTCTAGAAAGTAGGAAAAGTTGATAATTAAGCTAGTTTAGAATCTCTCATGCTTGAACTGACAGGTGCTGTCCTAGTTTACAATGTGAATTACAAAACTTGATATAATTCACATTGTTTTTCACACGGGCATCCACTGAATGGAGATGTGCCTGTAACACTCCTATAAATGGAATAACTGGTTGAGTAAGTACGCTTTGTCTGCTACCTATTTAACTTTGTTGCTGTTACCATTTCTCACAAGATGGAGGAATTAGTGAAGAAATCAAGTATTTGTAGGAGTTGATAGAAATGAGAAAAAGTTGAAAATATTTCTCATGAAAAAAAATGCTCTTATTTTGAGATCACTCTGAGAAGATATCAGTGAAATTGTGCCATATTGGAAAGTCTAATGGAGCTCTAGGCTAAGAGAGCTAACAGTGGATCAAACCACTGCTCTCAGTATAGAGAGGGGAAAGGACTTACAGCAACTGAAATCTGAAATAAATGCCAATGGGAATAGCAGCAATTGCAAAATAGAAACATTACCCTTAATTGTAGATGCTGTTAGAATATAGAAAAACAAAAACTAAACCTATGAAATAAAAAATAGAATTCTAACAAATTCTGTAGGACTTAGAATATACCTTCCACTTTTTTTGCAAAAAGAAATCTTCACTTAAAGCAGTCAACAGCTGCATCTATGGAAAGTAGGTCTAGAATCATGTGATTTTCTCAGAGTTAGCGGAAAGAACTCTGCTAAGGAGATGTGACCTCTATGGATTTGAATAGAATATAACTGGTCTATTTAAGGTAACAGCCCCAATATATGCCAGATCAAGAAAGAAAACTGACTTTTATAAATAAAGATGCTGCAGGGTTCTATAAAATGAGAGCAACAAAGATTTAGCAGAACAGTATCATTTGCAATTAAGTTACAGCAACATCTAGTGGTCAAATATGAAAAGCAGAATTCAAAGCAAATTTATCCACTGTTTTGATACTTTGTTCAAACAGAAAAACTGAAAGCTACTAACATTTCAGGAAATAAGTTACCTTTTTTCTTTCCTTTTTTTTTTTTTTTTTAGTATCTACTTTCTCATTTCCTTTTCACAGAAATTAAATTTAATAGAGCACACAAATAGAGGAGACATAAGGGTCTCCTGTTCACTTTAACTGTACAGCTCTGAATCACAGGTAAAAATGTCCTATGCTAGACAGTCTTTTATTACACATGTGCCTTTTGATGACTTTTCAAACGAGGCAGAAAACGTAAGAATTAAAAAAAATACAAACAACACAACAGGATGAGAGTAAACTAATGAATTCTGGAAAGTGCCAAATTTGCAGTGTGCTAAAGTAGGTTCCTAGGAAAGCATCTAGGTGGGTTTGGAAGATCTCCATAGAAGGAGATGCCACAACTCTCTCTAGAAATTCCCTTTCTTTCTTGAACTCGGGAGCCCAGAACAGGACACAGCACTCTGGATGTGGCCTCCCCAGGGCAGAGTAGAGGGGGAAGATCACCTCCCTCAACCTGCTGGCCACGCTCTTTTGAATGCACCCCGGGGTATCATCAGCCTTCTTGGCCTCAAGGGTACACTGCTGACTGATGGCCAACTTGTTGTCCACCAGGACGCCCAGGTCCTTCTCTGCAGAGCTCCTTTCCAGTAGGTCAGGCCATAACACATACGTGTGCATTGGTGATTTTGGTTATTCCTTCTCAGGAGCTGAACTCTAATTTTGCCGTATTTTAACCTCATAAGGTTCCCCTCTGTCCAAACCTCCAGCCTGTCCAGGTCAGATCTTGTGGTGTCACACAGCTTATAGACAGTTTCTCTTAAAAGTAATGACTATAACTTGCAGCTAAGGCTGCTCAGTGTGCAGAGACAGCTCTTTCCTTATTCTGATAATGAAACCCCAATTGCTGGAGTCTAAATAAGGTATAGAATACATATAGAGTTCCAAGACTTGCTTGTTTTTGTTTTCACTAAAAGCAGAAAAAACAAAAGCAATTCTATAGTTTGATATAAGAAAGTGAGGGAAACATTTTCCTTTTTTTAGTGCAGATTGTTTGCTTTGTGGTTTTTAAAAGTCTTTTCTGACAGCCTCTCAAATTGCATTAAAAGCAATACTGACTGTTCTTTTTGGGGAACAGAACTTGAAATAAGGCCACACTACTGTTACAATCTGAAGCTTTATCTTGTCAGTGAATGATCAAAACAAACCCAGAAGATCCAGTAAATACAATGTATATTCTTTCTCTAGTGCCAACTCTAATATGCAATTTCATTACTGAAAGAACACATCCTCAGTTTGCAGTATTATTTATTCTGTGGATTGTGCAAATAGTTTTTGGAGTCATTTAAAACCTTCCTTTTACTAGCCCTCCTAATCCTAGCTGTATAGGAGTTCCAGGGTGTTAGGTTGCTCTTGGAGAGTCATTAATTACATGGGTACACAGTATTTTGTAGACAAGGAAAGACAATGCACACTACCTTGAGCTCAGCTCCATGCTAATAGTGACTTGCCACAGCTTACTTATATCCTGTCAACTGGAATATAAATTTTTGTTCTTTGACTGGAGACATAAAAAATACCTAGAAGCAAAAAATAAAATAAAATTAAATTAAAAAAAAAAAAAAGACAACCAATATTGAAAACAGTAAGGTCCTGACATCCCACAATGCGACTATTACTGAACATTTTAAAATTGTTCTGGTCTCCTTTCACTAGGATAATGATGTAAAAGCACTTCTGTGCATCTTAGTGCTCTAAGAAACAATGCATCTGATTTCATAATCTAGCTTTACTTTTTTTCTTTTTTATTTATTTATTTTTTTTTACTTAAGGATGCAAATGTATGGTTTCCAGGGAGTTAGGAGCCTATTAACTCATACCATCTAAAAGTAACCTACAGTATTTCTAGTGGGGTCCTGCATTTTTATCATTCTACATGTCACTGACATTTGTTGGCTTCATAAACTGTAAATGACAGGCTGAGTTGGACTTTCACTACACTGGAAAATGGCATCTGCCTCTGGCCTCTGCTGGTCTGTCATTTATGGGGTCAGTAATGAATTAATGGTGTCCAAAATATCACAAAATTCTGCAAAGCTCATTTTCTTTTTTCTTTTTTTCTTTTTTTAACTTCTTATTTTTTACAAACTCAGTAGAATTCAATTGGTGACTTGAGATTTTGTCTTCATGAAGTTATAGCATATCTGTATGAGCACAGCCACTTCCAAGTGGATAGAAGAGTAAAAAAACACCTCTGTGTGGTCAGAATGGACAAGTTTGCCCAGAGCAGTTGTGGACTCTTCACACTGAGGGTGGATAAAACCCAGAATGATGTGGTGATGGTAGTAATTCAGTGATGACCCTTACTCTTAATAGGAGACTGGACTAGAGACCTTCCTGTTCTTTTCCAATACATATTAGTCTGTTTCCAGTTCAAACTGGTATTATTAAAAACGTGCATTGAAAATTTCTCTGTATGAGCAAAGTACTCCAAAACCTAGAAGTTCAACACTCAAGATTTATCTGTGCTGAGGAACCTTATTATTCACGTATCTATAAAATTAACAACCTGGAAAGCTTAAATAAAAGAAAACAAAACATTTTTATGTTGGGGAGAAAGAAAAGAGGAAAGGAAAAAATTACAGTTTTTTCTTTCTCCATCTAAGAGAATAAAAAATACCCCAACACCCACACACTTTTTATCTTCTTGCTTTGCACAGTAATCTCTGTTAAAACTCTTAAGATGCTCAGCTTCAGTGGTCCTGTCTGTCAGGATGAAGACTGATTAGCTCTGAGAAGGTATCTGTGCTGAGAGGGACAGGCATGCTGAACAGCTACAAGATACTATTTGTTAGTGACGTTTTTCTTGTCACTTTAGTGTTCAGTGTCACTGGAAAACACCTCATTTTTTTTTCCTACCCTGACTAGAACTCAATCTCATTTCTCAGTTCTGAGAGAAAAAATGTATTTTGGGTTATGTAATTATTCTACTACCTGGTGAGTGATCTACAGATTGGAGTGCATTAGAGAGCTACAAATGAAAGTGAAAAGTTTGTTTTGCTACAAAAATGTACATCTGCTGCATAAAAAGTCCTTCTGTATTATTATGTGGGAGTGGATGTAAAGGTATACTTTACTCAGAATGGAGCAACAAAGCCACCACTGATTTGCTTCTGTAATCCCAACATTCCTACCTGTTACTACACGTTGACCAGCATTTTAGTCTCCTGGATTTATGCAGACAACAGGCCACAGATCTCACAAAGCTGTCCAGTACTGAAGTTTCAACATCAGAAGACACGGTATTGTTGGGGTCATAGAGAAAGTGCACTGCAGTGTTTGGGAATGGGATCAACAAAAATGTAGCATGTGACCCTTTAAGAAATTGCTGCTAAATTTCTGCTTCGCTCCTTGATGTATTTCCAAACACTCTGCATTTCCTCAGCTTTTTCTCCCTAGTGGCATGCCAAGTTCTTCAGATTCTGCAGTGGCACTGGGCACTGTGGGTCAGTTATGTCCAGAACCACTAGTAGTATGCCAACTATGCAGGTGGAGATTTTGCTGGTCAGCAACCAGCTGATTAAAAATAGCAGAAGCTGAGATTTCAGCAAGCAAATTTTGGATTTTTTCCCCCCTTTTAAGATCAAAGCCTTTGGCCTCAGGAAAAAAAATAAAATTAAATAAAATAGCAGGCTCTGGATCTCTGGATCAGGATCAGCCTGTCTGGTTTCAGTGGGAGCTGACTGGTAACTGCCCCTGTACTCAGTCTGCAGAACTCCTCGTGCCCAGGATTATGGTCTGTGATGATGGCTGTGCTACATCCGTGCTGCCTGCCTTGGCCAAACACAGAGCACCTAAGCTGATGCCAGAACTCAATGCCGCGCTGCTCAGGTAAAGCAGCAGGAGGAGACAGGAGTCTCATCAGCGCAAGGCTAATAAAAACAGAATTCTGAAAGCAATACAAATGCTTTCAACAACTGTTTTACTGTGAAGGCAAGCTTTTAACTATTAAGAAAGGCAGGGTCATGGGAAGTTTTTCCCTTTGAAGTATTATTCCTGATTTGCCCAAATCAAGACAGGAATTCCTCTCTGTGCTGCCACAGGTCCTCCAGCACCAAGGGACAGACTGAGGCGCCCAATTTAATTGGCACAAGGACACCAACATCGGCGCCAGAGCAGCTACAGACAGGCCGAGCCACCTGACGCGAACCAGCCCTAGCGGCGTGCCACACGGAGCAGGCGCCGCCACGCGGCAAGCCGCGACCGCTTCCCGCCCAAACCCGACCCGGCCCCGCGTCAGCCACGCCCCAGCGGCGGAGGCGTCTCGCGCCGCCAGCCTGCCCGGCTGTGGGAGGTGGCTTCTGCTCTCGCGCGACTTGTGGCTTCGCCTCCGCTTCCGGCCTCGCGCGGCAATGGCGGCGTTGGGCGGCGAGGAGGAGCGGGCGAGTGGCGCGGGGCCGGGCGCGGGACCGTACCATCTCGGCGTGACGCGACGGCGTGGCCGGACGCTCCTGGTGCGGCATCTGCCCGCCGAGCTGACGGCGGCGGAGAAGGAGGACCTGCTGCAGCACTTCGGGGCGGTGGCCGTGCGCGTCCTGTCGGATCACGGGCGGCTGGTGAGGGCGCGGGCGGGAGGAGGCGGCCTGGGCCGCGTGCGTTCTCAGGGGCTCCTTGTGACCCGGAGGGCATCGGCCTTGGCCGGCTTTGGAAGGAGTGGGGGAGCGCGGGGTGCTCATTGGGAGGACAGGGGTACGCCCCGTAGCTCTGCCTTAGAGGCAGTATCATGAGCTGGAGGAAACCCTTAAAGGTCTTTGCTCCAACTGCCCAGCAATGCAAAGTTCTTATTCTGAATCCTTATGAAGGATGTGCCCCAAACATTTACCACACGCTGTAGTTAGAGAAGTGCTAACTGGAAGTTTTCTTAATTTTCTTTTTGATTTTGAACTCAGTATGACATTTTGTTTTCCAGAAACATACTGCTTTTGCTACCTTTCCTAGTGAAAATGCTGCTGTAAAGGTTTGTGTTCAAGTTTGCTATTAAATGTTTTAGCAAAGGGCTTCTCTGAATTTCCAGTTTTGTTGTAGAATGTTTTACGTGTGATCAGTGTAGAGCAGTGTAAAATATTACTATTTCAGGAGTGTCCTGTTTTCATCTGGGGCAGAATTGATTTACTTTATGGTATCTGGTGTGACACTGTGTTTTGGCTTTAGGAGGAAACCAGTGTTGATAACAGACAGATGTTTTAGTTGTTATTGAGCAGTGCTGTATGGAACCAAGGACGTTTCAGTTTCTCATACTGCACTGCCAATTTGGGGGGTGGAAAGTACAAAGAGCTGGAAGAGGACAGAATTAGGACAGATGACCTAAACTGCCTAAAGGATATTCCGTAAACCTTGAAAAATGGAGGGGAGTTGGCTAGACAGGCAGCTGCTGCCTGGGGACTGGCTGGGCATTGGTCAGCAGGTGGTTAGCAACTATATGTATTTGCAGATGATGCACAAACATGTATAAACTTCATATGTATATATATAATATAATTACCATTAATTCTCTCTGCCATTTTCATAAATAGCTCTTATCTCAGCCTGTAAGTTCTTTTTTTTTTCTGACTCTCCCCTGTCCCTCTGAGGGAGAGGTCGGTGTGAGTAAAAGGCTGCTTGGTTGTTTAGCTGCTTGCAGGGTTAAACCACAACAAGGAGAAGGATTTGCAAAAAAAAACACTTGCATAGAATCATAGGGAAGATGGATTGGAAGGGGTCTTTGGATGTCATCTTTAGAAGATATTAAAAAGTCCAGCCTGTTGCTTAGAGCAAGGCAAACTCTCATGAGATGATGCTGATGGGATTTTGTCTAGGATGTTTGTGCATTCTTGTGTAAGCTGTAAAACGAACTTAAGTTGCTTGCCTTGTGCTCAGTTGGGTGTGTGAAAAAATTCAGACATAGTGAAGTAAATAATTCAAGGCTGCTTTGCATGCTCAACCTCAGTAATAAGAAAAATGCTGTGTTAATGGGAAACATGCATGTAAATAGATAGTACTAATGATGCCTTTTAAATCTGGCTGATGAAAAGCGTCTGTCCTGAATTCTACTCTTATATTCTAGACTGTTTTATTAGGTCATACTGTAAAGTAGTATTGAAAGAAGGTGCAAAGACTGTGAGATAAACAGTGGTGAATTTAGGTTGCTTTAAGTCTGTTGTTTGCAGGCTGTCAAGACTTGCAGAAAACTAGAGCTTCACAGTGTGATGGTTATCATGATTTAGAAATTCTGGTGGACTACAGCATGTGTGTAGTTTGTAAGAGAGGGGTTTGTTTCTGGAAATCATGGAGATTTACTAGTCTGTGTAGTAAGTGTTGTTAAGGCTGCAGCCCCACTGCTGTGTTCAGATGACCTAGGTGTCTGCAACAGTTCTAGCTGTGCAATCTCATCATTTTCCTTCCTGCTGGCAAGAAAGAGGCTGCCAAAAGCAACTATGATAGTGGGAACTGTGGAACACTACCTGTGTTTATAGTGGCACAGGGTTACCTTGAAAGCAGTTGGGACTGCATCCTATTGCAGGGTTGCCTAGTAAATTTAAAACGATCTTGCTTTGAAACAATCTGATGTTTTTCCTCTTCTGTTTCTTTCCTTTTTTTATTATTATCATTGGAAGGCTTTGTCAAGACTGCATCAGCTGAAACTTTTAGGGCACACTTTAGTGGTTGAATTTGCAAAGGAGCAAGATAGCGTGCAGGTACTTAGCCAGCCTTCGCTCTCAGACAAATGTAAAAGGTATGTGGATAATAATTTGTGTGTGGTCAAGGTAAAGAAATTCTGTATTCATAACATTTTCTTAATACTGTTAAGTAAAAGGATAAATAATAGCCCTTTAGTAATGTTAATAGGTGGGTTCAAATCTGTAGAGAAGCGATTACATTCCTCCCATTAGTATTGTTCCATTCAGTTCCATTCATTCTTGAAATAATCCCCATCCTTATTCCTGTGGATTCATCTTTCACTAGCAGATAGTTCTGCTTGTTTTCATATAGAGCAAGACTCCAGTCTCTGTAAGATCACCTCTGTGATAAGCAGATTCCCTGTGCTGAAGGAGTCTCTTCTGCTTCTCTTTTGTGTCAGTGTTGTAGATTCATTTTGCTATCAGAAAGTATGTGCAATGTTTTCCTGATGTTTCTTTCTAATCTAATCAAGCGTTGGGCAAAATTGACACGTGCAGGTATGATTGCATGGGGCTATGCTATCTACGTTGTCATGTATCTGTTGAAGCATGAGCAGGTCAAATATTAAACTGAGTCTCTATTCAAATGTATAAAGAATATATGAATAAAAATAGAAAAGTAAAACCTAGTTTTAGTATCATCAAGAATTCAATAGTTTGGATTTCAAATATTTGTCAACCGTTTAACTAAAAAGACAAATTATTTAGTTAAGTTTTCAGGTTTATCTGTACACTGTGCAACAAAGTGATAAAAAGCTATGTGATTGTGTTTCGTTAAAATCAGTTGTAGTGCTTTTGAAAATTAAGTCTGCTCTAAATATGAACAAATCAATAGCAGTACTTTTTATCTTACAACCTTTGAACAAAGAGTAACATGAAATAATTTTGGTTCTTTTCCTGTGGGTAGATTTAAATGAGAAATGTTTAAATACAGGGAGACTCTCATCAATATGAATAACTATTTATTTGCATAGGTTTGGAGATGTGGCTGCTGTGCTTGCTGTAGAAATGTCATTGATAAAAGTTCTAAAAATACTATACAAATCTATTTCTTTTATTTTCTGAATAATTGAGCTGAAAAGTTTTATGGAAGGCAGTTTACTTTTTCCCTGTTTTAATTAATGTTATTTTTCAGTTCAGAAGAGCCAGTGAAAGAAGAAGAGAAGAGAGAACCAAGCTGCCTTAAAATAGAGAATGGAATTGCACCAACCCATGGGTTAATATTTTGAACTTTCTTAACTTTTTTTTCTTGTTAAGGTTTATTTTGAGAAAATTGTTATATACTGTTGAACAAGACAGAATGTAGTAACTTTGTTTTCTAGTATGCTGCTTTTCTACATGTGTAGGTGTATTTTTTTGTAAAGACAAAATTCATAGTTATTCAAGTTTAAAAGCCTTATAGTTGAGTAGTAACTGATACTTTGAGACATGAAGCTATAGGTTGCGCTATAGCTGCACTAAAAGCTAACTGCACTAAAAGTGCAGTTTGTCACTTTTTCAAGAGAAGTTTGGCAGCTGAGTGGGCTTTTAATGGTAATAGCAGAATATAATTGATGTTCGGTTATTTTTTTGGGGGGGGGGGGGGGTCGGGTAATTAATCCAGCACTTTGAGTTTTGGGTTTATGATGTTTGAAGATGTTGATTCTTTCCTGTGTTTGTTAAACTTTCTGCATGTGTGGTTACTTACTTTCCTTGTGGCCAAACCCAGTAAATCTCCCATACATTAGGGGACTGACTACTCCCTAATGTTAAAAACTGGTGGTCCAGTCAGTCAAAATGATACATAACTGTTCTGGAACAAATGGTAATATTTCAGTGATATTTCAGATGTAACTTACAGCTAGAACTTTAGTAACCATTAAATGTTATCAGATATTTTGTGATAATGGTTCTAAGATTCATTGTTTTTATTCTTTTTACTCAGCCTCACATTTCCCATCAATTCTTGCCTCAAATATCTGTATCCACCACCTTCAAGTACAATTCTAGCAAATATAGCAAATGCCTTGGCAAGCGTACCCAAGTTTTATGTCCAGGTAAGTAAAAAGAAAAGCAAAAAAGAAAGTATAAAAATAAAGACATCCTTTTTTTGCTTTTAATTATCCACAGAAATAATTTTTGATGTATTAAATACAAGTTAGCTGTACTGTGATAGTGTTAACCCATGTAAATTCTTTGCTATCTTAAGACCTCGTTGAACACAACAAAGTACTACTTCACTGATGTGGAAGGCTTAACTGGATGTGATCTCCTGAGTTATGAACAGTTATAATTTCACACTGTGATGTTTTATGTACTTCTTACTAGCCTTTTTGGGGTATTGCTTGTATTTACCATTGTTGTTGCATCTCATTTCCTGGCTTCCACATTTTTTAGTAACCTGTGTAGTTGTGCTGTCATTAAAACTACTCACTTAGACCTATCAGAAGTAATCAGCTGTGATATCAAACAAGGAACTATATGTTTTTCTCTAATAAAAGTATTAACCTTGAATCATTTCAGGTGCTTCATCTTATGAACAAAATGAATCTTCCTCCACCTTTTGGACCAATTACTGCTCGCCCTCCCATGGTAACTTTTTAAATATACATATTGGGTACTGGAAAAAGGCTTTGCAATTTAAAATATAAGAAATGTGATAAGAGATCCAGAGTTCAAACTTCTAAAAATGATTTTGTGCATAGGTAATTCCTTCTAATATGTGATTTCCATAATATTAATGAAAAATCAAATTCCTTTCTTGAAATCCTTGCTGCTTATAGAAAGGGTGTACTTCTGATAGTTGTTAAAAAGTTTGGTGTAGGAACTGAAATAGTTTAGTAGCTCAGGGCTCTTTTTCTGTGTTTTGAAAAACAAACACTGTACAAGCAAACAAACACAGGGATCTAGTTTCTATTTTATATTTAACTCCTAAAATTAAAAGAATGAAGACGTCCACTTGTATGTATTGGAAAGCAGCAATTTTTTTTTTACTGCAAATTTGTAATAACAGGTTTTGTTTATCAAAATGGTGTATAAGTCTATATAAATAAGTATTTACATGTGCACTACAAATGTACTCTGTAAAGCTGTTTCTTACTATCTTGTAATGTATCAATTTGTCTTTTTATTATACACAAAGGAGAACAAGATCCGCAAATTTTTTACTTAAAAAAAAAAAAAAAAAGTGATGAAAAATTTTTACATTCTTCTCATTACAAGTATGAAGAGTATTTACCAGTGCCTGTGCCTCCCCCACCAATTCCACCTCTGCCTCCTGAAGAGCCTCCTTTGCCTGAAGAGGAAGAAGAGCAAATATCTAGTGGAGATGAATCAGAATATCAAAGTGATAACGAGGAGGAAAAAGAGAGGTGTGTGTTTTACAGTCTTTTTTTAATACATTGTTTTTGCTTATTGGGATACTAGTTCAGCCACTGGTTAAATCTCTGATCACTTGCAGCCTGTAGATAGTCTTTTCTGATGTGTAAGGAAGCTCCATAATGAGCAAATAATGGAAGGACAGTGCTGTTTTGAATGACAGTAGGAAGATGAATGTGGCCCTGTGGTGCACAGAAATTCAGATTTCTTAACGTTATCTGAAAGAAACAATCCAAAAACTCATAATGAAAAGAGCGTGCAGGTACAATGAATGAAGCAATAAATTGTTTTCTGGTTTTCTTCATTTTCCCACATTTTTAGGGAGTAAATTACTCAGCCTAAATAATTTTGATTCCTGACTTCCAAAATTTTCTTTGTACATAGAGCAAGTATTGCTATGAGAAATAATAATGGGAAGAGGTTGTGATTCTCTTGCAGCTTCAGGCATAAATTACATTAGAGCTGTTGTTGAACCTTAAAACAGTACTCAATGAAGAAATTTTTTTTTTATCTGCTATTAAAACTGAAATAAAAAGTAAATGAGAAAGTAACTAGCTATATTAAAAAAAAAATACATTGACAAATACCTTATATTCTGAAAAGTTTCATTTCAAGGGCTTTAAGGAAGGGAGAAGGGCTATATTTACAAGTGAGTATTCTCAAATAAGATGTGGACCAATCTGGATCTTCTTTTTTAACTTTGTTTTATTTATAATAGAATGACCAAATTGATGGAATTAGCAACCCTTCAACCTAAAAGACCAATAAACACAAAGAAGCGTGGTGTTAGAAAAAAACAGAGAATTAAGGACTTACTGAATGTTCCCACATGCACTCCCCACAGGTTTGTGTTATTGTCTGCTTGCATATTTTCAGAAAAATATTCTTTTTGCTAAATGTCTTTTTCTGCATTGTTTTCTCTATGGTATTGTTTTAATAAAAATATTCTTCTCTGGTTCATAACTTGGGCCTAATTGCTAGCAAGGTCACATCGTTATGTAAAGTCTGTTCAACAACCTTAGTGTGTGAAGTGTGCCTACTTCTGTCTCTTTCTCTTGCTATCAAAAAAACATTTGTATAAAAAAATCAAGTTTGTGTTACAGTGCTGACAGAAGTGATCTGTGTGTACTGCTTGAGGTAATTCTAAAAAAGAAAAAAATGGGGGAGGAGGAAGAGGAGAATAAGAACTGATTTTGTTTAGATCACCTTGATTTTTGAAATGGCAGTACTGTGGCACAGCAGCTGCCGGAGTTTCTATCTAGTAATGATCGGTTGTGAATACAAGGCTGTTCAAACAAACAAACAAACTTCTTTCTGAAATTGGGTTGGAATGTTTTCTCACTGTGTGAGAGCAGCATCAGTGCCAGTTATGAAAAGGTGTCAGTAACATAAATAAGAAAAATAAGCGCCTGTCTGAATCTTTAACATATTGTTGTTTTAAACAGTAATTTGCACCCTGCCCTGTCACCTTCAGATGTCTTTGAGCAACCGCAGCATGTAGGTCATAAAAAGATTGAGTTCCATATTACTACTGACATCCCATCTGTTCTTCAGATAAAATCTGAAAGAGAAGAAAACATTGGTAAGCATTTGTACTTCAGATTTATATAATGTGAACTTATGTGGTTTCAGTGTACAGAAGTCTGCTAAAATTCAGAGCCTGGAATCCTATTCATTCTTCTTTTGTATTGGAGACTATTTCTTAGGCAGTATAATCAGAGTTTAAGAACTCCAGCTTGCATCTGGTCTGCGTTTGTTGCTTTTCCTGAGTTAAGGAGAGCTCTGTGCTTTCATATGATGCAGAATGTGGGGGATTTTAGAGGTCTTTCTGTACTGTAGTATGTGTATATATGGTGAACTACGCCTTCTTTTTTTGTTTTTATTTTTAACTTTAGGTTGCCTGTAGCGAGGACAGTACAAATGTATTCTCATTATTTTATCTTGTAATTGAATGGATCAAATTTTAGATTTTCATTTTCCAGCTCTAAGAGCTGGAGTATTAAGATAGTTGCCAGCTTCTTCTCTGCATTACACTGATAGTCTGCAGTAAAAATGCTGGACAGTGCCAACAGTGAGGGTGTGATGGTGTCATGTAGGGTTAGTCTGTGCTTTTCAGTATTTTACAGCTTCTTTAAATGAAAATTAAGTGAACCAATGATACAGGCTTGAACAGCAGGGCTGTTTAATTAGTTAAACTGTCATGGGCTTTGACTTTTCTTGGTACTACAGTTGATTTTGCAGAACAGATTTTGTCAGGAATTAAGACTTTCCTTATGGATGCATTCAGATTTCTTTACAATCTGCTATATTTAAATGTTAATAAAATGGATATACTCTTAGCTGTTGTTCCTCGTGTGAACAATCATCTGAACTTCTTGTATGATGTATTTAAATTACAGATCTTTATGCTACCACAGAAGAAATCAATAATACAGGATTTGGAAGGATTTTCCCAACTCCTAGCTCAAATGATAAAATGGAAACAGAGGAAGAAGATGATGAAATACCATCAGAGTTTATTTCTAGAAGAGAACTAGAAAAAAACAGACTTTCTAGAGAAGGTATAAGTATGAGAATTAAATATGTAATAGTAGCTGTTTGCTTTGTTGTAATAAAAAGTTTAAGTATTGTTGCTTAATTTACCACATATGATTTAATAATTTGTTTTGTACTGAGTAAAAATATAAAACAGTTGTCTATTTTTGTCTTCTTCAAGAAATGGAAAAATTTTCTGTTTTCAAAAACTATGAGCCAGGTGAACCAAATTGCAGGATATATGTGAAGAATTTGGCTAAACAAGTGCAAGAAAAGGTATGTAAACAAGAAGAATAAAGTATTTCTCAAAAAGGCTTTTTAGCAACTTTATTCTTACATCCATCCTTTAATTCCAGGATCTCAAGTTCATTTTTGGAAGATATGTTGACTTCCAGTCAGAAATGGAGCGAAATATGTAAGTTAAAACGAAATCTTATGTTAACTTTATAAACTTTTCCTGTAGGAGCAGGAAGTTATCATCCCTCTGTACTCAGCCCTGGTGAGGCTGTACCTCAAGTACAGTGCTCTGTTTTGGGCCCCTCACTACAAGAAAGTGTAGTGTGTCCAGAGAAGGGCAATGAAGCTGCTGAGGAATCTGGAACACAAATCTTATGTGGAGAGGCTGAGGGAGCTGGGATTGTTTAGTCTGGAGTAGAGGAGACCCAGGAGGGACCTTATCTCTCTCTACAATTCCCTGAAAAGAGGTTGTGGTGAGATGGGGGGGTCGGCCTCCTCTCTCATGTAACTACTAGTAGGATGAGATGGATTGGCCTCAAGTTGCACAGGGGGGATTTAGGTTGGACACTGGGAGTGTATTTTTCTCCAAAAGAATGGTCAGACACAGAAACGGATTGCCCAGGAAGGTGTTTTGACTCATTCTCCCTAGAGGTGTTCAAGTAATGTTTAAATGTTGTACTGAGAGACATGGTTTACTGGGGAAATATTGGTGGTAGGTGGATGATGGGACTGGATGATTTTGGAGGTAGTTTCCAACTGTGGTGATTCTGTGGTTTTATTTTATGATTTCCTAAATCTCTCTTTTTTTCTCTAGGTTTGATATACGTTTGATGAAAGAAGGCCGTATGAAGGGTCAGGCTTTTGTTGGACTTCCTAATGAAAAAGCAGCTGCTAAAGCTTTAAAAGAAGCAAATGGATATGTTTTATTTGAAAAACCCATGGTGGTTGTATCTTTTTTCTTCAGATACATACAGTGCGTTCTTTTTAAATTGTCTGTCTGTCTAGTTTTGACTTCGTAGAGGGTTCTCCTTGTTAGAAATCTCTGGAAAGAAGAGATAATGTTAGGAAAACTAGACAGCAAAACCTAGTGTACTATTGTAAAATTTATTGTATCTTAAAAATAAATAGGGGGACCTTTTGTGAAATAGGGAAGTAAATCAGCCTTACTTAAGAGTTAATTATTTTTCTGTTCTTTACTCTTTGATCTTGCCAACCCAAACCAAAAGATAATTTAAAACATAGCCATTGCATTTAAATTACGTAGGGTTTTAAAATTGTTTAAACCTGTTAGCAGGTTTGGGAAGTGTAGTGTTTGTTTTGCTTTGTTGGTTGGGTGTTTCTGTTTATTTTTTTTATCATCAAATACAAATCAGTTACTTAGGGGGGATATGTATATAATTATATATGCATATGTGGGGATGTCTATACTTCTTTGATTGGATTGCCCTGTTGTTTAACTTTGAAATCTTTTCTTACCCTTTCTTATTTTCGAATTAAATGTTCCATAGATTTTTGTGATCTCTAGGATATGCTCTCTTAAAGTATACTACAGATCAGTCAGGTCCTAGTTTTGACTAGGATTGTGTTGCTTCTTGATTGACTTCTGCTTATCATTGACGCTTGTAGTCCTTAACAGAATCTCAGCAATTTGCTCGTTCAGCTAGACCAAAGCAGGATTCCAACGAAGTTAAAAGAAAAAAATAGAACATAGCAAAAGGTATGGATTCTGTGCCTAAAAATTGTGTGTTGTTTTTTTGTTTTTTTTTTCATTTTGGTGGCTTTCTTTGTTTTATTCTTTTCATGGTTGTTTTAGGTATAGTGGTGGTGAAACACAAATACTCCATACAAAACTATTTTAGAAAATATGCTCTTCTATCAGGAAACCAGTCTGTAGGATACGTGGTTGGTATAAGATTAAAGATTGCTTCTTTCTCTGTTATAAAAACCTAAAGTATGTTGTTTTCCTAATCGTGAGATCCTAGGATAGGTGTCTGTATTTTCTGAACCTTAATCCTGGGAGGTTGGAACCTGGGAGATTGACTTCATGGAATTTAAGCTTTTACATTTTTAGTAATTTTCAGTGATTTTTGGCTTCAAAAGGAGTGGCATCTTTGCTCTTTCCTGTCCTCACTCCCACCATACATGCTGTAAGGCTATTTCAGATACCTGTTTGCTGCAATAAACTTGCTTCTACTGCCTGTGTAAATGAGATCTTAGTCCTATTGCAGCATCCTTTAAACTTGTCTGATTTAAGAATGTTAGTGTTTCAGAAAATGTTACTTAATATTGCACTAATTGAGGCTTCCTTTGCTACGGAGTGCTCTGGTGCTGATTTTTTTTTTGTATCATTTATCTAAATTGATGAGAAATTAACTTTTAGCAGAACGTGATCACTTCATATAATCACTTCATATCGTACAGCTTCACTTCAGTAGTGCTTATTCTTAACTATTTGCTTTATACTAAAGTAACTTAAGCAAAGTTGGCTCAAATTTAATTGTGAAGAATTTCCTGGCCCCCAAAAATTGGGGTAGTGAATTGTCTCAGATTTGCACTGCCTACTTCATGTGATAGCACAGAACCACTCTGTTCTCAGCCTGAACCCTCTGATAAGGTAGCAAGCTCAAATTTGAAGAGCGTTTTGTCTGAATGTGCATTACGACTCAACATCACTCTGGTTATCCATCTCTTGATCTTAGAACTTAAAGCTCAGGTTGAGTGCTTTAGAAAAATGTTGCTTACTCCTGTATGTTTTTTAATCGTGTGTTGTTTTTTTGTAACAACTCTGATGTTTGAAATGTGAACAATTGGTTGAAATTTTTAAAAATTGTTTTGATTCCCTTGGTATCGTTATTGTGAGGGTAGTGTTTCTATTTGCAATAGCTACTTCAGTTGTAGGCTTCTTGTTCTGTGTGCTGACTTCTCATCAGGTCTCAGTTGAGCTTGTTTACCTCATTTCTAAGGTGCTGTTTGGTCTTACAGGTCCTACTTTGACTTACAGATCTTGCAAACCACAAATGAGTATCTTTTATTTAATAAAAGATGACTTGTTTTTACAGGTGTTCTTCTGTGCTGATTACTGAAAGCAGATGAATGAGCTTTGATTCTAAGCTGTTAGAAACAAGGGTGTGCGAATTGTTTCACTCTTATTTCTTCCTAGTTAAATAAATAAAAAGTATTTGTTCTATTTTCTCTAGTGTGTGATAAGAAGAATGTTAAAGTTTTTTTTAATTTGTAAAAGGAAACAACGTATTTTTTATGTAGTGGAAAGCTTTAGAAGTAAAATCTTAAACTCTAATTTTAGGCATTTCATGTCTTTCCAGCCAGCTTAGTGCATTAAATTTGATTCTGACTTTACTAAACATGCTAAATAATAACTTGATCTGCATAAATACAATAATCAGGTGCTTACTATGTTACTAATCATATTGATTTCAACTCAGAAGCTTTTTTTAAAGTGAGCAATTGCTCAAGACTTATTTGTACATCTGAAAGTTTGCTGACATCTGCTGCTACATCTGAGAGGTTGCTTTGGTGTCATGTGTTTAGTAAATCGTGGATAGGATGGACTTCTTCCACACCTTGACTGTTAATATGTGACAGTCACATAATGCACCACAGACTAATTGACATCCCTAAGTATTCTAGGCAAAGTACAAGTTATTTCTTTCACTTGCATGCTAATGATGAGACAGAACCCTTTTTCCGCACTGCATGTTTTTTTCTTCCCGTGTCTGCTGAAATACTTTGAATGCTAATTTGTCATGCAGAATTTCATTATATAAATTTGACATTTATGCAGACACTTGGGGAACTTCAAACTTGATTTATACTGTGTCACGGTGTTGCTTTTTCCTTTCTGTAAGGAGATTGAATTGATATAAGTTAAAAATTTGATTTTTTTTTAAACAGGAAGAAGCTGTGATTAATTCATAAACATTATTGCAAATTATTTCTTTCTCTACAAATATTTCCTATTTGTAGAGAAAATAACACAATGGTTTATTAGACTACTGTGTGACTTATTGCTAACTGAAATGCCTAAAGATGGATTTTCTTTTGAATATGGAGTTATTGTTGATGGGTTCACCAGACTTCAAATCTCACAATGGGTCGAAAGTGTGTTTTATTAAGTTATACGTTTTTATTTATGATAGGTAACATTAACTTTATGTGTGTGCAATTTTGAGAATTAAGTAAAATTAAACAACATTCTGCTGTTCTTCTTTAGAAACATTCCTGCGTAAATACTGCAGTAATACTGTCATGCAGAGTGTATCCTTTCTTGTTGTATCCTTTTATGTGCAATGTTTCCCATAGCACTCAACCACCTCTAAGTTCTCACCTAGAATAGGTTTGGGGAGGAGCTTATGCATTTTAAAATCTGAATTAATCTATCAATTTAAAAAGTAGCACTTTTTCAAGGGGGAAAAAAAAAGAGTTATCTGTTGGGTGAATAGTTGCAATGAACTTTCCTAATCTTAAAAGGTGGCTTTCACCTTTCTTCTCAAAGGTCAAATAATTTATTTAATTTCTGATACAGTTCCGTAGCTTGTCTGAGCTAGAAGTGTTTCACTGATGTGTGTGGAGCTGTGCTGGGTTCAAACTGAGGATGTTGTCTTTTTTTTTAAAATAAATAATTAGAACAATATTTTCATTTAAAATGTCAGAAAGCCATTATTAATGTTACTAAAGCATTGACGTGTTTTTAGAACATTTGATGACTGTTTTCCTAGTGTATGAGAAACCGTGCTGATTTTCAGTTTGTACATTTGTCTTCATTTCTGAACAGAGCAAAATCTTAACAGTGTCTCACAGTGCAGTAATAGAGTTCAGAGTTGAACTATTAGTCACTGTTACTTTTTTGTTGTTTCTTTCATCCTTCTCTTCACTGAGGTAGTGTTGGTGATAGTGACGTTTTCTTTTTTTGTGGTTTTTGTATTACATTATCATTTTTTCATTTACTGTAATGTAAAATTAATACATCCTGTACCTGCTAAGTCAGTTTTTTTCAGATACTCTGAAAGTCTTATAATATTAACCATCTTTCCGTTTATTTGCCAAAAGAAAGCATGCCAGTACTATTATCTAGTTGTTCGCAGTGGTAACATGCCTTTGTGATGTTCCAGGTTCCTTTTGTGTCCCATCTCTTTCAAGAGTTCTCATGCCTGGGGAAGAAGCGGTGTGATCATCGGGACTCTTGAACTGTGCGTAGAGCATTTCTAAAGTATTTAAGGCAGAGTATATACTTCTCGTCTTAAAGATTCCAAGTATGCTTAAATTGTCAGAAGACTTACATGATAAATGTATGTTAGTTTGCTTTTAAAATCTAATAAATTATTTCCTTTCTCTTAATGTTATGTTTTTCTTTTGTTGTGTGGTTTGTGAGTGGGGGAGGGAGGAGGAAGACACAAATACTTTGTTGCTACTGTTTAAAGTTTAGGGTTTTTTGTTTACCTTTTGTCCAACCTTTGTCGTAATTGTGTACAATGTGATTTAGGGTGTATGTTTATAGGCACCAGAATGAACTTATTTCTTAAGCCTGATGTTCAGCTGTTAATGGTTCAGGGTAAAATGACAGGTAAATCCATGGATAATCTCATTTTAGTATGCTTTTATTTTTCTTGGAGACCAAACAGTGCATTGGCATGAATTCATACAATATCATCACTGTTTACTCATGACCTCTCCTTTTCCTGTCACGATGTCATACACCCTGGACCAGTGAGCTGCCTTTGCTGTGCTTGGGACACCGTGTCCGTGGGTTGAGGCCACGTGCTGGGGTGTGACTGATACTTCGGGATGTTACATTAAGGATACGTGCATTGCAGTTCGGGTAGCTGGTGCTCCCTAGATGACCTGGCGGCCTTCCGCTGTCCCTAAGCACGAAATGGTTTAGGCTGAAGTGTCCTTGGTCACAGGTCCCTTTGCGTAAGCTGCTTACACAAGCATTCCGTGCAAGCCCTCCCGCTGCCACGTGCCCTACCTGAGGGCTGGGAGCACTGGAACAGGATGAGAGGAAGATGCTGCGGGACTCAAGAGACGAAGTACTTTATTATTTAAACAAACAAACAAAGAGAAACGCGCCTTAATTCTGCTTCTCAGAAAAGTCCGTTGCGAACCCGTTCCCGCCTTAGGACGGCCCCTCAGGCACGCGCTCGGTGCCGCCTCGTGCCTGCGCTGCGCTCCTACGCCGTCCGCGTGAGGGGCGGCGGCGCGCGTCTGTGCGCGGCCGTGCGGCGCTGGGAGCCGAGCGGGGCTCACGTGGGAGCGGTGTCCCGGCGCTGCGCGGCCTGGCGGAGTTGGCAGTCTGTCGCCGTTCGCCCCGGTAAGCCCCGCGGGGGAGAGGGGGGGGGGGTGGCCGCCGTTTCTCCGTCGGGCTAGTTTTGGTTTTGATGTTTTTATCTGCTTGTTCCTTAATTCGTTCGCGGACTTCACTTTGAAGCCAAGAACGTTTTCGGGATGTTGTTTTTCTCACCACAAGTAACTAAATAAAGTCCCCGAAACGAAACCAGTGCCACACAACCCGGGAATAAATGAACGTGTTGCGAACGGTAAAAATCCGCGGTCTGTGTGGCACGTTACTCCGTGGTGCCCCGGAGCTGGCGCGGTGCGTGCTGCTGAGGCTGCTGCCCGGCGTGCCGAAGGAGCGCTGCTCGAGCTGCGCGCTGCTTCCCACGAGCAGACACAGTTCCGAAACGTAAGCGTAGCGCTGCAGTAATTTCTGTCGTGCCCACGTACTCCAGTTTCAAACTGAAGGAGTGTCGCGGCTGCTGAAAAGTTGGTTTTGTATCGTGTCGTGTGAGGTATTGTTTGCTGAAGAGGTGACGCCAGGTATGAAAGACAACGATTAGAGTATGCGGTGCTAACGTAATATTTATTTATTTATTTATATTTGTTTATTTATTTTTATTCCTTTTAAAAGTTTTATTTTTATTTATTTATTTATTTTGTTGCTAGTGTCTGTGTTATTGTGGAAAATAGCAGCTGGGTTTTGTTGCCAGGTGCGGGCAGCGCGGCCGTTGGGTGGGGTCCGTTCCCTCCCACGTTCTCTGAATTGCAGTCAGCTGTGCTCTCCCTTCGAGTGGGAGTACAGACCTCCCTTGAATTGTGGAATACAGCCATTTTGAAGCTAGAACCCTCTGAGTGCACTGGGGATTTCAACGTGGCCCTTGTCTTACTGTTGCTGGCACTGGAGCTTGTGCAGCCATGAGTGTTATTCTAAAGAAATGAGTCTGTATATTTAGTCTTCTCCTTAAACACTACGCCTGAGGCTGTTTGGGTCGAAATATATTATTCCTACTGCTTTGCGTAATTTCTGTCACTTGATTTTGTTGTTTAGTTCGAGTAAAAAAGGGCACGGATCTGCTTCCTTGCCACTAAAAATTCAGTGTCTGTTTTGTTGATCATAACGTAGGTGTGCTCAAACAGAAAACACAAATGCATGGAGCTGCAAATTTATGTCTGAGTTGTGTTTTGTGTAAAAGAGTAGCAGCACTGTTCTGATCAGGATGTACTCTGATGTAGAAAACAAACAAAAAAATCAGTGTATGTGGCAAGGGGATAAAATCCTGCTTGAAAACCCAATAGCAAAAATGTATAGGACATTTTTCTGTAAGTAAATGCCACTGGTAAATGGCATTTCTCATCAGAGAAAATCAAACTGTCTTGGCTCATTCTCTGTTAATGTATGTGTCGGGACGAAGAAGTGTTCTTCACAGAGACAGAAGCAACACAGAGCAGTTGCTTATGGCTGGAACTTATCTGTGTACTCTAGTAAAGAATTGTAAATAAAAAAATTATTTACAAGCAGCAGGTCAAACTAAATATATCGATCTAAATAACTGTCTGTGAGTGAGGTACAGTGACAGCTGATAGCAACAGGCTATTTTGTGCTTGAATGTGCTCCAGAGAGTGCAGCTCTGCTGAGAGTTGTGTATCTTACTTTCCATGAAATAAAAACATGAGAGAGAAAAGGTGTTTGTTTTTTTTTTTGTTTTGTTTTTTGTAGATTGTATAAGATTTATTTTTAAATGTTGTTTGGGTATCTGTATTATTGTAGGTCATAGTTTTCAGGGGTGCATTTTCAAATGTGTATTAAATTAGGAAAATGTTGATGTAGCAAGCCAGAGGACTGTATGTTCATGTTTAAATGTTCACTGAAGTTTTTGGTTTCCCATGTGAAACTGACCAGGAATCTCCTTATTCCCTCCTTGCCCTGTATTGTTTCTGAGTTGTGATACATTTTTATGATGAATGGATACTTGGGGGAAAATATTTTGTTCTGTTACTTGCAGAAAGTGGTAGTTCAACTTATTGTTTACAGCAGATCTCTGTTGTAGCATTGAAAAGCACGAAATGAGATCTTAAGTAGCCTAATGTAAGCCTTGACAGTTGTTAGACTTCTGGTTTGCTCTGAGCTGTCTGTCTCTTTCAGTGAGAGGATGGAGAGAAGAAGAGGCATCTGTATTTACATATAAATAAGTACAAATGCAATATGTACTTACAAAATGCATTAGGAAGTATAGTTCCCATCTTAGCTTATCAGAAGATGATGTGGCTAGTTTCCTCTTTTGGAAAGCTCCCTAAGTGCATTTGCAGAACTCTGCACCTGGGTACTGGGGGAGGAGACTTATTGATTAAGGAGCACTGCAGTATTTCTGCATGCATTGTGCTGCATTCTCTGTGAAAAGAGTGTCTCCATGCAAGTTGTGCAGACAAGATGGGTTAAACATTGAGTATTACTGGTTTTGAGTCCTTATGGTTGCTTCTGTATTGAAGAGATCCTCTAAGATTCAGGCTTGTTTGAATGGCAGTTACGTGTATTGTGACCTCAAAAATATCTGGGTTTTCTTGGCAACCTCTTCTTCAAGTCCTTTCTAAATAAGCACAGTGTGAAAAAAGATACCTCAAGAATAAATAGTGATACAGAATGCTGTACATTAAAATGGAAAGTGAAATGCTGATTTCAGTCTATATAACCTATTCCCTTGCCATTTGTGGATGTTTTTGGCTTTATACTAATAAAAATCCTGTGCATACTAGAGACAGACTATATCAGACAATATCTAAATTTTAATCTGCAGAAAAATGAAGTTACCATTAAACATGTGCAGTTGATATTAAAGAAATCAGTGCATAGAAACTTATTGGCAAAGTTTTGTTACTGTTAAGTCAGGTATTTATTAGCGGCACCAGGAAGCACTGGGGATATTTCCACTGTAAGTGCTTCAAAGGCTACACGATTCAGAGTACATTATATTTCCACAGATAGTATATATTCAATTATACATGAGACAGTTAACATATACATCACTCAGGGAGTGATTTATGAAGTTTCCAGTCTTCTATTCCATGGTATCTTGTCACACTCCAATATAAAGGAGGGAGACGAGGTTCTTTGATTATGTGTATACCCGGTGTGAGATTAAGAAGCAACGGTTCAAATGTTGGTCCAAGCAGTTTATTACCAATATTGACCAGGGAGATGGGGAAGGGGAAGGCGGACACTGTTACCAATAAGGGTGATGGGGAAGGGAAGGCGAGCGATAGGAAGGAAACAAGGATTTGTACAATGCAGGGAAAGTCACCAGCCAGGATCCTAGGGGCGGTCCGGTTGCAAGTGGCTCTGATGGTCTGAGGCAGAAGAGCAGGGGTGGCAGAAGCGGGGAGAACAGCAGCAGCGACGGGCAGCCAGGGAGAAGTAGCAGGGTCCAGAAGAAAGCAGCAGGTCTCAGGCAGCAGGCCCAGGAGGCAGTCCATCAGCAGCAGGGATCAGCTCGTGAGGGTTCAGATGGTAGAACACCTAATCTCATGGTGGTCGATCCCTCGTTTATCCTCCATTTTTCTTGCCTACGTGACAAATCCTGTGCTAGGATGCCAGGCAAGCATCTCCTGAGATGGCTGTCTCCCCACGGAGATGGGTACCACACAAAAGAGTGTTCAGCAGCCATTGAGCTGCAACTTATCTTTCTTTCGTTGCCCCAGGACATGCCCATCTGCTTGTCCCTTAGACAAAGGATTTTGCAGCCCTTGCCCAGGACTTGCTTGGACATGTTCGGACATGTTCATCAGCAAACTTTGAGGCAATGGTACAAAATAATAGTCTCTTACACCACCCCGTGACTCAGAGGTTGCTTAAAAATTGGACACTGGTGATCCATGATGGTGAGAAAAAGATAGAAAGCAGAAGGGTAAAGGAGGGAGGGGGCAGGGAATCAAAAGTTTCATGTAATTGCTACAAAAGATTTTTTAGTCTTGGTTACAATTGTTGCCCTGATATGTTTCACTTCTTCATTGGCAGAGGAGGTTGTGATGTACATAGAAGATACCACACGTTGTATTGGTTGAATAAAACATGGTATCATACAAGAAACAAACGTAAGAGTTGCAATAGCACACAATAAATAGAATAAAATTACATTTATCCATGGGCCACCTGGGAGCCAGGAGAAGAGGTCAGGGTCTGGGCTTTTCCAAGTTTGGACAGGAATATGTACTATCTTTTGTATACCATGATTAATTTGTTCGATAACTTTCCCATTATCATCAATCTTTAGACAACAGGTAGAATAATTTAATTTGCCACAGACACCCCTTTTCAGCTAGCAGGTAGTCCAAAGCAATGCGATGCTGGAGTATTGCCNGGCTTTTCCAAGTTTGGACAGGAATATGTACTATCTTTTGTATACCATGATTAATTTGTTCGATAACTTTCCCATTATCATCAATCTTTAGACAACAGGTAGAATAATTTAATTTGCCACAGACACCCCTTTTCAGCTAGCAGGTAGTCCAAAGCAATGCGATGCTGGAGTATTGCCGCCTGCATCTGTGAGGCTTGATCTGCAAGGAGATGAAGAGCATAACATTGGGTGGATCGCTCCAACATAACGTACCCCAGTTCAGTTTACAGGTAGTTGTTTATATGCATAATGAAAACAAATCCAATAATGTCCCTTTAGTGCTAGTCATGAGCTTATTAATACACATCCACCCTTCACCCCCCACTCACTTGAGAGGTGAAGGAATTAAGTTTCCCAATGACTCCGGTAGCTCTTCTGGTGGTGTGGGAGAGGCACTAGGACCTAGGGTTTTGCTTTCCTCAAATCTAGCTGGCCATCCAGTCACCAACATCTCAAGCCTATCTGATGTCAGTCCATCCATCAGATTTCATGGAATGCCCTTTTTCCAGCCCGGAGTCCAAAGACCATTACATTTATGATCAATGATTCGCCTACCCCTTCTTAGTGGGCATGAAACCTTTTGAGTTCCATTAAGCTTTGAGCTAGGTGCCCTGAGGGCAAGTCTGGCTGCTGCAAGCCTTACTCCTCCTTACTCCTCTTGGCTCAAATTTATTGGAGGAAGAAACCACTGGCCCATATTTTCTTCCATAGTTAATTAACTCTTGGGCAACTTCCCCCCATATCCATACTTTGCATCCTGACTGCAGATGATTAGAGGTTGCAGTTCCTTCAAGGAACAAATCCTTAAAGGGATTTCTTTAATGTTCATTTGAGGATCTAAATCCTCACCATTATTGTACTCAGTTTTTATTAAAGGACGCAATTGAGCTGGGGAGGCTTCTAATTAGTCTACACTTGCCTTTATACCTTGCAATTCCTCCCTTGGATATGTTTTCTCTTGAGGCACACTAGTACCCCTGGCATCCTTATCCGTTAACACTTCCCTTAAAGCTATTTGCAACAGATCAGAAACTCTTCTAGGTTTACAATTTGATTTTGCAGAGTTTTTATCAATTCCTGACTTACTTTAACTGATTTATGTGATGCTTTTAAAGCTTGGCTCTCTGCTTTAAGCTGCTGGTCACGGAATTCTATGGCTGCAACCAGAGCCGAATCCAATACTGCACAAATGAATGACTTCCCTTTTCCAGCTCAGATATGAGCATTCTTTTGCAGAACACTAATACGGTCTGAAACACTCTGCAGGTTATACCAGTTCTGCCGTGCCCAGTCTACCCCTGTTAGCGAGGGTTTAGCAGCATGCTTTTCCAAAAGTTCAAGTAATACATCTTCACTACTCACTGTGGCACTGACACTCATTTTCTCAATACCCAGAAAAGATCTACACTGAGGGAGAGAGGAGGTATTCAAAAGTGTAACTAACATCTCACCCCCACCCAGGGAGGCACAACACGCCTATTAAGCAAAGGTAAATACTGTTCTAATCACTCCTCCCTTTTGCTGAGGGGAGTACACAAAAAGACAAAAGCTAAAAATAACATCTTTTTCTAAGGTAGATAAACTTCCTGGAGAGGTACACAGTTCCTCACTTCCCCAAGAGGCGCACAGGGAAAGGTTCAGTTTTCAAACACCAAATGCAGAGAGGTCTTCCTGAGGAGGCATGCATGTATTAGACAAATGATAATAGTAAAAAAAATATCTCATAAGTCCTCGAGAGGTATGCACGTAAAAAGTAAAGTTTCAGAATTTGGAGCTGTCTTCCTGGAGAGGTGCTCAACTTTGAGGCAGTGGTATAAAATAATAGTCTCTTACACATTTTCAACCATCCAGTGTCCTTTTAGCATCATGACAGCCTAGCTGCTAGCCTTTTACTTCCTCGCTTGTCCTCTAGATGAACTTTCTTCATTGACTCATGCTCATTAGGAGAATGCCTATTGTAAATAATTTATAGGTACTAAAATTGTAACATTAGCTCACTCAGAACTCAGCCATTGTTTCTGGACATCTGATTTTCCTTGGATAGAGATAAGTTTGGCACCCTGTCTTTTAATGGTATATAAAAGTTGAGGAGGATAGAAGGGAGTACCTTGATGTCTGCCTGTTGCATCTCAACCTAATCCCAGAGTGAGACATGTCAGCCTTGCGTGGAGGCACTGGTTTTCATTATTGTGTTTCTTTTTTCTTGTCAAAACAGAATGGCTTTGCACATGCTTTCAGGTCTGTAATGCTACATTCATAACTAGTTTTGTAAGCAAGAATTAATCACATAATACAACAATTCAGCAACTGTGTTTCTAAAAATACTAAAATATATGGTATTTCTACTTTTTCAAATTGGCTATTTCTGGAAAAAAAATTACAAAACGTATTGTGGCCTATTTCTTCAGATCAATATGGTTTAGCTAAAACCAGTTCTCAAACAAAATAATGATCGAGTAAAAGTAAATGCCAGAGTTTACCACTTAAAAGTAAATGTCTGTTCTGTAATGTGCACTTTACCCTCTTGCAGGAAAATAAACTTGCAGTAAGAAGAGCTTTAGCTGATCACAGAATACGCCATGGGTGTCTATTTTCTACTGTTCCTTGTTGGGCTTTGCTGGGCACAGTATGACCCCAACACTCAGGCTGGAAGGACATCTATTGTGCATCTCTTTGAATGGCGCTGGGCCGATATTGCTCTGGAGTGTGAACGCTATTTAGCTCCTTATGGGTTTGGAGGAGTTCAGGTATGTGTATTCCTATCAGTAGGTAGTAAAATTGCTTCACAGATTGTTTTTCAGACTAAAATATTCAGTTCACCCAAGGAGAGAAACTAAGGAAAAAGAATAGAGATTGTTAATCGTAAATGCTGACATGTATATTCCTCAGCTGCCATCACGTAAGAGTAAATTTATTTAATCACTCCAAAGCACTTGTTTTGTTCTCTATGCTATTTCATTTGGATGAATTAGAACTGCTTATTGCTGACTAAATCTTTTTTTATTGTTTTGAACAGCATGTTTATCTGCTTGATATTATTTAAATTAAGGGAAACTCTTTAAGAGCTAGACAAACATAAAATAAAAGTATGACTTAGAAAAAGGGCTCCTAGTGAAAGTACCAGAGTGTTGAAGGTTAAAAATAAATGAATAAATGTAAAAGGTTGCTAATTGTGTTCACTCAGACTGACAGGTTTCTCTGTAAAGCACGTCAGAGTAAGCCATTAGAAGACTGTGCTTGGCATGAACTTGGGTGAGCAGGCAGAAATGAACTGAGCACAAGTTCTGGTGGAGGTGCGTTGACAAGAATCTACACCTAAAGAACAAACACATGCTCTTGTGGAATCAGTAGCGCTGCATGGATGGGCTATTATATGGCTGTAGAGCAGCCAGCTATTAAACTGGTTCTATTTGTTTGTTTGGTGGGAGCATGCTGCAGAATTCTGCTTGTGTCTGGTAGCCCAGGAGCTTGGGAACTGGCCTGAGCAAGAAATTTCCCATGATTTTAAAGTAATGCAACCTTATTTCCAGACGCATGGTCTAATTGATTTTAAATTGATTTATCAGACTGTAATATATTCTTGGATATCTTTTCAATCCATACTGTGGCAGGATCTCAGAATGAAAGGTTTTTTTCAGATGCAAACTTGCTGAGCTGGTCACAGAGGCATGACAACTAAGTAGAACATAACCTCTGTGAGAAATGGTAGGGTCATGTGATTATATGCAGAGATGTAAATAAAAAGTCAAATGAACTTTTAGTGAAGTGATGTTACCTCAGATACTCTGCAAAACTCTCCTGGTTTTGGACTTTCTCTACTGCCTCAGTCCATCATGTTTCAGATGCTTCTTTTGATTTATGAGGCCTGCATTCTCAAAAATGATTAGGAAATGATTGCTGTCCATGGGCATCATTTTTAGAGTATGTTTTTATGTACTGAATACGTGGGCCTAAGTCTTTTAATTGCAGCCCACTACAGTTTAAGTACAGTATATTGAGGATCTTTGTAGGTTACGCACTGCAAGCAGCTTTCATTAAAGGGACCCAATTTTTGATTTTCATGTACTTACTCTAGCAATACTGAGCAAACATAAATAAACCATTATTGGTACCATCTTATTCTCAGATTTCACCTCCAAATGAAAATCTTGTCATTGCTGATCCCTTGCGGCCATGGTGGGAAAGATACCAGCCAGTCAGCTATAAACTCTGCACCCGATCGGGAAATGAAACTGAATTTAGAGACATGGTGACCAGGTGCAACAATGTTGGTGTGAGTACTTAAAAAATCTTCTGGTGTTAGTAGTAAAAGGATATAGACAGCAGGTAATTTAGAAGGCATGGTAGCAGCGGACTAAAGGTTTTCTTCAATTTGCTGTGATGTGTGTTGTATCACCACTGCTATTAATAAAAGTATCTTAAAATGTTGCGGGATGCAGGCCAGCAGAAGTAGAGGGATATGGCAGGAGTTAAGAGAGATGATGTTATTCAGTTAGTGGTGTTGTGGGAAATAGTGCTCTCAAATTGAAATGTGAGTACTATTCTCTAGGTATATGTTTATGCAGATGCAGTAATCAACCACATGTGTGGAGGTAATGCTGGTGCTGGCAATCATTCTACTTGTGGAAGCTATTTCAATGCAAAGACAGAAGATTTTCCATCTGTGCCATATTCTGCCTGGGATTTTAATGATGCTAAGTGTAAATCTAGAAGTGGAGACATTGAGGATTATCAAGATGCACCTCAGGTATGCTTATAACACATTTTTACATCCATCTGCTCTTGGGCTGTTACTTCTTTGCTCCTCTTTACTGACAGATGTTATATAGAAAAATAAACTCACAGAAGGCCATCCTAATGGATAACAGAGGTTAGCATTACTTACATGAATTCTACTTCTTTATCCAGAGCAAAGGGATAGTTTTACTTGAGCCAGTTCAGGCTTGCTTTCAGATTTAAGTTATGTGCTTAGGTACTTTTAGACAATTCTAAAGGTCATAAAGTCTGTTTTGGGACTCTCTTTTGTTTCCTATATTTTTTGAAAAAAATAGGTGTTGTTATTCGTCTCTTTCTCTAATTTGGAAGTTTTCTTTGGTCTCAATTTCAGAAGGAAGAGATTAGAATTTCCTTAGGAAATTTTATAAAGATAAATACCTGTTGGATTTTTTATTTTTTTTTAACGTCTTATGCCTTTTGAATGTATTTTATCTCTCCCAAATCTAAGTTTAGAGATGAGGAATGTTGGGGAAATGACAGAAGGGTGGGAGGCATTCATTGTTCCTGCAGTCTTGAGCAGCTCTGAAGGATCGTCTGTATTGTCAGTGTTCTTCAGTACAGGCTGCACCGTAAGCTGATGTACCTTGCTGTTTTCAAGCAGATGTATGCATAGCTATGGAAATACAGCATGAGATTTACTAAATACACATTGAATATACAGAAATGCTTCTCTGAAGTATTCTTTTGATGAAAATCCATGCCCATCATGTTTTTGTTTTTGTTTTTTAATGGGAAATCAAAGCAGAAAGGGATAGAGAAGTTTATTTTTTTGTAAGGCTTTATAATTCAGTATACTTTTACAGAGTTTGAAACATCATTTCTAGAAATCCTTCCTGTATTGCAGAATTAATGAGTGCACTTGAAATAGTAATGAATCTGCATGTTAACATACTGGAGCAAAAATGATGTGTCATATTTTTGCCCTATACTTGCATTAAAAAACTGATTATGGGTTTAATATTGCCTCTCTGATACATTCCTTCATCACTTACAGACATTTTTGTTGGGCAATTGTAGATTTCTTAAATGCTTCTTCTATGTAGAAAACTGTCCAAAACAACTGTGCGTATTACCGTCCAAGCTGTACCGTATGCATTGTAAATGGTGACTAGAGAAGGTTTTCTTTTGGCATTGTCATGTAGATAGGGAAATTCAAAGAAATAAATGCAGAATAATCAGTTTATTTTATTAGGGGAAAATAATTAATCTCAGGATTTTTATACAGGTCCGAAACTGCCGCTTAGTTAATCTACTTGATTTGGCCCTGGAGAAGAACTATGTGCGCTCCAGAATTGCAGAGTACATGAACTACCTCATTGACATTGGTGTGGCTGGATTCCGGATTGATGCTGCCAAGCATATGTGGCCAGGGGATGTGAAAGCAATTTTAGATGAGCTGAAAGATCTAAATACGAAATGGTTTTCTGCAGGAGCTAAGCCTTTCATTTATCAAGAGGTAATCTTTACTTTATTAATTTTTACTTTAAATGCATATTTTTATAGGAACAGTAGGCACTCAATCCTGCAGCTTAAAGCAGTGTTTTGTTTCAGATAGTCCTGAAAGCCCTCCAGCTTTGACATAAAATGTCAAGAGTTAATAATCATATTTTGAAATATTTAATGTGACTGCAAGTGGCCATTGACATGAATAACGTCTCAGTTGTTTTGGACCTCGTGGCACTAATTAACCTGGAAATTTCATTTGAGATTTGCAGCACTGGATTAAATGTTAAAATTTGCTTGATTTTAAAGAAAAGATAAGAATTCAGATTCTGAATGCCTAAGTTGTACCTGAAGGTATTAAATTATGATTATGGTCTGAAACTGCATAGCCAGTGTGACTTGGACATTCCCAATTTTTTTATTATGCTTGAGTAACAAGTCATAAGAAGGTGTAAAATAACCTTCCCCCCTTCCCCGCCCTCCACCCAATAAATAAATAAATAAAGAGTCTGCAGGAGCTAAAGTTGCTCCATACATTTTATTAGAAGTGTGTGACCTATAAGGTCTAATGCCAATAGTGAAACGTTCTTTAGCTATGTTAGGAAAACAAGAAATGAGCTTGTCCATGTGCTGAAATCAGAGGCATTGGTAAAAGGTTAGATATAATGTTTATGCTGCCCAGGCTGTAATAATACAGTTCTGATCAGCCTCAGTAAGGTAACTGAGGAGGAAAATGAAAAAAACCCTCACAGCTATGCTGACAGAGAATAAAGTAGCTATGAATGCAGTTCTGAAATGAAGTAATATTCTAATCTCGCATACTGACTTTTCCTTAAAACAAAGCCTAGGACAGCGTTTTTTACCCGTTTGTGTTTTAGTAGTAAGAAATGTTCTTTAATGTACCAGGTAATTGACCAGGGAGGAGAGCCAATCACAAGCAGTCAGTACGTTGGAAATGGCCGAGTGACGGAATTCAAGTACGGTGCAAAACTGGGGACAGTGATCCGCAAGTGGAATGGAGAAAAGATGGCCTACTTAAAGTAAGGGTGAACATCCTGCAATTTGAAAAGTGGGCCCATGTGAACCTAATGAGGTTCAGCAAAGCAAAGTACAAGGTTTTGCAGTTGGGTTAGGGGTAATCTCAGATACGTAGACTGAGAGAAGAGTAGCCCTGCTATTCTTATATAAGGAGTTCTGGATATTATTACTACTGGCTCTTATTATGAGCCAGTAGTATGAGCTTGCAGCCCAGAAGGCCAGCAGTACCCTGGGCAGCATCTGAAGAGGAGTGACCAACAGGGTGAGGGAGGTGATTATCCCTCTCTACTCTGCCTTCATGAGACCCCATATACACCTTTGTCCCTACAAAGGGACAGGTTGGGCAGGGTGGAACCAGATGAGGTTTAGGAAGACCAAGTGTAGAGTCTTACATCTGAGGAGGGATAACTGCATACACCAGTACAGGTTAGGGGATGACCTGCTGGATAGGAGCTCTGCAGAGGACAGACTTGTTCTTGTGAACAACAGCTTGCCCATGAGCCAGCAGTGTGCCCTTGTGGCCAAGAAGGCCAATGGTAGCCTGGGTTGCATTAAAAAAAGCATGGCCAGCAGCTTGAGGAAAGTGATCCCACCCCTCTACTCTGCCCTGCTGAGGCCACATTTATATTACTGTCCAGTTCTTGGGTCTGCAGTTCAAAAAGGCAGGAATCTTCTAGAAGAAGGAGAAGGCTGTAAAGGTGATAAAGGACCTGGAGCATATCCTGTATGGGGAAAGACTGAGGAACCTGGATCTGTTCAGTCTGAGGGAAAGATGGCTTGGCTGAGGGGGGGGATCTGATTCACATGTATAAATAGCTGTCACAGTTTAGTCGATTCTATCACAAGTGACAGGGCTTCCCTCCCTCTCCCTTTCCCACTTGCAAGGAGTGAAGACACAACCAAGGTAAGGAGGAATAATTAATTTACTGCAAATGATAAAATCATTTAAGACACTATGATATGAAAAAGAATTAGAGGTAATACATGATATGGGAGGAAGAAGAGTTCCAACAGTGTTGCTCACTGTTCTACTGGAAGCAGAAGAAGCCTTCTTCCCTATCACTGTGCTGTTCTACCTTTTTTACTCAGAACTGGAAATTGCATGAAGAGTATTGTAGACTTCTGGGAACTGTAATCTGTCTCTTTTCAGTGTATCTTCCTCTTGGAGAGTTGGAATTCATGTAAGAATAGCCAGCCTTGCCAGGATCCAGGAAGTGCAAATAACCAAGGCTGATAGGATCTGACCCAGGAAAGTGCAGCTTCCCCAGCACTAAGTTCTGGCACTAAGCAGCTTTCCACATGATTGTCATGTGCAGCGTCTGAGACACAGCCAAAGATATGGATGATTCAAATTGTTTATTATAGGTTCCAACATTCCTATATACATTCACAAGTTTTCTCTTTTAACTTTTCCAACTGCCTTTGCATCTCAACAAAATACATCACGTACACTCCTTAACCATGCATGCAGGTGCTTATCCAATCAGGGTCATGAACTGTTCCAAGCCATGCACTCTTCCTCCAATCACAGTCATCGTGTAGCCATCATGAAGCTTGTTTGAATTTGTTTTCCTTTTCTTCTGGAGTGCTCTTGGTTTTCAGTATTCCTTTCTCATGCTGTTTATCTTGTTCCACAGCGTCTGCTCTGAACATCTTTTCTTGTATTCCCACCGACATGAGATTAAATTCTGATAAAACCAAGACAACATATGAAGGGAGGTGGGAGGCAAGTGGATGAAACCAGGTTCTTCTTGGTGCTGCTTATTAATATGAAAACAAATAATGGCTAAAAAACTTGAACGTTTTTTGAACTTGAAGTTCCATACAAACCTGTGAAATAACTTCTTTATAGTAAGGGTGGCAGAACACTGGAACAGGCTGCCTGGAGAGGTTATGGAGTCTCCTTCTCTGGAGATATTCAAGACCTGTCTGGATGCCAACCTGTGCAACCTGCTATAGGGTATCTGATTTAGCAGGGCAGTTGGACTCTATGATCTCTTGAGGTTCATTCCAACCCCAGCAATTCTGTAATTGTTCAGTGGAGAAGAGAGGGCTGTGGGGAGGCCTCTTAACGACATTCTTATACTGAAAGGGAGACTATAAAGAGGAGGGAAATAAACTTTTTACGTGTGTAGAGAGTGACAGGACAAGGGAGACGGTTTTAAAGTAAAGGAGGAAAGATGCAGATTAGATGTTGGGGAACTTCTGCACAGAGAGGGTGCTGAGGTGCTGGAACAGGTTACCCAGAGAGTTTGATGCCCTGTCTCTGTAGGTGTTCAAGGCGAGGTAGCTTTAAGGCCCTGGGCACTGTGGTGCAGTCTTTGATCTGGCATTTGGAAACCCTTCCTGCACCAGTGGTTTTGGAACCTGATGATCATTTAGGTCCTTTACAACTCAACAATTTTATGATTCTGTGAAGTGAACTACAACAAAATGGATGCATGTCATGATGGAATAGAATCAAGTCCTTGTGTTTTTGGCTAGGAACTGGGGAGAGGGCTGGGGCTTTGTGCCTTCTGACAGAGCCCTGGTCTTTGTGGATAATCACGACAACCAGCGAGGGCACGGGGCTGGTGGAGCTTCCATTCTTACCTTCTGGGATGCCAGGTAAGGAACCCTGTTGTCTGGATGATGACACTCATCATTCTGATGTTTGGTCTGTGTGTTCTTTGGCGTTGTTTCTCTTGCCACGATCCGGTTTGCTTTTTGTCCAACAGGCTTTATAAAATGGCAGTTGGTTTCATGCTTGCTCATCCGTACGGGTTCACACGGGTTATGTCAAGTTTCCGTTGGCCAAGAAATTTTGTAAACGGAG